>JACEFZ010007332.1:20000-122500 GCA_014155875.1 Cepaea nemoralis | reverse complement strand
ATCCTCCGTTCACTCAGACCAACAAAATGTGATGGTTCTAACACTTTACATCCTCCGTGCATTCAGGCACAACAAATTTGATTGTTCTAATACTTCACATCCTCTGTGCACTCAAGCCAACAAACTGTGATGGTTCGTACACTTCACATCCTCAGTGCACTCAGACCTGCACAATGTGATGGTTCTGTCGGATGTGTTGGGAGAATCTCAAAGTGATAGAGGAAAGCTGAAGTTCCTCTCTCCCAGTGTGATCCTGCCCGTTGTAATTATATTAGCCTTTAATGGCTCAATTGTTTGAGTCCATAAATAGAGTCTCGGAGAACCACGGATGTCCCCAAGACGAATAATAATAATAATCTTGTGGATTTTCCCTGCCCCTCCTCTCTCGGTTAATTAATTAATATATAAGGTATATTAATAAATGACAAGAATGAAGTAAACAGTCAAAGAGTTCTTCAACACTCACAGTGGAAATGAAATCTCTTCATATTTCCATTGGCACCTTGCCGTCTTGACAGACGATAGTTTGTGCTTTAAAAAGGCATAATAACTTTTAACTATGGCGGTAGCGAGTGTGACTGATAAGGCCAATTTGCGCTGTAAATGTCAGTTCACAGTGGGTGCATGTGAACACGTGGTCATTTCCACCATCATGCACCATCTTACGTCTCAAACGCTTGGTGTGTGACTTTTCTGCAATAATTTTCTCCTTTGACTTTATTCCATTTCTGATATTTGCCCTCCATGCAACACGTTCAGCGGCGACTTGCTCCCAATGTGCATTATCAATGCCTGTATCAATCATGTCCCGCTTACACACATCTTTGTATCGTAGTAGAGGCCGACCCTGAGATCTCTTACCCATCTGTAATTCACCAAAAAAGATATCCTTTGGTATTCTACCATCATCCATCCTCCTAAGATGTCCTATCCATCTAAGTCTACGAAGACTGAGCATGGAATAAACTGTCACACAACCTGATCTTTCCAATACTTCAGTATTTGTGATTTTGTCTTGCCACTTAATACCAAGAATTCTTCGCAGACACCGCATATGAAAGCTGTTTAAATTGTTCTCTTGGTGTGAGTAAGTTGTCCAGGTTTCACTGCCATAGAGAAGAGTACTAAGGACACAGGCTTGATAGACAAGGACTTTTGTTTTGGCAGTAAGCTTCCTGTTCTCCCAGACTCTTTTTCTTAACCTGTTCATTGTTGTTGCTGCCTTACCAATCCGGATGTTGATTTCCTGATCTAGGGATAATTTGCTATTTACCACTGATCCTAGATATGTAAAATGGTCTACTATCTCTAGTTCGGCGTCGTCAATAAAGATTGATGGTACCTCATGTGCACCTTGTGACATAATCTGTGTCTTCTTTTTGCTAATTGTTAAACCAAATTCAGAACAAGCATTGGAGAATGCAGATAGTAGACATTGCAATTCTTCCTCAGAGTGGGTCGTAACTGCAGCATCATCTGCAAAAAGCAACTCTCTGATCAGTACCCTCCTAATTTTGGTCTTAGCCTTCAATCTCTGAGCATTGTAGAGGCCGCCATCTGAGCGTGAGTGAATGTATATACCACCATCCTGATCACGAAATGCATATTTCAGTAGAAGTGAAAAGTATATTCCAAAGAGGGTGGGAGCTAGTACACAACCTTGCTTAACTCCACTCTTGATTTCAAATTCTTCAGAAGTTGCACCATCAAACTTGATTATACCCTTCATGCCTGTGTGGAACGATTCCACAATGGACAGAAGAGTTGGTGGGCAGCCAATCTTCTTTAGTGCCTTGAACAGACCCTCACGACTGACCAAATCAAATGCCTTTGTGAGGTCGATGAAGGCAATAAACAGTGGTTGATTCTGTTCACGGCATTTTTCTTGCATTTGTCGCAATGAGAATATCATATCAGTGGTAGACCGGTTCTGTCGAAAGCCACACTGTGATTCGGGGTAGACTTGATCTCCTAGGACTTGAAGTCTGCGCAGAACAATTCTGGCAAATACTTTTCCAACAATACACAGAAGTGAGATACCCCTATAGTTGTTGCAGTCGCTCCGATCGCCCTTGTTCTTGTACAGTGTTATGATGCTTGAATCTTTGAAATCCTGTGGGACTTGTCCTTCCCGCCAGCATAGCTCTATTAGCTGGTGGATCTGTATAGTGAGTGTGTCTTGCCCACTCCTGATAACCTCTATTGGAATCCCATCCTTACCTGGAGCCTTGCCAGATGCAAGTTCATTTATAGCACACTTAACTTCTGTTATGGTGGGAAGTGTGTCCAGGTGGTCAAGAGTTGGTAGAGCCTCTATGGCGTTGAGGGCATCATCCGCTAGTTTGGTCTCACTTGAGTAAAGCTCCAAATAGTACTCTACCCATCTGTCCATCTGCTGTTTCTTATCAGTGATGACTTCTCCAGTCAAGGTTTTCAATGGTGCACTTCTTTTGATCACTGGACCACAGGCTTTCTTTATTCCTTCATACATGCTTCTTATGTCTCCCTTATCACTTGCGATTTGAATGGACTCACATAACTTGATCCAATAATCATTTGCACACTGCCTGGCAGCCTTTTGCACATCCTTCCTAGCTTGCCTTAGCTCACTCAGAGTGTTACGCGTTGGTCTTTCCTTGTTTCTTAAGAGAGCTTTCTTCTTTTTATCAATCAGGGGCTGCAGAGTCTCGCTGTTGGCCGCAAACCAGTCCTGCCTCTTATGATCCACAGTGCCGTAAACCCCTACGGCAGTTTTATAAAGAGTTTCCTTAATTTGACCCCACTTTTCATTTACTGTACAATTTTCTGGTGTATCAGTGAAAGCATCTTCAAGTTGCTGTTGAAACTGAAAGCACTTTTCAGGATCATGAGTATTAATAATATTAATCCTGGGGCTAGATTTGTGTTTAGCTGTGTAGATTCTCTTTGGTCTCAGTCTAACCCTTGCAACAACCAAAGAATGATCCGTATCACAGTCAGCACTGTGGTAACTACGAGTCAATGATATATGGTTCAGATGTTGTCTCCGTGTGATGATGAAGTCCAGCTGGTGCCAATGGCCGGATCTTGGATGTTTCCATGTGACCTTATGCATCTCTTTTGTTTTAAAAAAAGAGTTTGTAATACATAGGTCATTACTGGTGCAATGCTCCAGCAGCCTTTGCCCATTTTCATTCATGCGACCGATGTTGTATTTTCCAAGGCACACTGGCCATGAACTTGAGTCCTTGCCCACACGAGCATTGAAATCACCGAGCATATAAATGTAGTCAGATTTTGGAACTGCCTTGATCACGGAGTCTAACTCCTCATAGAACAAATCCTTCACATCATCAGAGGAATCGAGTGTCGGTGCATATGCAGTAATAATGGTGGCAAACCCAAAAGAGGTTGCCAAGCGCAGGGATAATAGTCTTTCATTTCCTCCTGCTGGAATTTCAATCATTCCCAGTAGCGAATTCTTCACTGCAAAGCCCACACCGTGTTGCCTTTTTTCTGCCTGCCCTCTACCCTTCCAGAAAAAGGTGTAGTTGTTTTCCCTGAGTGACCCTTCCTCAGCGAGGCGAGTCTCCTGCAGGCCAGCAATATCAATGTTAAGACGATTGAGTTCGGCATCAATCACAGCCGTTTTTCTCACATCGTCAATATTGGTCAAGTCAGTGGAAAATCCTGGACACATGGTTCTCACGTTCCAGGTTGCAAGCCGTAGCTTGAGGTTTCTATTTTTATTTTTGTTTGAACCTGGTGCATTGGTTTTACAGCCTGCGATTCAGATTTTGTCCTAGCCCCAAGCACCCATTGAAGCAGGCAGGCTGTGGCGGATCAGCACCCAATTGGCTGGGGGCTGCCCAGCTTGAGGCGGGCGGTAGCTGATCAGTGACACCTATAGGTGTCTCCCACCGTCAGAGGCAACGCGTGGCGCCCCATGTCTACGCCAACTGACAAGGACTTATAACCCGTAACAGTTGCCTCTCGCTTTGATTCCGAGACCAGTTAAGACCAGGGATGGAGTTATTGCCTCTCCATAGCACAAAGCCTGGGCTAAAATATAGAGATCATGTGTTGCCCATGCAGCATGATCCCTCTCTCGGCCCGCCTAGTTCACTCCAGAGGAAAGGTGACACCCCTACATCTGGAACAAGACAAGCTGCAGAAGCTGCCGGATCAGCAAAGCAATGCTCTAACTGTCCGCCTGTCGGAGCTTCGATCCTAGACCAGTCGCCAACCAAGGCTTAGGGCCTGGTCTGCCCTGCCATGACAATTTTGTCTTTAGCTTGCATTTCCTCGCACCAGGGTAAGGCTTGTACCCTCCCAGTTGCGCTCTTCCGCCCGAAGCCGTTGGCACAATGTGGGGTGTCGGGTTTGGTAAGCGTCGCCCAACGTTCGGCGCTAACAGAGACCAGGTAGTACCGTCTACTGTTATACGGTAGCTCAGTCATATCTGACTAAGACCTGACCTTCATATTTAATAAACACTAAACTGGGGTATTGGTTATTCTGTCAAAGAAACCACCAGTCCAAAGCATGATACATCAAAGTATAAATGCCCCATCATTCACTCTAACAAACTACTAACATACTCTCGGTACCCCAGTTAGTTAAATAAGATACATATATTTGTTGATTTGTACAAAGTATAAAACCTGTATTAAACTCAAGTCCATTCACTATACGGGTCTATGGAAGCAAGTTGTAAAGAATGTTCATTGCTACTAACAAACTGAGTGAGTGTGTATCTGGTCAGGTAGGTTGTTAGTTGATTATTTTGTCCACTCAGAGGTACACGTAAAGGTCCCTTGTTGTATCTAGATTGATATCATTTTACCTCTCCTGAGTGGTTAGTTGAAACTCTTGCAGGTAGTTTCTTTCATAATAGTCTTCTTCATCACCCTAGCCAGGTGCTCCCCTCAAGAGTCCGGTCTGGATCTAGATGGATCTAACAAGTGCCTGAAAGTCCAGCATCAAAAATATATCTGCTGATATCATCAATACATCTGTATGAACAGGTAAAAACCCCGTAAGAAAAAAGAGGAAAATAAATGAAGGAAATTTTGACCCTCGGGAAAAATACACAAAGGGGAAAGAGGCTTTTAGTGTCCCCCAACAGTCATCAACCTCATAACTGTTTCCTCTCCATCAAATCCTCCATTACAAAGCGCTCAAGGTTTAGACTGTCAGATAAACAGTGGCTTCGTCGCCCATGCCTGTCACCCATGGTCTCCAGGTTGAGTAATACCTTGATTGATTCGGAATTTGATAACTATGTTCACAATTCCCATTTGTACATAATTATATGCCCCATTTATCCTTCCGTTTAAAAGAAACGACCTCACACATTAAAGATCTTAATTCGTTCCTAAATGCAATGAGTATTTACTTATAGACAATATAAGTACATTATTGCATCATCTCCTGTATAACATTCAGGTGGATTCATTCCAATCAAATGCTTTGAAAAGACGCATCATCCCTCCTCTTCAACATGTCGGTTTATGCCTTTACTTTATTCATCTATAGGATTCATCATCATCATACATAAAACACAATTCTGGAAACCAAACCATATAATTGTAACATTCGTGATATGGAATACGGAGTGGCGTCATGCATTGAAGCACACTAAATTATCAATTAGTGTATGGGTTACCACTATCATCTTCTCCTCTGACAAACATGGCAGTTTGCATCAAAATGCCTACTATCAGGTGACTGATTTATTGATCATACTTATCTCAGTGTGTCACTTCTCCCCACCCAATCCACAATCTTTCATTACAAATCATAACCATATTTGCATGGATGATGAATAGGCATAATTATGTGACTCACAATCAATAAGTTAAAACATAAATTCCCAGATTTAACACCAATGAAGTCACAATTGTATCACCACATGAATGCGTTCATAGAACACACAGGATTTTATGATAACACACGGGAACTATTTAACATTTAATGTGCCCATGTACTGTTTCCAGGACGAATTACACTAATTCCTCCTACTAGTGATTGCACATTAAAATAGTTCCTTACTACTAAACTAAGGATTCTAACCTTCTAAATCATTAGATAATCACAAACTCCTAAATCACTTCTGACTTAGCTTAACTGCTTAAGGAGTAAAATGCACAATGCTTATGCTTTCATAGAAGCTGCATGACTTGAAGAAAACCTTCACTATAGCTTAACCTTGTGCACGGATTATCCATGAACTACGACATCCGAATATAGTGCTTAGTCTCGCCTGAAATAAGCTGTTATGGACTAACCACATTTTTACAACACACCAACTTACCATCTTGTGGGAAAGGAAGCATAGCTGTCTTAATATTACAGTGTGCTTTACTTCTACGTAACTGAAAGCCTTCTTCATGCATACGTAATAATGTTTCCGGTTCCAGACTAGGCTTGGATTTTCCCAGTACACTGGCTGCTTAATAGGCTGGCAAATCTCTCTCTTCTCCTCCTTCAAGTTATGTACTTCAGGTGGATTTTTATGTAGAGGATACCAGGCCGCCCTTTCCAGTGGACCGTCTCCTGTTGAGCGATTGTTGAAGGGTTTTAATACTGCACACACACTGAACTTTTCACCATCTTTCGCCATTTTCATTCCAGCGCGTCCTAGCTTGGGCTCTGACATCATGCCGCGTCGTGACCAATGGCAGAGCTCTTTTTCGGCTATAATTATAAAATTGTCGTTTCTTTTTCAAATCAGCGCTCTGTTTTCAAATATGGATGACTGTCAAAGACTCAGTTATACAGAGTGGTCTACCTCAAGTAGAATAGAGGTAACCCAGTGCCCCTACATGAGGGCAGGGTAGGTGTAGGGAATAAATAAGAAGGGGAACTATTAAATAGTTCTCTCATGGGACACGGAGGTGTCAACCAGAGAGTAAGCACTCTGGTCACGGCATAATCACGCCAACGTGATAGACACGGAGAACTAAACTGAAACTCAAGAGAGGCCACTACTCTAGCGTGCTGAATGATGCCGCACGCAAAAGCCGTAGTGCGCCCCAAGTCCTTCCGCGTACTGTGTAAACAGCACGAGAGGAATGATCAGACGGGACACAGACTTCATAGTGAACGCATCGCTTAGCGTCGATGCTTATTTCGTTAGCCGAGTAGATAGATTAGCAGTAGGGATAGGAAACGACTAGTGATAGGCAATTCTGTGCATTTATTCTTGTGTGATTTGTTAGCGACTGTTTGTTGTACATTGATGTGATGCAAAGAGCCAGTGGCAATAAAATGTGTAATCAATTCCTCTCGTACGACTAACAAGTCTTTTTGTGTGGTGCGAGAAAAGGTATCCCGGAATGCCTGTGACATCGGTTGATGACAGGCTAGGATAAAATGGTGTCAGAAGTGTAGCTTGGACAATTGTTCAAGCTAAAACACTCACCCACGGCTCTAAAATAATATTACGGTTAGATAATCACAGGGGTTTAATTTATGTTAGTGATAATGGCGTGTGCAAACAGAACAAACTGCGAGCTGTGCCCATCGTGACCAAATTGTTTATTTATGCTTACTGAATTATTTTGTGCTATGAACATGTTTTCTTCTGATTTGTAAGTATTATTATTATAGTTTTGTATCATTTATTTCTACAATTACTTATTTATTTACTAGTATTTGTCAAATATGATTCATGGCGGAGCGATACACAAAAATGAGCCGACAACAATATCGATTTTTCCAATCTAAAAATAGGGCTGCGCCGGTGACGTATCACGACTGACAAACAGCTGCGTTACGCCATTTGCAATCAGCGACTGATTGTTGACAAATCGCAAAGCGGCTGCTCGCCTGAATCGTTGGCTTATATCAAATATTATTTCTTTTTATAAGTTATTTATTGAATATATTTATTTATTTGAACATTATTATTACTTTTATATTTATTTCAAAGCATTTATTTAATTATTTATATACTTTTTCTATTTCTTGCCGTCGCGATGGCACTACTTTTGCTATGCAAATAAGACGCAGTCTGCACAACACTTCCATAAATTAAACAGCTAGATTTAGGGAAGGCAGAAGACGTTAGAACGAAGACAGGACAGTGACATTTATTATTAATTAAACCACATTGTAGTGTCCTAGGGCATGTAATTGTACAAAATTGCCTAGAGTTATATATCGTTTACAAGTGGTTAATTGTTGATGCTCTTGAAAAACAGGGAGAACAACAGCTGGTCATAAGCATAACTCAAGCTGTGTGTGGTATTGCCAGACGAATGGACTTGAGGTGCCAAACGAGTGTACATGATTGATCTGGAATGTTAAGATGAGTATACCCAAATGATTTTGCATGCAATATGATTAATAATGCATCTCTTTTTCAGCGTGTGATGTATTAGCATATTTTTGTGATCTGTTTTTCAGGGTGTAATCTAAGAATATAATTTTTGTACACAGGGATTTAAAAACCTAACATATCTAATATAAATAAGTGAGTAAATATTTGAGTGCCTATCAACGCTAGCTAATTTCCCAACAACATGGCAACTTTAGCTGATTTCATAAAAGCAGGCAAGGAATTAGAATACACAGGAAAGGACTTAGAGCAATATGCTGATCAAAAATTTAGGGAAGCAAAAGATGCTGAGAGAGATGAACGTGCACGAGAAAGACAACATCAAAAGGAGATTGTAGAACTAGCTGAGATAACAAAACAAAAGGAATTAGATCTAAAACACAAAGAGGCACAAGTGGCTGAAGAAACTAAACAAAGACAATTAGAACAAGATAAAGAGATTAAGCAAAAACAATTAGAACAAGATAAGGAGATTAAACAAAAACAATTAGATCAAGATAAGGAAATTAAACAGAAGGAATTAGAAATTAAACAAAAAGAAGTAGAATTAAAACAAAAAGAGATAGATGAAATGGCAAGGGTGAAAGAAAAACAAATACAAGTTGAATCAGAGACACAGTTAAAGATGAAAGGTATGGATGTAGATTCACACTTAGAGATCTCCGCTACAAAACTAAAAAGTCAGCAAGAAGAAAATAAATTTAATAAGTACAAAAACATTATTAAGCCATTTTGTAAAGAAGATTCCATATCAGCCTGGACAGAAAATGTCGAATATCAACTGAAATACCACCAAGTACCAATCGATATGTGGGCCATGATCTACATGAAGAACCTCAGTGGGGAGCCCCTTAAAGTGATAGAATCAATACCAACTGATCTTAGATCTAACTATCAGTACATCCACGATAGGATAATGCAACATTTCTTACTTGATGCCCCTGGGTATCAAGTACAGTTTTCCAATTTAAAACCAAAGCCAAGCGAGACCTTTATCGACTATGTCTCAAATGTCTAAAGCGTACTAAATAGATGGCTTAGTGCAGCAAAAATAGGAAAGGATTTTGAAAAACTTAAAAATTTAATAGCCATGGATAAAGTCATATCCACAATACCATCTCCTTTCGCTAAATTCCTGCAGCAGTCAGACATCGAGACCATAGAACAATTTGAAAAGAAAGGCTCAGCATATTTTTCCTCAAATAGAGATATTTTTAAGACATCAAATAGCGACTCTGAAATAGTCTCTTTTGCTAAGGACCAACCTAAAAACTATCAGAGCAATAAAAAACCATTTCATAGAGTCGACAAGAAAGATAAAAAAGTGTCGAAATGTGTCTATTGCCAACTTTTTCATGATACTTATGCTATGTGTGATAAATCACCAAACTATCCGACACATCTTGAGATGGTCATTAAGAAACAACAAAACCAAAGAACTGCATACAGGCGTGCAGTCAAATGCTTCTTCTGTTCAAGCTACGGGCACTATTCCAATAAGTGCCTAGGCCGCCAAAGAATGAAGGCCAACAATGCAATTTTGATTGATACATCCTCTGATAGTGGTAGTGAGACTGAGTGTGTTGTCGAAAATGAATTACCTTTTAATCAATCTGAAGATGTTTGTTGTGTAAACGATATTTTAAGCTTTGACAATTGTGAGCGATGTCACCAATTTCATGCAGACGGCAAACTTACATGTGGACATATTGTAACATCCTCCTTGGAGAATGCAAATGCAGCTGTAGCCTCCAGAGGCAATCTATTGTTTCACTCTGCAATGGTCAATGAGAAGCCATGCCGATGTTTGCTTGACAGTGTGAGCTCTATTATTGGTGTTAAAAAGGAACTTGTTAATCCAAAGGATTATACTGGTGACTCTGTAAAATGCCGTACTTTTTCTGGTAATATAGAAACCTATCCTCTGGCAAGAGCCCGTATAAACACCCCGTTCCTTTCTGGTACCTTTACATGTGCAATACTAGACAACCCTTGTACTGATTTAATTCTTGGGTGTCTACCCCAGCTAAGGCACTGCACAGATGAAGAAATATCCGCCTGGGAGGAGAACATTGGACTAACTCCAGTGAACAGTGCAGATATCCCCAAACATCACAGCCCCAACAAAGGTGCGAGAACTATTAATCTTGAACCAGATCAAGACATACTGCTTTTACTTCCAGACAAACGGAATCTATTATTGACCTCATGGCAAGGGTCATTCAAAGTGGTACGAAAAATTTCGGATGTCGATTATGAAATATCGATAAACGGACACTTAAAGATATTTCATATCAACATGTTGAACCCCTACTTTTCACGACAAGAGACATAATTAGAGACAGACAAACACAATGCACCCACACCTATGGATGAGACGACAGACTACACTAGTTAGCGAGACTGGCAAAGCCGACGAGATGCATACACTTAGTGAGATTACAGAAAACGCACTTAACACCACAACCGTACTGAATCAGGTAGACGACGACGGGATGGAACTACCCGTTCCAATTGTAGACAAGACTGCTACATTAGATTGTATACGATTAGAAACGGGACTAACAGAAGAACAACGACGACAGATAATAGAATTAGTGACTGAATATAAGGACATATTTTCCGACATTCCAGGTAGGACGGACAGGATCGAGCACTCCATCCTTCTTTCGGACTCGAAGCCTATCAAATGCAGGCCGTACTCTATCCCACTTAGCTATAGAGAAAGTCTAAATAAGGAAATTCTTAATTTAGAAGCTAGTGGAATCATTCAAAAATCGACATCTGAGTACTCCTTTCCAATCGTCTTGGTCAAGAAAAAAGACTCCACCATTCGTCTTTGTGTGGACTATAGGAAACTCAACAATGTCACTAAGATCGACGCAGAACCAATTCCTTCCTGCGAAGATCTTATTCTTGATATGTCCACCTCCAAAATCTTTTCTAAATTAGACCTTACTAAGGGATATTGGCAGGTCCCTATGCAGACTCAATCTATCCATCTTACTGCATTCTCAACACCTCTAGGTCTTTACGAGTGGCGATTTCTTCCTTTCGGACTTCGTAATGCTCCGGCCACTTTCGTACGCTTAACTAGAGATTTACTACATGGAGTGACGAATACAGTGACATATATAGATGATATTTGTGTCCATACAGAGGACTGGACAACACACTTACTGAAACTCAGACATGTTTTCGATAGGTTGCGACTCTTCGGTCTCACTGTCAAACCGAGCAAAGTCGAATTGGGCCTACAAGAAATTGATTTTTTGGGTCATGTCATTTCACAAGGACAGCTAAAAACTGACAATAGACTTATTACTAAAATTATGAACCTGACCATGCCTACAACAAAGAAGCAGGTCAGGAGCCTTTTGGGTTTAGTAAATTATTATAGCAAGTTCATACCGAACTTAGCTGAAATTGCGAGTGTATTTTCAAATGTTTTAAAAGCATCAGTAAAATTAGATGTCAAAGATGCATTATTAATTTCTGCATTGTCAAAATTGAAAATCCTATTTAGTAATGTACCAATCCTCCGTTTGCCTAATCCTAGGCTCGTTTATTATCTTAGGACAGATGCCAGCAGGATTTCCATCGCTGCAGTACTAGGCCAGTTTTATGATGGCATCTTCCATCCAATTTGCTACGTGAGCCGCAAGATCACACCGGCTGAGTCCAGATATTCCATATCAGAGTTGGAAGCCCTAAGCGTCATCTATTCGGTGAGGAAGTTGCATCGATTTCTGGCGGGTAATCACTTCGTAGTCCAGACTGACAACTCCCCAATCACGGTCATACAAAGTGGGGTACATCGCAATGACCGCATCTACAGGTGGTCATTAATATTACAGAATTATACTTTTAGTATAGAGCATATTAAGGGTAGGGACAACATTCTTGCTGATACCCTTAGTCGACCATCTGAGGTAGAAATACCTGATATTCCACATGAATAGGTACTGTAAGAAATGTTAATTTAGTACACTTAAAATATCCTGTGTAGAATATACTATTGAATACATAGACATCAGGATCAGGACTGTGTGCTAAGAACAGTGAACTACCATGTATCCGTAGACAGCAGAATAAGAACTGTGCGCTAAGAACAAGGGAATCACCGTGTGTACATAGACAGCTCGTTACTTACTATGCTCCATTTGTGCTCCGGTGAATCACCTGTGTTAATCATATAAGAACAGTGTCAGAACATTGTAAAATAACAGACACGAAGATACTTGTCTACGACACCAGCGGACTCGACGAGTGGAAGAATACCCATAAGACACAAGTATGACTGTGTAGTGTAGTTAGTATACCCAGGATAAGTGTGTATATATAAACTATGCCAACGAAAGCAATTTCTATACGTTATGGCAACCACTAACCTGAGGTAAATAAAAACCATGTATATATATATATATATATATATATATATATATTGTGATATGTAATATAACGGTTTTAAGATAATGGTAAATTATAGTTAGATTAGTTACTTTAATAAAGAGTTAGATTAGCTTTAGGAATAGAATATATTTTTTTTGTAGTTTAGATAAATCATTAATTTACCCACTTACTTAGCATAAAAGTAGATTAGGATAGTACTTTAAACTTAATAACAGCGAATTAAAGATTAGTATAAAAAGCTTAAGATAAGAACAGCACCATTTAGTTATTTAATTTCACTTTATTTCATTCCATCTTTATGAACACTTTAACAACCTTATCATTTATGACTAAAATTAGGTTATACTTTATAGGATAAAAGGATTATACACATGAACATACATCATTTATACCATGTACAATAAAAATATCCATTATATTTTTTCATTTAAACATTAAAAACATTATTTAGAATTGTTGTTACATTTCACATTACCCATTCCATAAAGATACATAACTCATCTCACATCATTTTCATTTTTGTAGATAGTTAGATTACTTCCCTTAAATTAGGTTAATTTTGTACAACAAAATAGAATATAGACAGTTACAGAATTAGTATTAGTATTTCAATAGAATAAAGTGTTTAATAATATCAGGGTACAATCTATCAACCCTATTTCATCCATGTAAATATTTTGTAAATACATGACTCGTGCAGTAAGTTACGCACAGTCATGAAGCTCAACTCTTTTCAAACTGAGCTAAACTTGTACAGTGTCACTTCAAGGTTTTTAAATAATTGTGAGAATAAAAGATGTGTGACAGAAGTGTGAAAGTGAGAGAAAATGGTAAATATACAAGGGAGAGTGAAGGCAGCCAGCGGATTTTTTCTGCCGCTCAGCGCGACTTTTTATTATTTGTCTGCGTCAAGCGTTTGCTTTCAATGTTAAAATGTGCTGTCTCAAATGTATTGTGTGTAGTTTAGAGTAAGCCTTAGAGAAAGTATTTTAAGCAAATTTAACCTTTCGTCTTAACTACCGGCGTTAATT
The DNA here is from genome assembly GCA_014155875.1 of Cepaea nemoralis. NCBI lineage: Eukaryota > Metazoa > Mollusca > Gastropoda > Stylommatophora > Helicidae > Cepaea > Cepaea nemoralis. Next base: position 108,733 of record JACEFZ010007332.1, on the reverse strand, counting down.
CCTTCATTCTTCAAATTCCAATTTGAGTATTATGGTGGTGGTTGTTGGCGCTGTTGCTAACTGGAGGGTAGTGCGGGTAAATTTAAACAGCGATGTGGCGGTTTGCAAAAGGTATACTACATGTTCTAACATTTCACATCCTCCGTGCACTCAAGCCTACAAAAATGTGATGGTTCTAACACTTCACATCCTCTGTGCATTCAGGCCTTTAAAAATGTAATAGGGACAGAAGGAGTTCAACAACTAAGTGGGACAGAAGGAGAAGATATAATAACTAAGTGGGACGCAAAGAGTTAATATAACAACTAATAGGGACAGGAAGAGTTCATATAACAACTAAAGTGGGACAGAATGAGATCATATAACACCTAAGTGGGACTTGAAGAGTTGTTATAACAACTACCCCTGAATGAACGATTTAAATTTCGGCTTTAAATATGAACGGTTTAAAATATGTATATAGTTTTAAAATAACTATTTAATGGATCACCATGGTCTGTCAAGAAAGCGACAGCAAGGGGTGAAGAGGGGATCTGGCCGACGATCGACGCTCAGAGGAAAGGCGAGACATACATATAATCAGATTGCTACTGGTACTATTAGTGGTGGAACTCTTCGCTGGCTGCTGAGGATGGGGACGGAGTGCTTATGGGAATGCTCCGAATGCAGTGATGTCGGTTCCTAAATAAATCAATCAATCAATCAAATAAATAATTTTTTAAAAAATAATTCAGGAGTATTCGATTAAGGTGTAACCATCTTTTACAGCTTGCAAAAGAAACAGGCAACTATCAGAATAATTGTGAAACATAATGTACTTGACATGACAGAATAATTATAACTTTTAAGAATGTACTTTTAAAATCATTTTTATATGTGGAACTGTCAAGATAAGCACCGTATATTTGACTCAATGCTGATTGCTTCGTGTTCATGTGACATACCTGCATAAGATTATTATACCTCAAAATAGAAGTTATTGTTTGCTTATGAAGGCATTAGGCCGAAACGTTCTCGGCTTCTTGTATTTGTGTTCTTGTGAAGCCGATCCTTTACACTTCGTGCAGTTCCACTTGTTTATAGCCGCTTTAAATCATCGACTGAAAAACATTGTCACCCTGACACGCAATCTTAAAACTATCGGCACCAAACTGTGTCATTATGACACGGAAGTTTGGAACTATCGGCACGAAACACTGTCACCTCACATAACATCTCGGAACTATCGGCACCAAAAACTGTCACCTCACATAACATCTCGGAACTATCGGCACCAAACACTGTCATCTCACATAACATCTCGGAACTATCGGCACCAAACACTGTCACCTCACATAACATCTCGGAACTATCGGCACCAAACACTGTCACCTCACATAACATCTCGGAACTATCGGCACCAAATACTGTCACATCACATAACATCTCGGAACTATCGGCACCAAACACTGTCACCTCACATAACATCTCGGAACTATCGGCACCAAACACTGTCACCTCACATAACATCTCGGAACTATCGGCACCAAGTAATGTCCACCCCGACATACAATCTTGGTACATCTCGGAGGAGCAAATGGATCATCATAGTCTGGTAAGAATGAGGCAGCGAGGAGTGACGAGAGGATCTGGCCGTTGCTTGACGCTCAGAGGAAAGGCGAGACGGACATATAATCAGATTGCTACTGGTATTATTGGTGTTCCTAGATCAATCAATCAATCAATACATTCTTGGAACTATCGGCACCTAACATTGTCCACACTGGCATAAATTCTTGGAACTATTGGCACCAAACATTGTCCACCCCGACATACAATCTTGGAACTACCGGCACCAAGCATTGTCACCTGACATACAATCTTGGAACTTACGGCACCAAACATTGCCCACCCTGACACACCAATTTCGAACTATCGGCATCAAACACAGTCACCCTGACACACCAACCTGGAACTATCGGCACCAAACATTGTTACCCTGACACACCAACCTGGAACTATCGGCACCAAACATTGTCCACCCTGGCACACAAACCTGGAACTATCGGCACCAAACATTGTCACCCCGACACACCAACTTGGAACTATCGGCACCAAACATTGTCCACCCCGACATACAATCTTGGAACTATCGGCACCAAGCATTGTCACCTGACATACAATCTTAGAACTATCGGCACCAAACATTGTCCACCCTGACACACCAACTTGGAACTATCGGCACCAAACATTGTCCACCCCGACATACAATCTTGGAACTATCGGCACCAAGCATTGTCACCTGACATACAATCTTAGAACTATCGGCACCAAACATTGTCCACCCTGACACACCAACCTCGAACTATCGGCACCACACACTGTCCACCCTGACACACCAACCTGGAATTATCGGTACCGAGCATTGTTCACCCTCACACACCAACCTGGAACTATCGGCACCACACATTGTCCACCCTTACACACAAGCCTGGAACTATTGGCACCAAACATTGTCCACCCTGACACACCAACCTCGAACTCTCGGCACCACACACTGTCACCCTTACACACCAACCTGGAATTATCGGTACCGAGCATTGTGCAACCTGACATACCAACCTGGAACTATCGGCACCACACATTGTCCAACCTGACACACCAACCTCGAACTCTTGGCACCAAACACTGTCACCCTGACACACCAACCTGGAATTATCGGTACCGTGCATTGTGCACCCTGACATACCAACCTGGAACTATCAGCACCAAACACTGTCACCCTGACATACTAATCTGGAACTATCGGCACCAAACACTGTCAACCTGACACACCAACCTGGGACTATCGGCACCAAACACTGTCACCCTGACACACCAACCTGGGACTATCGGCACCAAACACTGACACCCTGACATACTAACCTGGAACTATCGGCACCAAACACTGTCACCCTAACATACCAACCTGGGACTATCGGCACCAAACACTGTCACCCTGACACACCACACTGAAACTATCGGCACCAAACACTGTCACCCTGACACACCACACTGAAACTATCGGCATCAAACACTGTCACCCTGACACACCAAGCTGGAACTATCGGCACCAAACACTGTCACCCTGACATACCAACCTGGAACTATCGGCACCAAATACTGTCCACCCCGACATACAATCTTGGAACTATCGGCACCAAGCATTGTCACCTAACATACAATCTTGGAACTATCGGCATCAAACATTGTCCACCCTGTCACGAAAAATAAACTTGATAGTTCGATCGATGAAAAAAAGAGACATTCGTCTGCACAAACATCGGCAAACCCTATGATGTTGTATAGACTGAGGAACAAAATAAGTCGCGTCAAATGTCTACACCGGTCGGCATTTTGTTAACAAGTTGTTGCTCGAGACGAACAATGGCGCCATCCGTCTACAAGGCGGGAGTCAGCCTTTGAAGTGATTGACGGAATGTCTGGCCTGACGTCGGATGGAGTCTTGTGATGTGGAGAAGGTTCTCTAGATCACAGACAGGATACAATTTCCCAGATGAAAGGGGACACCAGCCAGATGTTCACATTGAGTTGGGAAAAATAAAGAGAAAAACAACTTCTCGACGCCTCTGCGTCTAGACAATTTGGTGACGTCACTCAAGCCCCGATATAAAACCAGTTGCGGTAAACAAAGTTCGAGGAGTCGACCAACAATTCTGAAGTGTTAAAGATCGGCGCAGTTTTCCGAGTTGTGTTAATTGAAAGAGATTATAGTGTCAAAGTGTTGATCATGTATCGGCGGACATAGATCCAGTCTGTGATTGCATAGTCTCAATCATCAACCGGAATAGGCATATGGTATTCTATTAATCATATCTAACTTAGAGTATGATTAGGAATAGAGTACAGTACTGTGCGGTGATATAATGTATTATAGGTGCGGTGATAGAATGTTCTATAAGTGCGGTGCTAGAAAGTATTATAGGAGCGTCGGCACTAGTGTCTTATTGTATGGCTTTAACTAGCTTGTGTGATATATCATTTTACTCAGGGGAGTTGAGGACAATGTAGTGGGATAATAATTAGAGAGATTGAGGATGGTTGGGAGGGAGGAGGGGAATGTGAAACGGTAGGATCTTCCAGTAGGGCATCTGCTGGATTTCTACCCGTTCCTTTATTCTTTCCTGGTGTTGCCATGTCTAAGACCAATGTGATGAGCTATTTGGCCGTATGACAGAGATCGGATCTCTGTTATAGATCTGAGTGCTGCTATTGGCCTACACTCACCTAATTACGGTCAGGATTGAGTTGCTCTCACCATGATGTTCTCTACTCAACAGGTTCCACTTGAGTGTGCGATGATTTATTACGAAGAAGCAGTTTCAAAGTTTTATACAATGATGGCTCACGGAATGAAGACAGAGGTTACTGAGAGAATTTTACACGGGGCTCAGAACCTAGTTGGTCTGCAGAAACCTGGCTTCTGCTTAGCCGGACTTGATGAACATAAGTGTTGTGTTTACTGAGTGATAAGCTTCATCACCGAAGATTCATACCTCATATACCAAGGAAACACACACACACACACACACACACACACATATATATATATATATATATATATATATATATATATATATATATATATATATATATATATATATATATATATATATATATATATATATACATCTACCTAGAAACATTAATAGGTTGTTTGTTAAAGAGGGGGAAAATCTTATAATCAGAGACTTGTGAACAGTAGATTTTCCCAAGTGACATTTCAGTTAATTGAAAGATTCTCTGTTCAACAAACATTAAACAGAGTAACTTCACCGTGTTTGTTAGAGTGAAGACCAAGATCGAACAGTGTCTAACTGATGACCAGCATCCTGTTTGTTCGAGCGTTATCGGAGAAAGTTGTCACGTGGACGGAGAACATCTTCTGGGTGAGGTTCACTGTCCGGAATACATGGTGCTGTTGTGTGCTCAGCACAGTGATGTAACAGACTTTGCTCCTGATTCACTGGCTGATTCTACATACACATTAGAATATTCGACACACATTCTACACATTACACACACACACACACCTCTCACACACATACTCTTTGTTTTAATAAATTAATTGTTGTATTTATTTGTTAAAGCTAGAGTTGTTGAGTATGTTGTGTTGGGGGAGAATGAGAGGGGGAATGATCCAGGGGTGAGTGAGAGTAAGAAAGAGGTGTCTACTGACTGAAGGAGTTTTGTGGACGGATTCTGGTGGTTTCTCTAGGACAATAATCTTGGGTTAATAAAATTGCGGGTGTTGATTCCCCTCACTCCAGGGACGACACTAAAAGTAATAAAGAATTACTTACGACACACCCTGACACACCAACCTCGAACTATGGGCACCACACACTGTCACCCTTACACACCAACCTGGAATTATCGGTACCGAGCATTGTTCACCCTGACATACCAACCTGGAACTATCGGCACCACATATTGTCCACCCTTACACACAAGCCTGGAACTGTCGGCACCAAACATTGTCCACCCTGACACACCAACCTCGAACTCTCGGCACCACACACTGTCACCCTTACACACCAACCTGGAATTATCGGTACCGAGCATTGTACACCCTGACATACCAACCTGGAACTATCGGCACCACATATTGTCCACCCTTACACACAAGCCTGGAACTGTCGGCACCAAACATTGTCCACCCTGACACACCAACCTCGAACTATGGGCACCACACACTGTCACCCTTACACACCAACCTGGAATTATTGGTACCGAGCATTGTACACCCTGACATACCAACCTGGAACTATCGGCACCAAACACTGTCACCCTGACACATCAACCTGGAACTATCGGCACAAAACACTACCCTGACACAACTTGGAACTATCGGCACCAAACACTGTCACCCTGACACACTAACCTGGAACTATCGGCAACAAACACTGTCACCCTGACACACCAACCTTGAACTATCGGTACCAAACACTGTCACCCTGACACACCACCCTGGAACTATCGGTACCAAACACTGTCACCCTGTGGAACTATCGGCACCAAACACTGTCACCCCTGACACACCACCCTGGAATTATCGGTACCAAGCATTGTCCACTCTGACATAAAATCTTTTCACTCTCGGCACCAAACGTTGTCCACCCTGACATGCATTCTTGGAAATATAGGCACCAAATATTGTCCACCCTGGCATAAAATCGTGGCATTCTCGGCACCAAATATTGTCCACCCTGGCATAAAATCGTGGCATTCTCGGCACCAAACATTGTCCTCCTCGATAACATGGAATAAAATACACGTGTCGGCTGCAGCAGCGCGCTGTATTCAGTAATACAAGTGCATTGGTACGCCAGTCTTATGTGCGAGCTAATTGAAAGAAAGGATAGTTCATAAGTTATATCCACCTGCCAGGACTCCGTCCTCTATATATCGTTATCAAATCTTAGTAACTGCCACCAGCCGAAGGGGCGTTGGCGACAGTATGAGAATACGACATGCCATAAATGTTATATTATATGTGTTGTGTATGTGAATGTAGTTGTTCTATTCTCATATGTGTCACTTAACAATAACAAACGGCAACGCTCAGTGATATACACAAACAAATGAAACACACATAACACCTTGTAAATACAAACTGTTTTGCATGAAATTAAAGCATAAAAAAATTCTAATATAATATTGCAAAGGGACATAACAACATAATGTTACTTTCAAGGGACATTACTAACAATTTAAAACGTATCATGTGATATAAATAATTGTAGAATGTATCTTAATCTTTATACAACTTTTATAGAAATTAGTGACAAATATATGCACTATAAACAATGGATACAAAGTTCCATAAATTTCACATCTTGTATAAAAGTAATGTCTTTTGTTTACATATGTGAAAATTTTATTACGTATGTTCCTATTTCATCTTAATATATAATTAAATGACTTTCAATAACACCAAATAGCTAACTAATATCTAAAATGTCATTACAATTTTTTACCGGCCTTTTCTAATAAAGGCCAAGTATCCTTAACATTTATTCAGCACTTTAAATACTCGCATTCGAAACACAGCTGCGGGCGATTTAGCAGCAGACCGCCCTGCGTTGTTGTTGATTTTTTTTTTTCGAAATGGTATGGGCGCCGGTCGTTCAAAATAGAATGGCAAAGTACCGAAAGTGAACTGGCCAAGAGATCACAACAGCAAAAATGATGGTGTTGACTGCAACGTCCTGTAAAGGATATGTAACTAATCAAAACAATGTTTCCCCGTAGTTAATTTGAATAACGAAGACACAAACAATAGATTGCACGATTTAGTGTCCGAGATATTTTGCTGCATCTCGTCAGTTTTATCTAATTATTTTACTTAATGTTGTGTGAATTCGGCAGTATGTACCTGAAGAGATTCTGCGAAATATGCCAGGCAATAAACAGTGCAATCTATTATATGCAACTACCTTTTTAAACTTTGGATTGTATAACGGCAATTTGGCTCAGATCAAAGTGTAGTATCCGTTCTTGTATTACGCTCGCACATTGCCGTTTTGACAGATGATAGTTTGTTACACTGTACTTCAAAACGAGGTATAATACTTTATTTTTAATTCACCGCAAAGGAATTCCGGGGATTCCCTGGAAATCACGTGACATAGTGGGTGTAGGGGTGTGTTGGTATACTCCGTGCAATCGAGGCTGAGACATTTTGGGGGCGCTGAAAAGGGCCGCTGCATTTATTAATTACAGAAACAGACATATGAAACAGACATAGCAAGCAAGTGCTATTGTGTAATGTATTTATTGAAATAAAGAATCATATAATTGAATGTGTTGTCGATCACTTCCGGTTGATTGTGTGGTGGACTGCTAGACAAATCTATGGATGCAATAAATATTTCTGGGCACGGAGGGCCTTCACTGTCGTCGGAGTGTATATCCATATCTTGTGCTACTCGTCTTATCTTGCGTATGTCCCATCTGTCTGCGCTCATCTTTGATGTAAATGAATCCCGATATCCCTATTCTGATCCCACCAGATCTAGGTAAGTACTAAAAATAACTACACGGTTTGTTTGTGGTGAATTAAAAATGAAGGAGGGAGCGGAAAAGGGGGGGGGGGGGGGCTTTGGAGGGAGCGAATCATGGAAGATTAACAGACAAGTAGGAATTACGTGGAATGATGTGAACACCATGGGCAGATAACAAGCGTAAGGGGATCAGCCTGGCCGAATGGAAAAGAGCAGTTGTTCTTAAACATCCCGTGTGCTTATGCTGAGAAAGGTAGTTCAACCCCTACACCAGTCCAGTTGGACTAAAATGTTGACTTCTCGTCCTTGACTTAGAGGTGTAAATTATAAGTATCTCTGAAGTTTCTGAAGTCATCTTCCCCTATATGGTGAACATATTTTCAGAAATTTAGAAGATACGAGCGGAATCCCCATTGCGGGACGTAACATCAATAACATTAGATTGATTGCAGACAATGAGCAGGATCTGTAACACTTAATAGATGTGATTGCTGCACACAGTGAACAACTAGGGTTAGTATTAAATTGTAAGAAGATACAGATTGTGGTCGTCACTAGGAAAAAGGAAATACCACAACGTAATATAAGTAAATGGGAATATTCTTAAACAAGTGAATTGATACAATTATCTCGGAACAGTTATACATGTAATGGGCTAGTAATGGGAGATGCCTTGAAAAGATTAGAACAAGAATCGCCACACAAGTGTTGAGGTGCTACACTGAACATGCACTTTTGTATGAATGTGAAGCGGGGACAATGGGCAGACAAGCTGAAAAACATCGAATGGCTGTGGAAATGTGATTTCTGGGGAAAATTCAAAGAATACACTGGAAAGACAGAAAAACCAATGACCGAGTACCACAAGAAAGAAATGAAAACCGTAAACTGATTAGAGAAATTAGACGTAGACAGTCACAATTGATTTGACACGTCATAAGAAAAACATTAATTGGAGAACTTGGTGATAACTGGCAAGACTGAGGGGGAAGAAATCAATTGGAAGGCAGAGAAGCAAATACCTGGAGAGCTTGGCCATGTGGTATGGTCGAGACAAGAACACTGAGCTAATCCACACCTCTAGTGATGCGTGAGATGGCGAAACATGACCGTCCACGCTTATCGGCACGGCACATGATGATGATGATGATGAAGAAGAAGTTGGAGTGAGTTTACTGATGGCGAGGGACAACTGGTAATAAGTAAAGCTAATCCACACGCAAAATTCAGTCTAGTGTTACTAGAAGTAGCCGAGTTCAAAGCGAAATAAAAGCGTAATAAATATATTTTGAAAGAGGTTAACTCGCATCACAAGAAGTTAAAAGTTAGTTGCATATCTTTTACAGGGCGTCGCAATCAACACCAGCATTTTTGCTGTTGTGATCTCTTGGCAAGTTTACGTTCAGTAGTTTGCCATTGCATTCTGAACGACCGGCACCCATACCATTTCGTAAAAAACCAACGCAAGGCGGTCTACTGCCAAATCGCCATCAGCTGTGTTTCGAACGCGGGTATGCGAGATCACGAACTGAGCCCGTAACCTCTTCGCCACGGAGCCGGTATAACAAGAAGACAGAAGTCCTGGAGGCACCTATCACAATCAGCGAACTGGAGCTAGCCATAAAAAAGAATGTTTGCATATCCTTTACATGATATCGCTGTCAACATCAGCATCTTTCAGCTGATTGTTGATTTCTTGGCAAGATTACGCTCAGTAGTTTGCCATTGCTGTGTGAGCGACCGGCTCACATACCCCTAAGTTACCAAAGCGGCTAGAACCGCTACCGATTCTCACCGTCGTCACGTTATTCACAAGAGTATACGGGATTACGGAGAAAGTCGCTAACTACTAGGCCAGGGAGACCAGCTCAAAACTGAATATGAGAAAGTCACCAGGAGCGGATGATATCTCCAATGAAATGATCAAGAACCTAGGAATAGAGGTCAAAGCAAAGCTGTTGCAGATCTTCAATAGCCTGATTGCTTCGTGTTTATCTGACATGTTTGAATAAGATTGTTATACCTCAAAATAGAAGTTGTTTGATTATGAAGGAATTAGACCGCAACGTTCTCAGTTTCTTGTATTTGTTTTCTAGTGAAGCTGACTCTTTACACTTCGTGCAGATAAACTTGTTTATAACAGCTTTTAATCATCGACTACCAAACAATGTAACTCTGACAAGCAATCATAAATTATCAACACCAAACACTGTCACCCTGACATACAATCTTGGAACTATCGGCACCAAACACTGTCACCTGATATAACATCTTGGAACTATCGGCACCAAACACTGTCACCTGATATAAAATCTTGGAACTATCGGCACCAAACACTGTCACCTGATATAAAATCTTGGAACTATCGGCACCAAACACTGTCACCTGACATACAATCTTGGAACTATCGGCACCAAACACTGTCACCTGATATAAAATCTTGGAACTATCGGCACCAAACACTGTCACCTGATATAAAATCTTGGAACTATCGGCACCAAACACTGTCACCTGATATAAAATCTTGGAACTATCGGCACCAAACACTGTCACCTGATATAAAATCTTGGAACTATCGGCACCAAACAGTATCATCTGACAGACAAGCCAGAAAATATCGGCATCAAACACTGTCACCTGACATACAATCTTGGAACTCTCGGCACCAAACATTGTCCTCCACGCTGACATGGAATAAAATATATGCTAGCTGCAGCTGCACGCTGAATCCAGTAATTCAGGAGCAATTGTACGCCAGTCTTGTGCGAGTTCATTGAAAGAGAGAATATTTCATAAGTAACATCCACGTACTAAGACTCCGTCCTCTAGACATCGTTATCACATCTCAGTGACTGCCACCAGCCCTAAGGGAATTGGCTACCGCATGAAAATACACCATGCCATAAATGCTTTATTATATGCATATATGAATGTAGGTGTTCTATTCTCACATGTGTCACTTAACACTAACAAATGGCAACCCTCAGTGATATACACAAATAAAAGAAACACACATTATACCTTGTAAATACACACTGTTTGGTATGAAATAAAGTTTAAAATAAAACAATTATAATAAAATATTGGAAAGGGACGTAACAACAAAACAGTACTTTCAAGGGACGTTACTAAAAGTAGTATAAAAGCTATTAGGTGATTTAAATAATTGTAGTATTTGTCTGAATCTTTTTATGTTTATAGATAATAGCGAAAGTTATACGCTCTATAAATATTGGATAACATTTATAAAACTTTTCGAATTTTGTGTAAAAGACACGGCGCTATTTTACATATGAAAAATTTTATTACCCAATTTCTTATTTCCCCTTGACGTTACATTAAATGTTGTCTACTTTTATTTTGCAGTTTGAATGATGCAATCAGTGCGTAAAATTTTTTGCCGGCCTTTAAAGGCCAACTTTTGGCTAAGATGGAAGTGTAGCTGGCCCGTAAGGGAACCGCGAGTCCCTCAAAAACAAGTAAATAAATAACCTTTATATTCATTCAACGTTTTGTATCTGGAATTTGGTTTAAATTACAGTGTGGCTGTAGTATCTGTTCTTGTATACCGACAGAGGTTAAGGGAAGGGGTGGGCAAACTACGGCCCGCGGGCCGCGTGCGGCCCGGCTACTGATTTTATGCGGCCCCGCGAGGGCAATTAGAAATAACATTCTTTACTTCGTTTTAAAGTTATTTTGTTGAATTTTACAGAATTTCATGTACCGTTATGATTGTTTTAATATTTTCGGTAAAATTTCTTTTGCTCCTTCCTTAGCCAATCGATCAGTTCTGTCGTTTCCGGGTACTCCACAGTGGGATGGTATCCACTGTATGGTGACCTTATGCTTACTGCTAAGTTCAGAAAGTAGTGTCCTTAGTACTGGCAATTTCCCACACATCATTTCGTTTTCGTTGAGGTGAGTTTCTTGCAAGCAACATACGCTTACATTTCTTGGTCCAAAATGTTTTCTAGTTCTATTTGTTGTTGTTGTTGTTGTTGTTGTTGTTGTTGTTGCTGCTGCTGCTGCTGCTGCTGCTGCTGACTTCCTCCGCATTCCAGTGCATTAGTATCAGTCTCAATTCTCGGGTCCCCTGGCTCCACAGGACATCTGAGAAGGACCTCCAGTAGCTGTAGTTGGACTCTTTCGAGCCATAGGGCCCGGCACTGCACCTGCCTGGAGGTCCAAAGCAGGGCGAGCACCATAACATTTAGCAGTAGTCGACATATTTCATTACGCGTGATTGCGCGGCATCCTGATTTCTGTGGCGTGCCTCCTTGCTGGTTGCCTCCATCTTCAGCACCTTTTCGTTGCTAGAGCAGACTGTGGTCTTACTTGAGCTTAGGTGTGTAGGTACGCACACACATGTCTGCGCATGCATGTACGTGCATACACATCTAGAGCGTTCTGGTTATTTCTCGGCGCCAGTGACTTGCCGCCGCCCCTTATCCTGTTAGTTAAAACTGTTCCGCCACGAGAAGGCCATGAGTTGGAATTTTGCTGCATAAGTGATGAATGCACGAGCCATTAGGGTATTTATGCAAGGTTGGGCGCTCACCCCAACCCCGCCCCCGGCAACATATTTTGGAACCATGTATTGCTAAAATGCGAATTTATCGATCTTCAAATAGAGAAATATTTATCAACATGTAAAAATTTAATAAGGATAATTTTATGAAAAAAAGATATTTCTCCGGTGAATAAAATAATGTATTTTGCAAGAGAATGTTAAATTAAATTTTTTTTTGCTGCTATCAATTAGTTACACATTTACAATGTTCAAATTAATTTATTTGTTGAAGTAGTCTTGATATATTTCTGAAATTTATTCTGAGTTTACTACTTGTTTTCCGAATATTTTATTTTCACACACAGCCAGAAGTAGGTTTTCTTTCATTTCCGTTTTAAAGTTTTGTACAATTCTAACTGTTCGAATTTTATTAAAACAATGAGTGTCAATAACAAACGCAAGATTGAAGATGAATGCCATGTTTTTAATGATGTATGCACAACTAAGTACTGTTTTATAAACGTTGGTAGCAAATCAGTTTGCTTTTTGTGTCGTGAGTCAGTGGCTGTCTTCAAGGAGTACAATTTAAAAAGACATTATCAAACAAAACATTCCGATTGCGGATACAATTTAACAACCGAAGGGAGGGAAAGGAAATGCTTGAAGTTGGTGAAAAATTTGGAGAAACAGCAAACTGTTTTCACTAAACAGTCTTCAATTCAAGATGCTGCGACTGAAGCTAGTTTTGTGCTTTCACACAGAATTGTAAAACAGAACAAGCCATTCATCAAGGAATGTTTGCTATATGCAGCAAACATTATGTGTCCAGAACACACACACACACACACACACACACACACACACACACACACACACACACACACACACACACACACACACACACACACACAACAGATTTGACCACATCACTTTATCAAGAAGAACTGTGGTCAGACATGTTGACAAGATAAGTGACGATTTGATGCATAAACTTCAAGATGCAAGTAACAATTGTTGTGGTACTCTCTTGCATTGGATGAGAGTACCGATGTACATTATACTGCCCAATTATTGATATTTATCCGTGGAATAAATACTTCTTTCAAACTCACTGAAGAGTTACTGAGTGTTGAGTCACTCAAAGACACAACCACAGGACATGATATATTCAATGCTGTTACTAACTGTATTGAAAGAACTGGGTTGGTTTGGAACAAGATGGGAAGTGTTACAACTGACGGAGCTCGTGCTTTGACTGAAAAAAATGTAGGTCTGGTAAAGTTGATAAGTGATAAGATTAAAGCAGAATATCCAGACCATAGATTATTATCACTTCACTGTGTGATTCATTTAGAAAGTCGGTGTAAAACTGTTGTGAATATCAAGCATGTTATTGACCCAGTTGTCAGTGTCATCAACCTCATCAGATCAAGAAAACTTAATCACAGACAGTTCAAGGCATTACTTAACGATTTGGAAACTGAACATTCCGATGTCATGTACCACACCAGTGTTCGATGGCTGAGTCTCGGCAAGGTGTTGAGGCGAGTGTGGGAACTCAGAGAAGAAATAGTGATGTTCCTAGAGATGAAGAGCATTGAATGTGACTTTAATACTAACATTGTCAATAAAGAGTGGAAGTTAGACTTTAGGTTTGCCATTGAAATTATGGAAAAGTTAAATTAACTGAATGTCAAACTTCATTGTAATGGTGTGTTTGCACATGAATTGTATGTACATGTAAAATCATTTCAGGCAAAACTCTTACTGTTCTCCAGACAAGCAAGTGAAAAAGAATGTTGTCACTTCCCTTTGCTGAAACAAGAAACCATTTCTGGTGAAAGGACTGAAAGGTACAAAGCCCAATTAGATGCATTGATTGAAGAATTTGGATGGAAATTCCAAGATTTCAAGAACTTAGAGCCACAGTTCAATATTTTCCGTTCCTCTTTTAGTGCAGAAGCGATACAGCCACAGAGGACATACAGTTGGAGCTGCTTGACTTACAAGCAGATCATGACCTGAAAGAGAAATTCAAGTCAGATGGTTTGCTGGATTTCTATGGATCTTTATCACAAGAATCATTTCCCAACTTTAAAAACTTTGCAGCTGAACATTTATCATTGTTTGGATCAACATACATTTGCGAACAAGCATTCTCTTGCTTTAAGATCAACAAATCTAAGAATAGATCTTTATTGTCGGACTGCAACTTGCATGCTGTCACGCGAATTTCAACAAGTAAACTTGCTCCAGATTTCAAGAATATTGTCAAAAATTACAAGCAGTAACATACATCTCATTAGAAATCAACAATTATAGTGACAGTGTAGTCGGTTTGTGTCTAAATTAAAGCCATTGATAGATGATAATAAAGAATATTTGTTATAATAACAAGTTGCAAAATCTTGTTAACAAATTAATGAAAGTTTTTGTTCATATTGTCAAATATAATGTATAAGTGTATAAGTAAAATACAATTGCAATAATTAGTTATTTATACTACTTTATAACCTATACCTAATTAATAATTACTTATTGTGATAGGTTGCTGTAAACAAAATGCTCACCCCCCCCCCCCCCCCAATAGCTTTACATTTGTCAATGCGGCCCTTCGCACAAAAAGTTTGCCCACCCCTGATTAAGGGTAAATGTCGTGTGTGTAAAGAATGAATGTAGTAGTAGTTACTTGTTCTTCTTTACCACTTTAGTGTCGTCCCTGGAGTGAAGGGAATCCACACCCACATTTGTTTTAATTCCATATCTCTATTCTGGAGATATCCAGCAGACTCCGTCCACACACTCCCTCAATCTGAGGACACCTTCTTCTCACTCTTGCTCACTCCTGGATCATGCCCCCTCTCATTCTTCCCCAACATAACATACTTGACAACTCTAGCCTCAACAAATAAAAACAAGAAATTTATTAAAGCAAAGAGTATATGTAGGAGAAGTGTGTGTGTGTATAAGGTGTAGAATGTGTGACGTGTACTCTAAAGTGTCTATAGACTCAGATCAGTGTTCAGGAGTATAGTCATTCTCATCCATGTGCTGAAAAAACACACCAGCACCATGTATCCCATACAAGTAGCCTCACCCAGGTGATGTTCCTCCGGTCACGTGAAGACTTTCTCCAATCACTTGAACAAACAGGATGCTGGTCATCAGATAGACACTGTTAATCTTGGTCTTCACTATACCACACGGTGAAGTTACTCTGTTTCATAATGTTTGTTGAACTGATAATCTTCCAATTAACTGAAATGTCACTTGGGGAAAATCTAATGTTCATAAGTCTCTGATCATAACATTTTCCCCCTCTTTTAGAACACACCTATTAATGTTTGGTAGGTAGATGTGTATGTATATATATATATATATATATATATATATATATATATATATATATATATATATATATATATATATATATATATATATATATATATATATATGTCCTTGGTATGTGAGTTATTAATCTTCGGTGATGAAGCTTATCACTCATTAAACACAACACATATGTTCATTAAGTCCTGCTCAGCAGAAGCCAGGTTTCGGCGGACCAACTAGGTTCTGAGCCCCGTGTAAAAACCTCTCAGTAACCTCTGTCTTCTTTCCATGAGCCATCATTGTATAAAACTTTGAAACTGCTTCTTCGTAATAAATCATCTCACACTCAAGTGGAACACTCAAGGGGAACTGTAAATGGAACCTGTAGAATAGAGAATACCATGGTGAGGGCAACTCAGTCCTGGCCGGAATTGGGTAAGTGTAGGCCAATAACAGCACTCAGATCTATAACAGAGATCCGATCTCTGTCATACGGCCAAATAACTCAATCATATGATCTGAGACATGGCAACACCAGGAAAGAATAAAGGAACGGGTAGAAACCCAGCAGATGCCCTACTGGAAGATCCTACCATTTCACATTCCTCTCCTCCCTCTCAACCATCCTTAATCTCTCTAATTATTATTCCACTACATTGTCCTCAACTCCCTGAGTAAAATGATATATCACATAAGCTAGTTGAAGCCACACGATAGGATACTAGTGCCGACGCTCCTATGATACTTTCTAGCACCGCACTTATAGAACATTCTATCACTAATAATAATACATTATATCACCGCACCTATAATACATTATTTCTATCCCTAATCATACTCTTAAGTTGGATATTAGTAATAGCCTACCATATGCTTATTTCTGTTGCCACTCGAGAAACTATGCAATCAAATTGGATCTATGTCCGCGGATAACTATCACCACTTAGACATTATAGTTTCACTCATGTAACGCAACTCTGAATAATGCACCTATCCTAACACTTCAGAATGTTTTTCTCGACTCCCTCCACCTGTTTACCGCAACTGGGTTTTATATGGGCGCTTGAGTGACGTCACCAAAAAGTCCAGACGCCAATCAGTCCAGAATCTGGATTTGTCCTCCTGTTTCTAGACTAACCAGAGTCAATTAGCTGTCAAGTTTCCTTTTCATCTGGGGAGTTCTTTGTCTCATCCAACAAATATCCTGGCTGTCTGTGAGCCAGAGACCTTTCCCTCACATCACAGAATCCTTCCGACCTCTAGCAGGCATTCTGTCTATCACTTGCAACGGCCAACTCCCGCTGTGTAAACAGATGACGCCAGTGCACATCTCGCGAACAACAACCTGTCAACAAATTGTCGACCGTGTGCAGACATCGCGACGTGACTCACTTTGATCTCATACCCCAATGCTGACCATGTGCAGACAGTTTTAACAACGTATTTTTCTCAGTCTGTTCAACCTCAAAGGGTTGCTGTTTTTGCCGACTAAGGTCGGGTCTAGTTTGTCATCGATCGACACGAACAAGTTTATTTATCTCGTGACAGTAAACATATCTGGACTTGATATGGCTATGGCCATCAACATAGGTGGTCATCACAATGGACAATAAGCAGACAAGCTGAAAAACATCTAGTTGAGTTATGTTGAGCTAAGAACTGACAAGGCTGCACTCAGGACATGCCCATACGCGCTCCGTCCCCTTGTTAAACAGCCAGAGAAGAGTCACAATACTAATCGTTCCCACCGCTATCTGGTTGAAAGTTCTGGTCTTCTCTCTCAGTTTTGAGATTCTACCGGAACCTCTGCCAATCCACCGCAATCTCATCCTTTCCACAAACGGATTCTCAATCTGTTCCTCCACCTTCTCCACCTGGTCCAATAGGCGCACGACCACCTCTCCCTTGTCCATAGGTAATCTACTACAAAGAGGTTCATCCCCTCTCCCCCTGCACTCCCGCATGGCCAGGGCGAAAAATCCATACAATTCTTCAATCAGTGACCTCTGAAGCGAGGTGAGCCATTCCACACCAAACATTCCTTTCTCCACCTTACTAAGCATACTCCTTGAGTCCGCGATGAAGGCAGTGTGTGTTGCAGTGGTCTCTTCTAACCAACGGAATGCCGCTGTGACTGCTTCCACCCCCATTCTCATGCTGGAGGTCGTAGCCTCATATGTCAGACTATCCTTTTTTTAAACAATCATCCATTAGCCTCCCCAATGAAACCGCAACCACTTCGTCTGTTTCTCACCACTGACCATCAGTATAGATCACTATGTCACCTTTATGTGTATTACTTTGGACTAGTTGTTGCACCTCAAACTATGTTCCTCCCCCACTGTAACCTCACAGTCCTCCTTCCTAATGACCGGTGACAAGGCATCTTTGACCATATCTCTAGTAACTCTATTTTGCTGATCCGTCTGTCTTAAAAATCGTGCAAGAAAAGCCTAACCTCTGTCCTGGTAAGTTGTCATACGTTGGTTGTTATCATCATAAACGGTACCATATGTACCAGGTATAGCCTGTCTGTTCATCTGCCGGTACAGCTTCCTGAATTTACTCAATGTCACATTCTCACCGACTTCATTTATAAACTATTCCCACTTCATCATTTTTGCCTCTGCTGCCTGGAGTTTAAGATCATACACCTTTACTTTAAAAAAAATACCTTCCAGCCTCCTCCAATTTTGTGTAAACTGCATTTGCTGCTCTCCGCACCCTTTGCCAATTCCTTATGGCGGTCCTCTGTTCCCTCCATTATTTCTCCACCTCTGGTATCCACCATGGTGGTTGGGTGGAGATTCTCCTTGTTGTTTTAGATCTTCCCTGTGATCTAAGGCGTTCCAAGACCGAAGAGTGGTCGCAATCATAACTGAATGCTCTCCTGGTTCTTATAGTCCTGACTGTGCTGGACTTAGGTATCATTACAGAACAGGGGAAGTGGTAGCAGTACCCTGCCTGTTCTCTCCCGACCTGTCCCACTCTGTGGCTGGTGCATTGTTCTTCGGTTCACGAGTGAATATTTCCCTAGACTCCTGAGGGGTCATCGCTGGAGCTACAGAGTTCGTGCTTCGTGGAACGCTTTCTACGCTGCGAAAGAGACTGAGCCATACGGGATAAAACCCGGTGCAATGAAGTCGTGCCTGCCGAGTTTTAAGACTTTTTTACTTTAAGAGAGAAAAACCAATAACCAAGTCCTATAAGAAACAAATGAAAACCGTTAACTGAATAGAGAAATTAGAACGCTTACAGTCGCAGTTTTTGGAAATGCTATGAGCAGAAATAAATTGGAAAACTTGGTGACAACTGGCAAGATTAAGTGTAAGAGAACAAAGGGAAGGCAGATAAGTAAACACCTGTGCAGCTTGGCCGAGACAAGAACACGGAGCTGATCCACAACTCTGATGATCGTGTAAGATGGTAAAACATTACCGTCCACTCTTATCGTCACGGCACATGATGATGATGCTGATGCTGATGCTGATGATGATAATGATGATGAAGTCAAAATGGGTTCGCCTGATGGCGAAGGACAACTGGTAATAATTAAAGCTAATCCACACGCAAAATTCAGTCTAGGGCTGCTAGAAGTAGAGACTACGCTCAAGCTTAAAGTGAGTGTGCGCAAAAACAACAACAACAACAACAACAACAACAACAACAACAACAACAACAACAACAAGCGTAATAACTATATTTTGAAAGAGCTTAACTCACAAAGAGAACTGGTTACTCGCATCACAAGAAGACAATCCAAATTCTTTGAGTGAAAATCCCTGTCCGAACATGAAGCTAGCCGATCCTAACCCTGCTGGCTGCAGGGCCAGGCGCATTCCACACCTTGCAGACCTAGATACAAACAACAACAATTCACCTAAACATTCCCATTTCATAGGTTGAAATGGGAAGTTGGATATCTACAGGTTGTGATATGATCTCTTTATAAATGGTGAGAGGTCCTCTTGAGTTCGCTCCATACATCAATTCGAAGGGAGAGAACCCTGTACTTGATTGAGGGACTTCTCTGTATGCGAACAGCACCGTTGGGAGAAGTATGTCCCAATCGTTGGATTTTCAGCTGTCACTTTAGATAGCATATGTTTCAGGTCCCCATTAAGCTTTTCGCAGATACCATTTGCGGCCGGTCGATAGGGACTGGTGAAACACTGCTTGATGCCTAGTAACTTAGTTACTGATTGGGTGGCATTTGATATGAATTGGGTGCCTCTATCAGAAATGATTTTCTCCGGGAAGCCAAAACGGGAGAAAATATTTAGTAATATGTCCGTCACATCCTTAGAGGAGATAGATCTTAATGGCAGCATTTCGGGCCATCTCGTACATAAATCCACAAGAGTAAAAATATACCTAGTACAAAGGACTCGTGAAGGCGTTCTGTTCTGGAGATTCCATCAGCGCCTATTTAGAAAATTTTGAGTGTCTCATGTCTCATCATAAGATCATTAAATCAGATTGGGCATTTATTCTAATGAGAAATTTAGCACTTGAACCACTAAAAGTAATAGAGACAATACCACAGGAAATGCGAAAAGACTATGAGTACCTAAAACAACGCATTCTCCAACATTTTTCTTTAGATACTGCAGGTTACCAACAACAATTTGCCAAATTATCTCCACAACCAAACCAAACCTTTATAGATTATGTCAGTACAGTCCAAGACATATGCACAAAATGGATTAACTCGGCTAAAACCAACAATAGCCATGACAAACTTAAAGAGCTTATTATTATAGATAAAATAGTTAGCACCATCCCCACACCTTTTGCCAAGTTCTTAAAACAAATGGACTGTAAGAGTATTCAGGAAATAGAGGCAAAGGGGAATGCATTTTTCACAGCAAATAGGGATATTTTCCAGCTAAACATAAGTCACAACGATACAGCAGCTGCAGTAGTGAACACCAAATACTCCAAACAAACAGAGAGTAGATTTAAACCGCGCTCCAATGTCGGTAAAGTAGTAAAATGCCAATATTGCAATTTGAATCACGACAGTTACGCGATGTGCGACAAAGCACCCACCTATCCTCGCCACCTCAAAATGATGGTGGAGAAGCAAAAGGCTAAACGCAGTGCTTACAAGAGAGCAGTCAAATGTTATTTTTGCAATAGCTGGGGCCATTATAGTCGGGAGTGTGAGGGCCGAAAGTTATTGAAACAGGCCAATGCTGCACTTGTAGAAACGTCGTCTGACGAAGAGCTTGAATCACTGAATGAATGTGATAATCAACACGACAATGAAAGCGAGATTGGGAATGCTGTACACATTATAAACACCATTACAGACAGTAAGTGCAACACCTGTACGAAATTCCAACTTGACACAACATTATTATGTGGCCACACGATACCTATTGCAAATGAAACAGCAAACGCTGCTTTGTCATCTACAGGCAAGCTAGTTTTTTTTTTTTACAGGGTTTGTTAACAACAAAAAGTGCACATTAATTCGTGATTCCGGCGCAACGCTCTGTGGGGTAAAGAAAACATTAATAGACACTAAAGACTACACAGACAAACATGTGACTTGTCGCACATTCTCAGGTACAATAGAGAAATATCCCCTTGCTCTGGTCGAAATTCAAACACCGTTCATATCAGGACAAGTATTGTGCGCTCTCCTTGACAATCCAGTCGCTGATATTATTCTTAGTAATTTACCCAACATACATCCATGCTCTGAAAAGGAAATCAAAGAGTGGGAGCATAAACACGGTATCCACCATACAAACAGCAACGCAAAAGAGAAACACCATTCTTGCTTGTCTCATTCTGCCAAAATACCAAGGGAGACAACCACTGAGGTAATTCAGAAAGAATTCACCGAGGTGTACAATGCAGGGGCGGTCGAATCTATGAACGATACGACCGAATTAAAACCTCGAATTGAGGATGCTACCGAGCTACCAAGTACCAAGCCTGTAAATGTGCAACAAAACACACAACACACAAACGCAATAACACGACAGACAACCCACAATACCAACACTGACCAACTGCAGGAAACATTAGAAATAGTAGCGCCAAACTCAACTAACATCAATTTTGGAAACGAACAGAAAATGACCCTACACTTACACCATACTTTAAGTTAGTAGGTCTTAAACCGAAATTAACAAAGAACGCATCGTGGACATTTAGGCTACAGAACAACATCTTAACTAGGTTTCACACAACAAAACAGACCACGATACAGCAAATAGTCTTACCACAAGCGTATCGAAACAGAGTTCTAAAAATAGCCCATGACTCCCCTTTTGGAGGTCATATGGGGTATGAAATGACCAGGGCTATTGTCCTAACCCAGTTTTATTGGCCAAAGTTCGACCAAGACATTAAAACATTTTGTACATCTTGTTATATATGTCAGACACTGGTTAATAAGGGGAATAACCCTACTGTATTCTCTTTAAATGGAAATTTGGAATTATCACATGTGAATATGTTGAAACCATACTATGCTAGACAGGACAATGAGACAAATGAACTGACGCAACGAACTGGTGACACAGACGAAACGACAATTTCAAGACGAAATGACACCTCGACAAACGAAGCATCGTTAACGACACACGCTTACGACGACGAAAACGACAAAGACATATGGACATTACCGACAATCTGTGATATTGACAATGACGACAAATTTGACGACATATTGACGATTGATCTCGACGACGCCAACAATGACATTGAAAACAATATACAAACTATAGCATCTGTGATAAATCAGACAGACATGGACAATACTGAAATCCCTGTACCAATCATGACTGACGACGGGAGTATAAATGACATACATATCTCTGACACTTTGACACAACAACAGCGACAAGACATTTTGACTCTCCTGGACGACTATAAGACGATCTTTTCCAACAAACCTGGACGCACTGATAGAATAACACATTCAATTGTGCTGACAGATCTGAGACCGGTCAAATGTAGACCATATTCTATTCCTCTCCATTACAGATCTAATTTAGATAAGGAAATTTTAGATTTAGAGAAGAATGGCATTATTCAAAAATCGATGTCTCAATATTCTTCACCGATTGTCCTGGTGAAAAAGAAGGACCAGACAATCCGTTTGTGCATCGACTATAGAGTATTAAATACAAGAACAACAACGGATGCAGAGCCTATGAACAGTTGTGAAGATCTTATTTTAAATATGGCTCAATCATCCTTATTTTCCAAGACCGATTTAGCAAAAGGATATTGGCAAGTTCCACTACACCCTTCTTGTAGACATATAACAGCATTCGCAACACCTCTCGGTTTATACGAATGGCTATATCTTCCTTTTGGCCTAAAGAACGCACCGGCCACATTTGTGAGACTAACAAGATTGTTATTACACGGAATTAATCATGTAGTTGCCTATATTGATGATATATGCGTCCATTCTTCTGATATGACTTCTCACTTACTCACCCTAAAACAAGTCTTCCACCAAATCTCTCTTTTTGGACTTACTATCAAACCTTCCAAGGTTGAAATAGGCTATACACAAATAGACTTCCTTGGTCATAGAATTTCTGAAGGAAAATTGTTGACTGATGATAAAATTGTTTCCAAGATCCTTAATCTAGAAGTTCCTACCACAAAGAAGCAGATTAGAAGTTTACTAGGTCTTATTAACTATTATTCTAAATTCATTCCACATTGGGCAGAACTCACCTCAGTCTTTTCGGATATGTTAACTAAAGATCATCCATCAAAAATTTGTAAAAGTACCAGCTTAGATGATGCAATGTGTAGATTGAAACATATTTTTTTCTAATCCACCAGTCATACGATTACCTAACATAAATTTACCCTTTATTTTGACCACAGATGCGAGCGCTATCGCAATAGGAGGATGTTTAATGCAGGAAGTGGATGGCGTACGACACCCGATTCTCTACGTCAGCCGCAAACTAAAGAAGGCTGAGACTCGTTATGCCACAGTGGAATTGGAGTGTTTGAGCCTATTGTTCTGTATATTGAAATTATCTAAGTTCCTCTTAGGAAGTCACTTTGTGGTCCTCACAGACAGTTCGCCATTATTAGTCCTTAACGATGGGTCGCCCAAAAACCACCGGTTACAAAGATGGTGTCACCTACTTCAGGACTTCGACTTCGAAATCCGCCATATCAAGGGCACCGATAACATAGTGGCTGACCTTTTATCACGGCAGACAAATGCGCCAGTAGAATGACTCTTATCACATCGGCCATTAGCCACACTATAAACTGTGATACTTTTAGTCGGTTACATATAACAGTGCAACTCTACACCTGCTAGAGTACTCTCAGTGATTAGGTTAATTACGTCACCCTTAAACATACGTTAAGAGCTATAGTGTAAGAACTATACCATCCAATGCCGAAGCTCTAGAACGATTCCAGCAAGAAACAGTAACTGTGTTTGTTTTAACCAATAATATCAACCAGTGAACTATCTCTGAACACTGTAATATTTCATACGGGACAGTGAGAGCAATCCATACTTGCTGTTGCTACGAAACTTTGCAAACAGCCGAAACAGAACAACATCGACGACAACACTCAAGAGACAGCCATACCAACTTTAACATTCATGGCATAACACGCTAACAACAGGACGACAACGCGCACATCATCGTTGGAGTTATTTAATTACTTTATCATTAAATATTTATTATATTTCCATTAATGATGTATATAAATTGTGTTAACCTGTAATTTGTACATATTCTACATTAATATTACAGGCGGTGCCATTCATAGGCTAAAGAACCGTCCTATACAATTGTCTCTATTTAAATTGTGACCTATTTTTCATTCATCGTACAAAAAGTACGTATTTTCTTAAAGGGCAAATATCGCCTAGCCCATTTTTTCTAAGGGCAATAACGCTTACCTCAACTTTAATTATATATTTTAACCAAATACTATTCTGAATGAAAGGTGAGTGATTGACTGCGTGAAAGGATTAAATGAGAGAACGATACACTTGGCGGACAAATTGTACGCAAACCGTATTTATTGTAATTTGTCTGCGTCTTTCATGTAAAATTGCATGACTTGTCTAATTTGTGAATACATGTGTAGTACTTAGTTTAATAGTGAGTTTAATTTAGTAGTTAGTGTAATATACTTAGTTTAGCAGTTAGGATACATCTAAGCACCACTACTTGGAATGCCTGATCATGTATTGCACACAGTGCAGTATTTCATGATTGAGGTTATCCCAACTCGTGACGCTTAGGAAATACACCACACATTCAGCACGCACGTTACACAAACCTCAAAACTCAACACGATCAATTTAAAATACAGTCACTTTATTAGAAACATCAACTGATTAGTTAACACACTAACAAGCCAACAGGGACACATGTAGTCTGAGGGGGATAAAATAACAAGGTAACTACATATTTAGCATTATATAACATACGAGAGTAAAAGTGTATTGAAATGCACACACAGATCAAGATTTGAAAGTGTACTTAATTTGCCAGGACTTCGGTCTTGTTAACTCTCTTTAATACAGAGGTTAATTGTCTGGGTACCAGTTTGGGTACTATGAGAAGGACGGGGTGTAAATACAACTACTAAAACGTCTGATAAGCATTGTTAAGGACACAGGAGACAGAGTCATCTCTTCACCAAATCAGAGAAGTGTTGTATGGTAGAATACATGAGTTTTAGTGCTAGTAGGTAGGTTACCAGGTTACTATCCACCAAACTACAAACACCAACTTTATGTGATTCGGTGACAGAATTAGAACAGATCTAATTACCCAAGAACAAATCATATCAGGGGGGAGGGGGATCCTGTCACCGCCTCACCTTCATATATATTATTAGAGGGCTGCAACTCCAGCCCAAGGGATAGCATTGAGTCGCTCAGGACCAAAGTAATCTAGAACCTTCTCGAAAGAGCTGGTCACCGAGTCCATGATTCCGTGGACACTGATGTGGCCCGCCTAATGCGGGGTCCACGAGGAACTCGGACAGAGTTACCGCCCGTGTCGAATTAGGACACGAGGAGACCGGCAGAGGACAGACGGACTTGAGAGAGACAACAAGGCCTGCCTGAGAGGGACTCAATAGATATTCATAGATATATATACATAGGCTAGATAGTGTGCTAGATTGTTGTATGACAACTATGTGTTTGATGTTTAACTATCTGTGATATGTAATATAATATAGCGCGGGCTGTTAACCCACTGCGCCAACTGTACATTCAATACAATAAATGTTCTATATCCTAGCGAACAAAGTATTGTTGCCTGTATGAATCCGAACCGTTATTTAGATAGGTGTGGAATGCGCCTGGCCCTGCAGCCAGCAGGGTTAGGATCGGCTAGCCTCTCCCAGGAGGGGTGAAGAGCGAAAATTAGTAGCCTGCCGATGACCCGCAGACTACACAAGTCAACCCCCACCTCCGCGTGATGCAGACCGGGCAACCATGACCGCGAGGTCATGGGCTAACGGGGCTATGGCTCGCCATAGGGGATGAACTCCCTATGGTCAGATTTGTGTCCTAAACCTGCGACTGGCCTAGCAAGCCGGCAGGGGATCTTCATACTACTCGTAGAAAAATTAAGAAGTATAAACGGACTGACCCAAACGGATATCGACCCGGCAATGTTAATGGACTCAAAAAAATAGGCACAATCAACGTCTGTGGTTTCAATAGTAAAGAAGAGGAGCTTATAGAAACAATGGAAGAGAGGAAAATTGGACAAATCTATGGATGCAATAAATATTTCTGGGCACGGAGGGCCTTCACTGTCGTCGGAGTGTATATCCATATCTTGTGCTACCCGTCTTATCTTGTGTATGTCTGCGCTCATCTTTGATGTAAATGAATCCCGATATCCCTATTCTGATCCCACCAGATCTAGGTAAGTACTAAAAATAACTACACGGATTGTTTGTGATGAATTAAGAATGAAGGAGTGAGCGAAAAAAAAAAAAAAGGGGGGGGGGGAGGGGGGCTTTGGAGGAAGCGAATCATGGAAGATTAACAGACAAGTAGGAATTACGTGGAATGATGTGAACACCATGGGCAGATAACAAGCGTAAGGGGATCAGCCTGGGCGAATGGAAAAGAGCAGTTGTTCTTAAACATACCGTGTGCTTATGCTGAGATAGGTAGTTCAACCCCTACACCAGTCCAGTTGGACTAAAATGTTGACTTCTCGTCCTTGATTTAGAGGTGAAAATTATAAGTATCTCTGAAGTTTCTGAAGTCATCTTCCCCTATATGGTGAACATATTTTCAGAAATTTAGAGGATACGAGTGGAATCCCCATTGCGGGACGTAACATCAACAACATTAGATTGATTGCAGACAATAAGCAGGATCTGTAACACTTAATAGATGTGGTTGCTGCACACAGTGAAGAACTAGGGTTAGTATTAAATTGTAAGAAGATACAGATTGTGGTCGTCACTAGAAAAAAGGAAATACCACAACGTAATATACAAGATTGTGTCAGGTCTTAGTCAGATATGACTGAGCTACCGTATGACAGTGGACGGTACTACCTGCTTTCTGTCAGCGCCGAATGTTGGGCAGCGCTTACCAAACCCGACACCCCACATTGTGCCAATGGCTTCGGGCGGAAGAGCGCAATTGGGAGGGTACAAGCCTTATCCTGGTGCGAAGAAATGCAACCCAAAGACAAAATAGTCATGGCAGGGCAGACCAGGCCTTAAGCCTTGGTTGGCAGCTGGTCTAGGATCGAAGCTCCGACAGGCGGACAGTTAGTGCATTGCTTTGCTGATCTGGCAGCTTCTGCAGCTTGTCTTTTTCCAGATGTATAGGTGTCAACTTTCCTCTGGAGTGAACTAGGCATGCCGAGAGAGGGATCATGCTGCATGGGCAACACATGGTTTCTTTATTTTAGCCCAGGCGTTGTGATATGGAGAGGCAATAACTCCATCCCTGCTTGGCAACCTCTTGTGGATTTGCCACCATTATCACTGAATATGCACCGACACTCGTTTCCTCTGATGATGTGAAGAATACGTTCTATGAGCAGCTAGACTCTGTGATCAAAGCAGTTCCAAAATCCGACTACATTTATATGCTCGGTGATTTAAATGCTCGTGTGGGCAAGGACTCGAGTTCATGGCCAGTGTGCCTTGGAAAATACAACATCGGTCGCATGAATGATAATGGGCAAATGCTGCTGGAGCATTGCACTAGAAATGACCTATGTATTACAAACTCCTTTTTTTAAAACAAAAGAGTTGCACAAGGTCACATGGAAACATCCAAGATCCGGCCATTGACATCAGCTGGACTTTATTATCACACGGAGACAACATCTGAACCATACATCATTAACTCGAAGTTACCACTGTGCTGACTGTGATACAGATCATTCTTTGGTTGTTGCAAGGGTTAGACTGAGACCAAAGAGAATCTACACGGCTAAACACAAATCTAGCCCCAGGATTAATATTATCAACACTCACGATCCTGGAAAGTGCTTTGAATTTCAACACCAACTTGAAGACGCTTTCACTGATACATCAGAAAATTGTATAGTAAATGATAAATGGAGTAAACTTAAGGAAACTATTTATAAAACAGCGGTAAGGGTTTACGGCACTGTGGATCATAAGAGGCAGGACTGGTTTACGGCAAACAGCCAGATACTGCAGCCCTTGATTGATAAAAAGAAGATAGCTCTCTTAAGAAACAAGGGAAGACCAACGCGTAACACTCTGAGTGAGCTGAAGCAAGCAAGGAAGGATGTGCAAAAGGCTGCCAGGCAGTGTGCGAATGACTATTGGATCAAGTTATGTGAGTCCATCCAAATCGCAAGTGATAAGGGAAACATCAGAAGCATGTATGAAGGGATAAAGAAAGCCTGTGGTCCAATGATCAAAAGAAGTGCACCGCTGAAAACATTGACTGGAGAAATCATCACTGATAAGAAACAGCAGATGGATAGATGGGTCGAGCACTATTTAGAGTTTTACTCAAGTGAGACCAAGCTAGCGGATGATGCCCTTAACGCCATAGAGGTCCTGCCAACTATTGACCACCTGGACACACTTCCCACCATAACAGAAGTTAAGTGTGCTATAAATGAACTTGCGTCTGGCAAGGCTCCAGGTAAGGATGGGATTCCAATAGAGGTAATCAGGAGTGGGCAAGACACACTCACTTTACAGATCCACCAGCTAATAAAGCTATGCTGGCGAGAAGGACAAGTCCCACAGGATTTCAAAGATTCAAGCATCATAACGCTGTACAAGAACAAGGGCGATCGGAGCGACTGCAACAATTATAGGGGTATCTCACTTCTGTGTATTGTTGGGAAAGTATTTGCAAGAATTGTTCTGCGCAGACTTCAAGTCCTGGGAGATGAAGTCTACCCCGAATCACAGTGCGGCTTCCGTCAGAACCGGTCTACCACTGATATGATATTCTCATTGCGACAGATGCAAGAAAAATGTCGGGAACAAAATCAGCCACTGTTTATTGCCTTCATTGACCTCACAAAGGCATTCGATTTGGTCAGTCGTGAGGGTCTGTTCAAAGCACTAAAGAAGATTGGCTGCCCACCAACTCTTCTGTCCATTGTGGAATCGTTCAATACAGGCATGAAGGGTATAATCAAGTTTGATGGTGCAACTTCATGAAGAGTTTGAAATCAAGAGTGGAGTTAAGCAAGGTTGTGTACTATCCCCCACCCTCTTTGGGATATACTTTTCACTTCTACTGAAATATGCCTTTCGCGATCAGGATGACGGTATATACATTCACTCACGCTCAGATGGTGGCCTCTATAATGCTCAGAGATTGAAGGCCAAGACCAAAATTAGGAGGGTACTAATCAGAGATTTGCTTTTTGCGGATGATGCTGCGATTACGACCCACTCTGAGGAAGAATTACAACATCTACTATCTGCATTCTCCAATGCTTGTTCTGAATTTGGTTTAACAATTAACAAAAAGAAGACAAAGATTATGTCACAAGGTGCACATGGTGTACCATCAATCTTTATTGACGACGCCGAACTGGAGATAGTAGACCATTTTACATATCTAGGAACAGAGGTAAATAGCAAATTATCCCTCGATCAGGATATCAACATCAGGATTGGCAAGGCAGCAACAACAATGAACATGTTAGCAAAAAGAGTCTGGGAGAACAGGAAGCTTACTGCCAAAACAAAAGTCCTCGTCTTCCAAGCCTGTGTCCTTAGTACTCTTCTTTGTGGCAGTGAAACCTGGACAACTCACTCACGCCAAGAGAAACGTTTAAACAGCTTTCATATGCGGTGTCTGCGAAGAATACTTGGTATTAAGTGGCAAGACAAAATCACAAATACTGAAGTATTGGAAAGATCAGGTTGTGTGACGGTGTATTCCATTGCTCAGTCTTCGTAGACTTAGATGGATAGGACACGTTAGGAGGATGGATGATGGTAGAATACCAAAGGACATCTTTTTTGGTGAATTACAGACGGGTAGGAGATCTCAGGGTCAGCCTCTACTACGATACAAAGATGTGTGTAAGCGGGACATGATTAGTTAGTTAGTTAGTTAGTCGACAGATCATCCTCGTTGCACATCGAACCATTCAGTCCATAAGTGCTCGGATCCCCTCCTCAGCAATTCCCGCAGCGTGTAGCGGCTAACGACGCCAGTTCTGTGTTGGTTTATCAATCTTCTTTGGCTTCCTGCGTAGTGTTCTTGTTTGGCCACCCCTCTTTTAATTTGCTGCTCCCGCAGTCTGGCCATTGTTGTAGATTCACAGTCATCACTTGGTTCTCGCAAAAGTCTCACTTCTCGTAGAGCATTCAGAATGTCAGCCTGGTCCATGACGCGTCCGCCCTCCACAGTAGCCTCACCTGCGAGCTTGTCAGCCCGCTCATTTCCTTGTACTCCCGCATGACCTGGCACGAAGATGAAACTAATCTTTGCCAGCCGAGACCGCTTCAGAGGCAGCAACCATTCTCTTCGGATCGACCCCTCCTCTATCCTCTTGATCATGTTCATTGAGTCGCTAAGGAAACAAGCCCTAGTGAATGTCTGTGTCTCGAGCCATGTTATTGCTTTACTTACTGCCATAACTTCCATGGTCAGGCTACTTGTGGTTTCAGTGAAAGCACCAGAGTCCTCCTTCACAATTCTCCCTCCGGCCCGAGCTGTAAAGGCCCATGAGCTTCTCACATGTCGGACGACCGACCCATCTGTGTAGATGACCGCGTCACCGTCTAGCGAATTCTCGAAAATCAACGCTTGTACTTCAGCCTCAACAGTAGCCGGATTTTCTTGTCTGCATTTTCTATCTAGTTGGATGCAAACTGAAAAGGATGTGCAGAAGTCTGTTGGCACTTGCACCCACTCCTCGCCAGGTTCTAAGTCCTCAAGTGAACACACCTGTTGAAGAATGTCTTCGGCTTGACCCATCCACGACCGTCCTCTTTTTAACCTGCTGCCCTTCACCTTCCTAATTTCACTATGCAGTGGATGTTGTGTGTTTGCGTTAATTCTGAGGTAGGCGCGAGCCCTGCAAACTTGTATTCTCTCTTCAATGGTTGGAAAATCAAGAAGGTAGCGCATCGTCCTGCATGCTGTATCTCTTGTACATCCAAGAATAATGCGCATAGCTTCATTCTGTATCCTTTCCATCCTTTCTATCTGCTTATGGCTGAGAGTCAGGATTGCCATTGCATACTCCAAAACAGACATGACCAGCCCCTCGTACAGAAGACATAGATGGCGCTGCTCACAGTTTGCTGCCGCCATCACCCGCATCGCTGCCAAACCCCGCTTGGCCTTTGTTATCACCTGGTCTATGTGCACATTATAAGCAAGGCTTCGATCAAACCGTATCCCCAGGTAATTCATTGCCTGCGTTCTTTCCACCGTCTCTGAACACAGCATTACAGTTGGTGTTGGATTGTTGACAATATGATTATTCAACGAGAACCAAGTCACTGTTGCCTTTGTTGTGTTGACCATTGCCCCAGCTTCATCACACCAAGTACTTATGCGATTGAGTTCGGTTTGTAGTCCCACAGCAACCTCCTCTCTATCCTTACCCTGACGATACACTAAAACATCATCGGCATACGACAATGTCCTGCCAGGTCCAGTGATCTGCTCACTGGTGATTCTCACTGTGTAGGCGTTGAACAGTACCGGAGATAATGGTGATCCCTGTGGTAGGCCAGGATATATTGTTGTTGGTTCCGAAGTCCAACTGCCACATCTAAAAACTACTTTCCGTTGGTAGAGGGCTGCAGCGATTCAACTAAGGAGGAATGAAGAACGTTTAGTTCAAGAAGCTGAAACATTAAAAAATCCAGTGGTACTCTGTTGTATGCGTCCTCAAGATCAATCGCTGCAGCAACGGTTTCAGTGCCTGAGTGGAAACCTTCATAGACATCATGGGCAAAGACTGCTGCATTGGTCCAGGTTTCTCTTTTTGGACGGTACCCACCCAGGGTAGGTGGGAAAACACCTTGCCTCTCTAGTTGGCTTGATATTTTCCTGGCAATTACCTTCTCCAGCAGCTTGCCTATTGTATTCTGCATGGTTATAATTCGATATCCCTGAATTTTTTTGTGGTCTTTGTCAGGCTTCGGCAAGGGAATCAGATAGCTGTGTAACCATTGATTGATTGAGGCATGATTGATACAGGCATTGATAATGCACACTGGGAGCAAGTCGCCGCTGAACGTGTTGCATGGAGGGCAACTATCAGAAATGGAATACAGACAAAGGAGAAAATGATTGCAGATAAAGCACACACAGAGCGTGAGAGACGTAAGACGGTGCAAAATGGTGGAAATGACCATGTTTTCACATGCATCTATTGTGGGCAAACATTTTCAGCAAGAATTGGCCCTACCAGCCACACTCGCCACCGCCATGGGTCGTAGTTATTAAGCCTTTTTGAAGCACAATGTACCAAACCATCGTCTGTCAAGACGGAAAGGTGCCAATGAATATACAAGTAAATGGGAATATTCTTAAACAAATGAATCGGTACAATTATCTCGAAACATTCATACATGTAATGGGCTAGTAATGGGAGATGCCTTGAAAAGATTAGAACAAGAATCGCCACACAAGTGTTGAGGTGCTACTCTGAATCTGTACTTTTGTATGAATGTGAAGTGGGAACAATGGGCAGACAAGCCGAAAAACATCGAATGGCTGTGGAAATGTGATTTCTGGGGAAAATTCAAAGAATATCCTGGAAAGACAGAAAAACCAATGACCGAGTACCACAAGAAAGAAATGAAAACCGTAAACTGATTAGAGAAATTAGATGTAGACAGTCACAATTGATTTGACACGTCATAAGAAAAACATTAATTGGAGAACTTGGTGACAAATGGCAAGACTGAGGGGAAGAAATCAATTGGAAGGCAGAGAAGCAAATACCTGGAGGGCTTGGCCATGTGGTATGGTCGAGACAAGGACACTGAGCTAATCCACACCTCTAGTGATGCGTGAGATGGCGAAACATGAC
Organism: Cepaea nemoralis; assembly: GCA_014155875.1. Taxonomy (NCBI): domain Eukaryota; kingdom Metazoa; phylum Mollusca; class Gastropoda; order Stylommatophora; family Helicidae; genus Cepaea; species Cepaea nemoralis. Next base: position 75,326 of record JACEFZ010007332.1, on the reverse strand, counting down.
CGTCCACGCTTATCGGCACGGCACATGATGATGATGATGAAGAAGAAGTTGGAGTGAGTTTGCTGATGGCGAGGGACAACTGGTAATAAGTAAAGCTAATCCACACGCAAAATTCAGTCTAGTGCTACTAGAAGTAGCCGAGTTCAAAGCGAAATAAAAGCGTAATAAATATATTTTGAAATAGGTTAACTCGCATCACAAGAAGTTAAAAGTTAGTTGCATATCTGTAGTTGCATCAGCTGTATTTCGAACGCGGGTATGCGAGATCACGAACTGAGTCCGTAACCTCTTCGTCACGGAGTTGGTATCACAAGAAAACAGAAGTTCTGGAGGCACCTATCGCAATCAGCGAACTGGAGCTAGCCATAAAAAAGACTGTTTGCATATCCTTTACAAGATATCGCTGTCAACATCAGAATCTTTCAGCTGATTGTTGATTCCTTGGCAAGATTACGCTCAGTAGTTTGCCTTTGATTTGTGAGCGACCGGCTCACATACCCCTAAGTTACCAAAGCGGCTAGAACCGCTACCGATTCTCGCCGTCGTCACGCTATTCACAAGAGTATACGGGATTACGGAGAAAGTCGCTAACCACTAGGCCAGGGAGACCAGCTCAAAACTGAATATGTGAAAGTCACCAGGAGCGGTTGATATCTCCAATGAAATGATCAGGAACCTAGGAACAGAGGTCAAAGCAAAGCTGTTGCAGATCTTCAATAGCTTGATTGCTTCGTGTTTATCTGACATGTTTGAATAAGATTGTTATACCTCAAAATAAAAGTTGTTTGATTATGAAGGAGTTAGACCGCAACGTTCTCAGTTTCTTGTATTTGTTTTCTAGTAAAGATGACTCTTTACACTTCGTGCACTTCCACTTGTTTATAACCGCTTTTAATCATCGACTACCAAACACTGTCACTCTGACAAGCAATCATAAATTATCAACACCAAACACTGTCACCTGACATAACACCTTGGAACTATCGACACCAAACACTGTCATCTGATATAAAATATTGGAACTATCGGCACCAAACACTGTCACCTGATATAAAATCTTGGAACTATCGGCACCAAACAGTGTCACCTGATATAAAATCTTGGAACTATCGGCACCAAACACTGTCACCTGACATACAATCTTGGAACTATCGGCACCAAACACTGTCACCTGATATAAAATCTTGGCACTCTCGGCACCAAACACTGTCACCTGATATAAAATCTTGGCACTCTCGGCACCGAACATTGTCCTCCACCCTGACATAAAATAAAATATATGCCAGCTGCAGCTGCACGCTGAATCCAGTAATTCAGGAGCAATTGTACGCCAGTCTTGTGCGAGTTCATTGAAAGAGAGGAATATTTCATAAGTAACATCCACCTGCCAGGACACCGTCCTCTAGACATCGTTATCACATCTCAGTGACTGCAACCAGCCCTAAGGGAATTGGCTACCGCATGACAATACACCATGCCATAAATGCTATATTATATGTATATATGACTGTAGGTGTTCTATTCTCACATGTGTCACTTAACACTAACAAACGGCAACGCTCAGTGATATACACATAACAAAAGAAACACATATTATACCGTGTAAATACACACTGTTTGGTATGAAATAAAGTTTAAAATAACACAATTATAATAAAATATTGGAAAGGGACATAACAACAAAACAGTACTTTCAAGGGACGTTACTAAAAGTAGTATAAATGTATTAAGTGATTTAAAAAGTGTAGTATTTTTATTAATCGTTTTATGTTTATAGATAATAGCGAAAGATATACGCTCTATAAATATTGGATAACATTTATAAAGCTTTTCAAATTTTATGTAAAAGACACGGCTCTATGTTACATATGAAAAATTTTATTACCCAATTTCTTATTCCCCCTTGACGATACATTCAATGTTGTCTACTTTCATTGTACATTGTGTTATGTGTGATGCTAACAATACGTAATAATTTTTTGCCGGCCTTTAAAGGCCAACCATTGGCTAAGATCGAAGTATAACTAGCCCGTAAGGGAACCGCGAATCCTTCAAAAACAAATAAATAAATAACCGTTATATTCATTGAACGTTTTGTATCTGGAATTCGGTTTAAATTACAGTGTGGCTGTAGTATCTGTTCTTGTATCACGACAGAGGTTAAGGGCAGGGATGGGCAAACTACGGCCCGCGGGCCGCGTGCGGCACGGCAACTGATTTTATGCGGCCCGCGAGGGCATTTAGAAATAACATTCTTTACCTAGTTTTAAAGTTGTTTTATTGAATTCTATAGAATTTCATGTACCGTTATGATTGTTTTAACATGTTTGGTAAAATTTCTTTTGCTCCTTCCTTAGCCAATCGATCAGTTCTGTCGTTTCCGGGTACTCCACAGTGGGATGGTATCCACTGTATGGTGACCTTATGCTTACTGCTAAGTTCAGAAAGTAGTGTTCTTGGTACTGGCAATTTCCCAAACATCATTTCGTTTTCGTTGAGATGAGTTTCTTGCAAGCAACATACGCTTACATTTCTTGGTCCAAAATGTTTTCTAGTTCTATTTGTTGTTGTTGTTGTTGTTGTTGTTGTTGTTGTTGTTGTTGTTGTTGTTGTTGTTGTTGTTGTTGTTGTTGTTGCTGCTGCTGCTGACTTCCTCCGCATTCAAGTGCATTAGTTTGAGTCTCTATTCTCGGGTCCCCTGGCTCCACAGGACATCTGAGAAGGACCTCCAGTAGCTGTAGTTGGACCCTTTCGAGCCATAGGGCCCGGCACTGCACCTGCCTGGAGGTCCAAAGCAGGGCGAGCCCCATAACATTTAGCAGTAGTCGACATATTTCATTACGCGGGATTGCGCGGCATCCTGATTTCTGTGGCGTGCCTCCTGGCTCTTTGCCTCCATCTTCAGCACCTTTCCGTTGCTAGAGCCGACTGTGGTCTTATTTGAGTTTATGTGTGTAGGTACGCACACACATGTCTGCGCATGCATGTACGTGCATACACATCTAGAGCGTTCTGGTTATTTCTCGGCGCCAGTGACTTGCCGCCGCCCCTTATCCTGTTAGTTAAAACAGTTCCGCCACGAGAAGGCCATGAGTTGGAATTTTGCTGCATAGGTGATGAATGCACGAGCCATTAGGGTATATATGCAAGGTTGGGCGCTCACTCCAACCTCGCCCCGGCAACATATTTTGGAACCATGTATTGCTAAAATGCGAATTTATCGATCTTCAAATAGAGAAATATTTATCAACATGTAAAAATTTAATAAGGATAATTTTATGATAAAAAGATATTTCTCCGGTGAATAAAATAATGTATTTTGCAAGAAAATGTTAAATTTAAAATATTTTTGCTGCTATCAATTAGTTCCACATTTACAATGTTCAAATTAATTTATTTGTTGAAGTAGTCTTGATATATTTCTGAAATTTATACTGAGTTTACTACTTGTTTTCCGAATATTTTATTTTCACACACAGCCAGAAGTAGGTATTCTTTCATTTCCGTTTTAAAGGTTTGTACAATTCTAACTGTTCGAATTTTATTAAAACAATGAGTGTCAATAACAAACGCAAGATTGAAGATGAATGCCGTGTTTTTAATGATGTATGCACAACTAAGTACTGTTTTATAAATAAAATTTAACAACCGAAGGGAGGGAAAGGAATTGCTTGAAGTTGGTGAAAAATTTGGAGAAACAGCAAACTGTTTTCACTAAACAGTCTTCAATTCAAAATGCTGCGACTGAAGCTAATTTTGTGCTGTTACACAGAATTGTAAAACAGAACAAGCCATTTTCTGATTGCGAGTTCATCAAGGAATGTTTGCTATATGCAGCAAACTTTATGTGTCTAGAACACACACACACACACACACACACACACACACACACACACACACACACACACACACACACACACACACACAACAGATTTGACCACATCACTTTATCAAGAAGAACTGTGGTCAGACGTGTTGACAAGATAAGTGACGATTTGATGCATAAACTTCAAGATGCAAGTAACAATTGTTGTGGTACTCTCTTGCATTGGATGAGAGTAACGATGTACATTATACTGCCCAATTATTGATATTTATCCGTGGAATAAATAATTCTTTCAAACTAACTGAAGAGTTACTGAGTGTTGAGTCACTCAAAGACACAATCACAGGACATGATATATTCAATGCTGTTACTAACTGTATTGAAAGAACTGGGTTGGTTTGGAACAAGATGGCAAATGTTACAACTGACGGAGCTCGTGCTTTGACTGGAAAAAATGTAGGTCTCGTAAAGTTGATAAGTGATAAGATTAAAGCAGAATATCCACACCATAGATTATTACCAGCCTGTGTCCTTAGTACTCTTCTCTATGGCAGTGAAACCTGGACAACTTACTCACACCAAGAGAACAATTTAAACAGCTTTCATATGCGGTGTCTGCGAAGAATTCTTGGTATTAAGTGGCAAGACAAAATCACAAATACTGAAGTATTGGAAAGATCAGGTTGTGTGACAGTTTATTCCATGCTCAGTCTTCGTAGACTTATATGGATAGGACATCTTAGGAGGATGGATGATGGTAGAATACCAAAGGATATCTTTTTTGGTGAATTACAGATGGGTAAGAGATCTCAGGGTCGGCCTCTACTACGATACAAAGATGTGTGTAAGCGGGACATGATTGATACAGGCATTGATAATGCACATTGGGAGCAAGTCGCCGCTGAACGTGTTGCGTGGAGGGCAAATATCAGAAATGGAATAAAGTCAAAGGAGAAAATTATTGCAGAAAAGTCACACACCAAGCGTTTGAGACGTAAGATGGTGCATGATGGTGGAAATGACCACGTGTTCACATGCACCCACTGTGCAAATATCAGAAATGGAATAAAGTCAAAGGAGAAAATTATTGCAGAAAAGTCACACACCAAGCGTTTGAGACGTAAGATGGTGCATGATGGTGGAAATGACCACGTGTTCACATGCACCCACTGTGAACGGACATTTACAGCGCAAATTGGCCTTATCAGTCACACTCGCTACCGCCATAGTTAAAAGTTATTATGCCTTTTTAGAGCACAAACTATCGTCTGTCAAGACGGCAAGGTGCCAATTGTCCTATGTTAAAATCCCGAGAGAAGACTGGACTCAACAAGCACATCTTTAAACTTATTATCTGTTGGGATTATTGACTGACTTTGGTCTACACTCCTCTCTTCTGTCTTCCCTTCCATATATCTAGTTCTTTCTCTCTCTCTATTATTCCCTCAACACATACTCCGACAACAGTTCCTTTCAACGATAAGATAAAAGATTTATTAATAAAAACTATGTCTGGTGTATGTATGGATATTGTCTATGTAGTTGGTATGTTCTTCTAGTGTGGCTGCCAGATAAGATGTTGATAGATAGTCTCCGTGGTTTCTCTCGTCTCTTCTCTCAGCTAGAGTACAGGACATGACATAGATACAGAACGGTCTCACCCTGACAGCTCCGTCTGCTTGAGTCGGTAGATATATCCGTTTTTTGTAATGAAAAATAATGTTCACCACTGTATGAATGTATTTAATCCGATCACCATATGCTGTCAACGTAAACTGAATGGTTGTTATTATCTTATAGCGTTCTTAATTCCATCCTGGAAAACACATCGAGTTTCTATTGTTCTCTATTTTTGTCCTGTAAAAGTTCTACACTTAATTGATATAGGCACTTTGTATGCACCTTGCAACTCTACGATACTGAGTAATTTGAGTCTTTTTTCTTTAGTTTGTATGATCACTATTTTCCATTCTCTGTCCTCCTGACTTATTAAGATGCCACTTCTTTTCCTTCCTTTCTTATGCACAAGTGTCGTGCTTTATTACTTTAAAGTGCTTTCTTGTGGATTATCAACACTGGGTGATCTTGACCACAGCCATCTGTGTAATCTCTTAGTTGATAAGTCCCGCACTGGTATGGAAACCTGTGTGATATACATTTAATAATGAGATCTGTGTCTGCTTCCTCTTCCCTCCTATGTGAGTGTCTTTTCCTCCAGCCGAAATGAAAAGGCTTCCGAAAAAACCCACTCTGACATAGGATAGAAGATTCACCTAATCGTCTATACTATTCCTACTAATAGAAAGTAATGTTAAATGCACTTCACGCACATCTATATTCATATCCTAAACTATATCTAATATCTTTATACCTTATTTAGGCATCTATGTTCCTGGAATCGAAATAACACTTAGCGAATAACACACTATTATCCCCTCTTTCCATCATTAGGGACGTGTATTTCTATTCCCACTCAAGAACATATCTCCTTCAGGTCAGTTTGGAACACACACTAACTTTACACAAAGAATTGACCCTCTTTATATCGGTCATTTATGCCGCATAGTCCTTGACATTGCTGGACACCTCACATCCAGACTGCATTATCATTGTTAGTGGAAAATTCCAGTTCTGAACCGTTTCCCATCCATACTGCAATATGCTGTCCAATAATCTCTCTGCTTTAGTCGCAAACCAATTTTTCCATTCGACCGTTTACCTGCGCGGTTAGCCGGCTTCTGGGTCTTGACCTAGAAACACATGCGCCTTGTCTCTCCTTTGTTAACCCTTCTCCTTACCTGGGTAGTCGGTGGATGCAGTCGTCCATCTGGGAATCGTTAACTCTTCAGTATTTCACTACAGAGGCCCCCTCTTAAGAGATTAGACCGCGTCGAATCTTTCTCACTGTAGGTTTGATTCCCATGATCCACAACCCTAGTCTTCTTCCTCCGGAGCTGGATGTCTGGATATCAAATCCGCTCCTACATTCTCCTTACCAAGGATGTATTCCATTGTGAAGTCCAGTTGCAGCAACAACGTCCATCACATCCACCGTGCGTTGAGCTTCTGCTAAGTCGCTATTAACATCACGTGTTGATGATATGATTGGATCCTCACATGGCTCATCTCATTATCCAGTAGGCGCTCTAATTGACACCCTACTATACTACTAACGACTGAAACTAGTGTTGGCTCCTCGCTCCTGTACGTCTGGTCGACCTACTTTCGACTTGCGTCAGCGACGGCTCACAATACAGACGGATTGTCCCATCCTGATTGTAACACTGCTTCCATGTCCTCTTGGTTTCCCCCGGCTTTTCCTCTGGGGATGTTCCGCCTCGTCCTCGTCGGACCGAGTCGTCTTTCCCAAACCTCCTGGGCTTTTGCTTCCAGGACCATCTTGGGCGATATTGTATCTGGTCAGCCAATCTTCGGTTGGAGTCCTGGGTAATTCTCGCTTTTCCCGACGTTACCCACCCCTTCTGAACTTGGTTACCGGTGAAACTTTCACTCTTGTCCTTTCCCTGACTTGTGATTTCCCTCCTCCTGTCGTTGGGTAAATCTGACCTATCACGTACTGTCCCATAGGCCCTCCTATGTTGTACTGGCGATCTCTGGTCTTCGTCTGGACTGGTAACCTTTGTCCCAATGGCTGCCATCACCATAAAGTGCGAAGCTTTGCTCCCGGATCTCTCTTCATATTTCCTAATGAGATGTCTAGGGAGATTTTTCTTCTCTTCCCCGATCCGTATTTTGTAGATGTTCTTGGACACCACCTTTTCCACAGGATAAGGTCCTTTCCATCCTACTTGGAGTATATTGGTCTCTGCTGGACTCCACACTTCCACTTTGTCTTCCACTTTAAGAGCTAGTTTCCTCTTAATTCGCTTGTTGGGTGGTGCTCTCTGGCACTCCGAACAAGACTTCACCCACCGGCGTACATCTCCGGTCATTCCTGGCCAGCAATAATGGCCGGATATTTGCTGCAAGGTCTCTCTGACACCCATATGTCGATTCTCGCCTATGATGTGTCCACTCTGAAGAATATGAGGACGGTGGGTCTCTGGAACCACCCACTGCTCATGCAGGTTATCTCCCCTCCCAGCTCTCCGATAGAGTAGTTGATTCTTCAGAAAGTACTGTCCCCGTTCTGGTGGCTCAGCACTTCTTTGCAGCTTCCTGTAGCAAGGATGCAACGTAGTATCCTGCCTCTGGGCAGTATGCAATTCTCCTATCCCTGAGTTGTCGCATAGTGTCTCTGCCTCTTTTTCCTTCCCTTGAGATCCACTGACTACTGTTCCCTTGTGGGCTTGCTGTTTGGGCATCCCCAAAAAGACATATTTCGTGCCAATGATCATTGGAAATAAGGAGTCAGATAATACAGCAGCTGGAATAATGCCCGTGACGTACCTGGATTTAATCTCCACCTTGGCGATTGGCAGCGTCATGGTAACAGCACTCCTCATTGCCGGCTGTATTTCTATGGTCTCCCCTGTAAATTGGTCTGGGCTTACCAAGCTGGCGTCCACCACCGCTTCCCCATCCAAACCGGTATCGTAGAGACAAGCAACCTGCTGGCCATTGACTTCAATCAGTTCAACCACAGGTGGTCTCTCTTGGTCCTGAGTGTCTTTCATCTCCTTGACCGTTTCCTTGCCTTCCTCTTTTGATTCCTCGAGGTTGGTTATGCAATTGGCGTGTTTTGCCTTGCATCTGCAGTCCACAGTATTATGTGTTGTCGACTGGCAGTGAGTGCACTCTGTTCCCTTCCTAGGTTTCCCTGTGTCCTTTTTGTTCCTTTCTCCTTCGCCGACCTCAGCCTTGTCTGTGATCACCGATGTAGGAATCACCTTGCATGCTGCGAAGTAAGAACTTTTAGGTTTCGATCTGCAGTCTTTTGTGTTGTGGGAGGCCGCCCTACAAAATGAACACCATTTTTCAGACCACTGTCGTTTCGCTTGAGAATTCGAGGTGCTCTGGTTTCCTACCTTCACCTTCTCTGAACTCTCCTCTGTGTGCTTTATATAAGGTTCCCCTTTTTCTCCTTCCCAGTTTTTAGGTTTCTTTTTCTCTGGTTTCTCCTGACCTTTGGTTTGTGTACTTAGTTCCTCAGTTTCACCATGTACTTCCACGAATCGTTCCGCCAGCTTATTCACCACATCAATCCGTTCCGCCCCTTGTTCTCCCAAGAAGGTTCTGAGAGGTTTCGACATTTGCTTTCGCATTTGGTCTACCACCATCATCTCTTCGAGACTCTCATAATCCCTCGTGAATTCTGCCAAGTCCATCCATTTCTGGAGATAGGATTTCAGCCTCAGACTGTAGGCGGCGAATAGTTCTCCCGGCTCTCGTCTAGACGATCTAAACTTCTTCCTATACGTTTGTGCGGTTATGTCAAAATGTTTCATCAAAGCTGCTTTTAATTCCTCGTAATTATTTTCCTGTCCTGGTGGTAAGCGTGTGTACACTTCAAATCCCGAACCGATTAAACCCTGGGATAGTTTAAGAGCCCATCTGCTCCGATCCAGCCCCATAGCGACTGACATTGCTTCGAAACGAGATGCGTACTGGTCAAAGCGTTCCTTAGACTGATCGTAGACAGCTAAGGGAAACTTCATGGCATGGTAACCATGTCCACTCATATGGGTTGCACCAGGTGAAGAAGAATTTCCTTCCACTCCATCTATTTCTCCCTTAGTTTGTGTCTTGAGTTCTAGCTCTTTCATGCGGTATTCATGTTCCTTCACAAGGTGTAGGAAGGTGTAGGTATTCATGTTCCATGGCTTCTTCTGCATCCAACCTCTTTTTGGTCTGTTCCGCTTCAGCATCTAACCGCTTGTTGATTTGTTCCATTTCCATGCGTTTCAATTCCAACTCAGTCTTCCGATCTTCTCTTTCCGCTTGACGAATCTCTCGCTCTCTTTCTTGTATGTAATCAGTTAAGTCTGAACCAGCCAACCCAATTTCCTCTCCGTTTGCCCTAAGTTCTGCTGTAGTTAGTTTGGGAGTGGCCATAGTTAAAGCAGGTAAGTCAGCACGTTGAGTAAAGACACCTCAAAGCAGTAAAGAATACTCCCTATAAACCGATAATCTACCTAGAACCTATATCATTTATCTATATCTATTACTTATTATAAATCTCCAACACCACACAGTACATCACAACCACTCTCTCATCCACAAGAGGAGATATAGGATAAAGACTTATGTAGACGTGTGACCGTGTGACTAGGTATGTAATGTCTCTTACCACCTATCCACATTCACTCTGTCTGGAACTTTCTCACTGTAAAGTCACCAGCATTAATGAAATGTTTCTACCATAAATGTAATGGCACCATATATCCAATGGACGTCCTTCCATTAAAAGTCATCAATGTATACTTCTATTTATTCCAATCAGTATGTCCCAACATGTAGGTACTCCGCTATGCCTGTGCCAATATGCAAGTACCCCTTTATGCATCTGCCATGTTATGCATTCAGGTCATATGGGTATAATGTATGTTACGTACCCCGCTCGCTCCACCAATTATGTCCTATGTTAAAATCCCGAGAGAAGACTGGACTCAACAAGCACATCTTTAAACTTATTATCTGTTGGGATTATTGACTGACTTTGGTCTACACTCCTCTCTTCTGTCTTCCCTTCCATATATCTATTTCTTTCTCTCTCTCTATTATTCCCTCAACACATACTCCGACAACAGTTCCTTTCAACGATAAGATAAAAGATTTATTAATAAAAACTATGTCTGGTGTATGTATGGATATTGTCTATGTAGTTGGTATGTTCTTCTAGTGTGGCTGCCAGATAAGATGTTGATAGATAGTCTCCGTGGTTTCTCTCGTCTCTTCTCTCAGCTAGAGTACAGGACATGACATAGATACAGAACGGTCTCACCCTGACAGCTCCGTCTGCTTGAGTCGGTAGATATATCCGTTTTTTGTAATGAAAAAAATGTTCACCACTGTATGAATGTATTTAATCCGATCACCATATGCTGTCAAGCGTAAACTGAATGGTTGTTATTATCTTATAGCGTTCTTAATTCCATCCTGGAAAACACATCGAGTTTCTATTGTTCTCTATTTTTGTCCTGTAAAAGTTCTACACTTAATTGATATAGGCACTTTGTATGCACCTTGCAACTCTTTGATACTGAGTAATTTGAGTCTTTTTTCTTTAGTTTGTATGATCTCTATTTTCCATTCTCTGTCCTCCTGACTTATTAAGATGCCACTTCTTTTCCTTCCTTTCTTATGCACAAGTGTCGTGCTTTATTACTTTAAAGTGCTTTCTTGTGGATTATCAACACTGGGTGATCTTGACCACAGCCATCTGTGTAATCTCTTAGTTGATAAGTCCCGCACTGGTATGGAAACCTGTGTGATATACATTTAATAATGAGATCTGTGTCTGCTTCCTCTTCCCTCCTATGTGAGTGTCTTTTCCTCCAGCCGAAATGAAAAGGCTTCCGAAAAAACCCACTCTGACATAGGATAGAAGATTCACCTAATCGTCTATACTATTCCTACTAATAGAAAGTAATGTTAAATGCACTTCACGCACATCTATATTCATATCCTAAACTATATCTAATATCCTTATACCTTATTTAGGCATCTATGTTCCTGGAATCGAAATAACACTTAGCGAATAACACACTATTATCCCCTCTTTCCATCATTAGGGACGTGTATTTCTATTCCCACTCAAGAACATATCTCCTTCAGGTCAGTTTGGAACACACACTAACTTTACACAAAGAATTGACCCTCTTTATATCGGTCATTTATGCCGCATAGTCCTTGACATTGCTGGACACCTCACATCCAGACTGCATTATCATTGTTAGTGGAAAATTCCAGTTCTGAACCGTTTCCCATCCATACTGCAATATGCTGTCCAATAATCTCTCTGCTTTAGTCGCAAACCAATTTTTCCATTCGACCGTTTTACCTGCGCGGTTAGCCGGCTTCTGGGTCTTGACCTAGAAACACATGCGCCTTGTCTCTCCTTTGTTAACCCTTCTCCTTCCTGGGTAGTCGGTGGATGCAGTCGTCCATCTGGGAATCGTTAACTCTTCAGTATTTCACTACACCAATGATGGAGATTATTACCACTTCACTGTGTGATTCATTTAGAAAGTCTGTGTAAAACTGTTGTGAATATCAAGCATGTTATTGACTCAGTTGTCAGTGTCATCAACCTCATCAGATCAAGAGGACTTAATCACAGACAGTTCAAGTCATTACTTGACGATTTGGAAACTGAACATTCTGGTGTCCTGAACCACACCAATGTTCGATGGCTAAGTCTCGGCAAGGTGTTGAGGCGAGTGTGGGAACTCAGAGAAGAAATAGTGATGTTCCTAGAGATGAAGAGCATTGAATGTGACTTTAATACTAACATTGTCAATAAAGAGTGGAAGTTAGACTTTATGTTTGCCACTGAAATTATGGAAAAGTTAAATTAACTGAATGTCAAACTTCATTGTAATGTTGTGTTTGCACATGAATTGTATGTACATGTAAAATCATTTCAGGCAAAACTCTTACTGTTCTCCAGACAAGGAAGTGAAAAAAAATGTTGTCACTTCCCTTTGCTGAAACAAGAAACCATTTCTGGTGAAAGGACTGAAAAGTACAAAGCCCAATTAGATGCATTGATTGAAGAATTTGGATGGAAATTCCAAGATTTCAAGAACTTAGAGCCCCAGTTCAATATTTTCCGTTCCTCTTTTAGTGCAGAAGCTGATACAACCACAGAGGATATACAGTTGGAGCTGCTTGACTTAGAAGCAGATCATGACCTGAAAGAGAAATTCAAGTCAGATGGTTTGCTGGATTTCTATGGATCTTTATCACAAGAATCATTTCCCAACTTGAAAAACTTTGCAGCTGAACATTTATCATTGTTTGGATAAACATACATTTGCGAACATTCTCTTGCTTTAAGATCAACAAATCTAAGAATAGGTCTTTATTGTTGGACTGCAACTTGCATACTGTCATGCGAATTTCAACAAGTAAACTTGCTCCAGATTTCAAGAATATTGTCAAAAATTACAAGCAGTAACATACATCTCATTAGAAATCAACAATTATAGTGACAATGTAGTTGGTTTGTGTCTAAATTAAAGCCATTGATAGATAATAAAGAATATTTGTTATAATAACAAGTTGCAAAATCTTGTTAACAAATTAATGAAAGTATTTGTCCATATTGTCAAATATAATGTATAAGTGTATAAGTAAAATACAATTACAATAATTAGTTATTTATACTACTTTATAACCTATACATAATTAATAATTACTTATTGCGATAGGTTGCTGTAAACAAAATGGACATTATATATATATATATATATATATATATATATATATATATATATATATATATATATATATATATATATATATATATATATGCCCCCCCCCCCCCCCCCCAATAGCTTTACATTTGTCAATGCGGCCCTCCGCACAAAAGGTTGGCCACCCCTGATTAAGGGTAAACATATCTGCACTTGATCTGGCTATGGCCATCAACATTGGTGGTCATCACAATGGACAATAAGCAGACAAGCTGAAAAACATCTAGTTGAGTTATGTTGAGCTAACAACTGACATCGCTGCACTCAGGACATGCCCATACGCGCTCCGTCCCCTTGTTCAACAGCCAGAGAAAAGTCACAATAATAATCGTTCCCACCGCTATCTGATTGAAAGTTCTGGTCTTCTCTCTCAGTTTTGAGATTCTACCGGAACCTCCGCCAATCCACCGCAATCTCATCCTGTCCACATACGGGTTCTCAATCTGTTCCTCCACGTTCTCCACCTGGTCCCATACGCGCACGTCCACCTCTCCCTTGTCCATAGGTAATCTACTACCAAGAGGTGCATTCCCTGCCAGCCTAACAGCTTGTTCATTCCCCCACACTCTCGCATGGCCAGGGCAAAACATCCATACATTTCTCACAATCTGTGACCCCTGAAGCGAGGCGAGCCATTCCACGCTAAACATTCCTTTCTCCACCTTACTAAGCATACTCCTTGGGTCCGTGATGAAGACAATGTGTGTTGCAGTGGTCTCCTCTAACAAACGGTATGCCTCTGTGACTGCTTCCACCTCCATTCTCATGCTGGAGGTCGCTGGAATCGTCCATTAGCTTTCCCAATGAAACCCCAACCACTCCGTCTTTTTCTCACCACTGACCCATCAGTATAGATCACCATGTCACCTTGATGTGTGTCAGGATCTCCAATAAGGCCTTACAAAGGCGATATTAGTTAACAATAGTCTAGTAGGGTGACACCAGACAGGAGAGACACCGAGTACTATTAATAGCCTCACTAGGAGACATATTTGGGTCAGACCAGAGGTAAACGAGTACAGCTGAGCGAGGGCTTTCCCCAAGCAATTGGGAAGCTTGTTCTTGCGAGTAACCATGAAGTGCCAGGTTACTCGAACTCACAAGCCAGCGTGCTGGCGAGACCATGCACGCAATAATAGCTACTGCTCGGAGGAGTGTCCGTGCTTGTCCACGCAATGTGTAGCGTGTAAGGAGACTGACTGGAGACGGTAGGGAGAGCAGACGTATCCTTGACCAACGCTATAGTTTCTAGGCAATAGGCAAACATAGGGCTGTTCATTTAGATTGTGAAATACTAGCATCATCTATCATCACGTTAATGCATTCATGTTGTATATGATGATGAAGTACAACGCTCGTCGAGCCATTCAAATGTCGGCTCTGAATAAATTGCATTCCTTTCGCAAATGTCACGAGTTGTTATTTCGTGCGGTGCGAAAGTAGGGGAGTCCTGAGAATCTGCAGCGCACAAGTCGCTGACAATGTGTATTACTCTGGATAAGTTGTTGCACCTCAAACTCTGTGCGGCCCGTTGCACTCACGACCCAGTGTTACTATTACATTGTGCCAGTCCGTCCTGTCTGCCGGTATTTTAACCCACTCTCTTTTACGATCTCTAGATCACACACCTGACGTAAAGATATTTCTGCCTGTGCCATCCAGGACCTGCCTCGCCTTAGTCTATGACCCTTGACCAAATCTATGGCTTTCATGCAAAGGGGGGGGGGGGGGGGGGTAAATCCCTATCTGCAGTAATTCTCATGTTCCATTTGGCTTGAAGGACCCTATGTCTGTAAGACATTGTTGGTAGCGCCAGGATATGCCTCATGCATATAATTGGTGTGTCCTTTGTGCACCTCAGGATCACCCACATAGCCGCATTTTGTATGCACTCCAACCTTTCAAGCTGGCTCCTTGATACTGTCAGGAGCCCAAAACCACACTCAATAACAGAAATTATTAACTGATGAAAGAGCCGGTAAAGCATCCTATGCTCTACCCCGGTTGCTGCCATCGCCCTCAATGCATTAAGTCTCCTACCAGTCTTCACCACCGAAACCTTAACATGATCTTTAAAAGACATACACTTGTCGAAGGTGATACCCAAGTACTTCAATTTACTCTCTCTACTAAGAGGACATGCATTCAGTATAATTCATGGGGCCTCTGCCTTTACAGTCCGGTTATCTAGAGCGTACCACACAACCGATGCCTTGTCTGGGTTTATAACAGTCCCTGCGTCCCTGCACCACTCCGCCACAATGTTTACTGCCATCTGTAAGTCGCCAACCAAACTTTCCCTGTCTCTGCCATGTCTATACACCAGCACATCATCTGAAAATGTCAAGATTCTACCCACACCTAGTGTGTCAATAGCTGCGACTTTGCTGGTGTAAATATTAAAGAGCACTGAGGATATGACAGATCCCCGTGGCAGCCCAGGTGTAATCGTACAGGGGTCAGAAGTCTAGGAACCCATGCGCAGTGCAACTTTACGCTCATAAAGGACTGTCGCAATCCATGTGACAAGTCAAGGCCACACTTCCATGTCCAACAGTGTGTGTATTAACCGATCATACCTAACCCTGTTATACGCATCCTCCAAGACAAGAGCTACCGCCCCTGACTCTTGTTTATCCTGGAACAACTAATAAACATCAAATGCAAAAAGTTGCCGCATTGGCCCAGGTGTCCTCCCCCAAGCCGGTCCCTTTTGAAAGCAGATTAAGACTTTCCAAGTGTCGCTGGAGCCTGCGTGCTACTATCTTTTCGAGGACTTTGCAAAAGGTGTTTTACAGGGTTATGATTCGGTATCCATTAAGTCTGGAGTGATCCTTACCTGGCTTTGGGAGTGGGACCAGGTAACTGTGCAGCCAATCGTGGGTATTTCCGCCTTATTCATGCTTAGGTTGAAACAAAGAGCCATTTCCTCTATGTCCCCATCCTTTATGTTACTCATATAGGTGTACCTCACCCCATGCGGACCTGGCGCTGTGTCTTTTGCCTTTTTCAGTACCCGTCTATTATCCCCCACCGTAACCTCACAGTCTTCCTATCTTGTGACCGGTTACAAGGCTTCTCTGACCATATCTCTAATAGCTCTATCTTGCTTATCCGTCTGTTTTTTATAAAATGTGCAAGAAAATCCCCCTCCTCTGTCCTGGTCAGTTGTCATAGGTCGGTTGTTATCATCATAAACGGTGTGCACCAGGCATCGCTAGACTGTTCATCTGCCGGTGCAGCTTTCAGAATTTACCCAATGTTACATCCCCACCAACTTCATTTATAAACTGTTCCCATCCATCCATCCGTCCATCATGTACTATGCCGAAAAACGTGGGCGGTCATGTTTTGCCACCTCAATAGATCACCAGAGTCGAGGATCAGCTCCGTGTTCCTGTCTCCCACTTCATCCTTTTTGCCTCTGCTGCCTGGAGTTTAAAATCCTGCACCTTTACTTTTTTATACCTTTCAGCCTCCTCAAATTCTGTATCAACTGCATTTTCTGCTCTCAGAACCCTCTGCCAATTCCTTATGGCCGTCCTCTTTTCCCTCCATGATTTGTCTACATCTGGTGTCCATCACGGTAGGTTGGGTTGAGATTCTCCTTGTTGTTTCGTCTTCTTCTTCTGCGTTCATCCGGAGTGTTTCTTTTCCAGACGTAATTGCGTTGTGCCAATTTTATTTGCACCCTTAGGCCGGCACATCCGACTTCTGCGGGCATTATTTTTTACCTGGTTAGCCTTCCCGGCTGTTTCTCACTGTTGTGGTGCCATCCACACCCCAGCTGATCAAGTCAGGACGGTCGAAGACTTCACAGGTCAGCCCTCAAGGGAAGGCAGGGGCAGCCAATGTGCATTATCCGCCGTCCAAGCAAGCTTCCATAATTGCAGAGTTGACACATAGCGCTCTGGTACTGGGCTCACCCAAGGAATCGCCACGTCCTGCACATGGCTGCTTTAATACCTCACTTCCATGTATTGGGCTATTTCGTTCGGAACAAGCCACTCCCCGCACAAACCAGGAACGGTCAGTCTGCAGACGACGTCCACTCAGCGAGCTTTCGGTCCTGACATGTGCTGGACACTGTGCCCGGAAAACAAAATAGTCAGAGCTATTCTGGGCACGAAGGACATTCCACTCTCGCTCGGAAATTTTTTGCGTTGTGCCAGTTTCATTTGCACCCTAAGGCCGGTACATCCGACTTCTGTGGGCGTTTGTTGAACGAGTTTGCCTTCCCGTGGATTTCGAGGGACTTTCGACTCTCACTGTTGTGGTGTCATCCACATCTCAGCTGGTCAAATTAGAACGGCCAAAGACATCACGGTCAACCCCCAAGGGAAGGCAGGGCAGACACTGGGCATTCCCCGCCATCCAAGGAGGCTTTTATATTTGCAGAGCTGACTACATAGCGCTCTGGATACATGTTCTCACCCAAGGAATCGTTTCGTCCTGCGCATGGCTGCTTCATTTCCTCACTTCTGTGTATTGGGCATTTTGTTCGCTATTGGCCGCTCCCCACGCAAACCAGGAACGGTCATGTCTGCAGACGACGTCTACTCAGCGAGCTTTCGCTTCTGACATGTGCTGGGCGGCTGTGCCCGGAAAACATCATGTGTACTAAGTGTGTGCTAAGTGTGATTTCAACAATAAGCAATGTATGAAGGAATTATCCAGCATATGTGCTAAGTGTGAGTTCAACAGTAAGGAATCAATGAGGAAATTAATAAGCAGTGTGAAACATGCCTGCGTTCACTAACATTAAGGTGATTGCCCTTGGTAGCAATGCTAGTACATAAACAAGTGACCGGGCCTAAGAATTAAGGCTGGGGGTAGGTCCCCGGAGGGGGCAAATGAGAAGATAGATGGGGAAGGTTGGAGACAGTGAGTTAAGGGGGTGTGAAGGTGGTTTCAGCCAGCTAGTGTGTATGGTGAGAGAGACAGTTTAGGCTGGCGAGGAGTGTTGTGTGAAGTTAGGGGACTGAGGTGGAAGTTGAAGCCGAGACCCCGAGAGGGTCGGACGGACAGTTGAGTTTTGGGACCCGACAGGGGAGGTCGGCGGTCGGAAAAAGGGTTGAATAGGAACGGAGTTAGCCAGAGAACTCGGCCCTGTGTTTTTTTCAGATATAGTTGGGTGAAGTTTAGACCCAGAGGGGGTTGGATCGAGTGAGTTCGGGCCAAGAGAGTGGCTGATTAACTGTTGTGGTGGATTAGATTAAAAAGGCATTGAGAGGCAGTGTTTTTTTTAGTGTTAGGTTGTGATGAAGATATATTCTGGAAATACTATTAATGGATTATATGTTACTTGTGTCCGTGTTCATTTGTCATTAAAGGAAAGTGATGTGCGCAAATTCAATCTTGTTTACTGACTGGTGGATGTGTGCTGCAGTGGTAAATTGTGGTGTGAGACAGGTGGCTAGCCCAGCTTCCACTCTGCAGGTTCATAGAAGAAGCATTAGGACCTAGACAACGACCAATCTCATTATGTTGCTAAGAAGATTGTGACACAGTGTGTACCAAATGTGATGTCAGCAATAAAGAAGATACGATAGAATAATCTAAGAGGTGTACAATTAATGTGTTACTGCCAAAGTAGGATCTATGGGTATCCTCGAAGTTCTACGGTGTTGATTCTTCTTAAACCACAATTCATAAATAATCAGACTCCATTGTACATTGACAATCTCTTTTATAAAACAAATCCAGACCATGTCAATGACTGCAGCTTGGTGAAATGAATATGACTGAAAACAATATCTCACTTCTTCATGTCACATACTGATTTCAGTATTTGTCTGTTTGAAATTGACACTGTGCTAATTTGTCTGCATCTTAACTGTTTATTGTAAATATTACAAAGCAGTTTACCTTTATTGAGAAAATAGCAAGATTGTGGTAGTTATGGCTCATAAATGGCAATGTTTCAATCATTGTTCAGTGGTCTGTTCTTTGCAGAACTGTGTCCTGTAACATCCTCATCGTCATTAAATGTCCTGCCAGCTGGCGTAGGCGTCCATGTCTCTCCACAGATCTCGGTCTTTGGTGTTCTGGATCAACTCTGCTGATGCTATTCCTACATGCTACCGTCTCAATCCATCCAGCATTATTTCTCTTTGTCTGCCTCTATCTCTCTTCCCCTTGAACTTTCCAGTTGTCACGATGTTCTCCAATGCCTCTCTTCTGATTACATGACCAAAGAAAGCTGTTTGTCTCTTTCTTATTATTTATATAGTGTTCTAGTTTCAATAGCCTCTTTCAGGCAATCGGTGTTAGTTACTCTGGTAGTCCAAGGAATTCCCAACATTCATCTCAGGAACCACATCTCTATTGCCTCTAATTTCTTTGTAAATGAGTCCCAGCAACAGACTTCCGAAATTTCAATCTGTAGACAGGTGTCCTGCTTCTGTTGCTGTCATGTGTAAATTTGCATCTGTAGACACATATGCCCCGCCCCTGTTGTTATCATGTGTAAATTTGAATCTGTAGACACAGATGTCCCGCCCCTGTTGCTGTCATGTGTAAATTTGCATCTGTAACACAGATGTCCCGCCTCTGTTGCTGTAATGTGCAAATTTGAATCTGTAGACACAAATGTCCTGCCCCTGTTGTTGTCTTGTGTAGATGTGAATCTGTAGACACAAATGTCCTGCCTCTGTTAGTGTCATATGCAAATTATCTCACATATCATAAATCCATCTATTTTGATTTTCTTCCTTTTCTCTGCCTCCCTGTTATACTTCTCTCTGTAATGATCGTATCTAAACTGTCATGTGTTTCTACATGTCCACAACGTTTCATTTCTCTAATTGTTGTTTGTCTTGATAAACAGTCTTGTTCAATATTGTGTTCTTGTTGGATAGATCTGTGTGCTAATGGTTAGGACGTTGCACTAACGATGGCGTGAGCACACTCAGACGAGGGTTCAGTGTCAGCTCTTGACATTCTACGGAAGGGAAAGACTGGCAAACTAGACCACCGTGCACTCAGGCCAACAAAATGTGAAGGTTCTAACACTTCATATCCTCCGTGCACTCAGACCGACAAAATGTGATGGTTCTAACACTTAACATCCTCCGTGCTCTCAAACCTACAAAATGTGATGGTTCTATCATTTCATATCCTCCGTGCACTCAGACCGACAAAATGTGATGGTTCTATCACTTCATATCCTCCGTGCACTCAGACCGACAAAATGTGATGGTTCTATCACTTCATATCCTCCGTGCACTCAGACCGACAAAATGTGATGGCTCTAACACTTCACATCCTTCGTGCACTCAGACCGACAAAATGTGATGGCTCTAACACTTCACATCCTTCGTGCACTCAGACCGACAAAATGTGATGGTTCTAACACTTCACATCCTCTGTGCACTCAGACCCACATAATGTGATGGTTCTATCACTTCACATCCTCCGTACAGCCAGGCCTACAAAACTATGATGGCTCTAACTTCAGATTCCTGCTGGGGGACTTGTATTTTTTATTTTTCATTTTTCTCTCTAAAAAAATGCACTCAGAATACAAACACAAAACGGACGTCAGCATGGCCGAAAGGAAAGAGTCGTCATACTTAAACATCCGTTGTGCTGATGCTGAGATAAGGTTTCAACCCTTACACCGGAGAGTCTGACTAACATGTTGACTTCTCGTACTTGACTTGGGTCGAACGAACGAACGAACAATGAACAAACTTTATTTTCAAAGGGTAACAAATTGGGCACGCAGGCCCGTCTTACATTCGGCCCTTCCAATCACCCATCTTTCGTTCATCAATAGTGCATGATACATTCACATATGAAATAAACATTGTCAAATGAATGTTGTAAACATGAACAGTGCATATTACCATGTTATGAAACACATCCCCCACCAACCCACACAACTCCCACCCACCACACATCCCACACAAAAATCCCCTACCCACCCACACCCCCTAGGCACACATACATGCCCCACCTATCCCTCATCCGCACATATCCACCCACACACGCACCCCACCCACCCACACACATCTGTCCACCTACACACATCTCCCCACCCATCCCATAACCAACATACCCTCACCCACATATCCTTCACCACCCAGCCAAGCACACATCCCCACAACCATACATCCCCCACCCACACACACATCTCCCCGTCAACCCATACATACCACACCTACCACATACACACTTGCCGCACCCACCCACACATCCCCACTTAAACACATTCAAATTTCACTTTCACCTGATGGCGAGGGACACTGGTAGTAGGGAAAAATAATCCACATGCAAAAAGCATTTCAGTACACTATAAGTAATAGCGCGTGTATGGACTACGCGTGAGTTAAAAGTGAGCGAATACAAAAGAAAAGAAAAAGCACTAAACATCACCTAAAATGATGCCAAGATGTTTAGGCAGTGCATCAGGCCTGTTAGTTCAAGTAGGCAATGTAAATGAAGAGGTAATGTGACATGGAACATCAACAAATACTCGCAGTACAAATAGCAGACAATACTGGGGACAGTTTACATGTGAATAGAACTTTTGTCGATAAGACTCACTTTATCTTTGATCAATTTTACAGCAGAAAAAACAATAAGTGCAACGAAATAAGGATATGTTTTACTGATTCACACATTGTGTTTATTGACATTTATTTCACTTTCACATACTCAGTGTTGTACCCTGTCTGCCTGCCTGCCTGCCTGCCTGCCTGCCTGCCTGTCTGTCTGTCTGTCTGTCTCTCTGTCTGTCTGTCTTCCTCTGTGTGTGCGTATATATATATATATATATATATATATATATATATATGTGTGTGTGTGTGTGTGTGTGTGTTGTCGTAAATACATTGTGTGTGTGTGTGTGTGTGTTTGTTTATGATTGCTTGTGTGTGTATGTGTTTGTTTACGATTGTGTGTGTGTGTGTGTGTGTGTGTGTGTGTGTGTGTGTGTGTGTGTGTGTGTGTGTGAGTAAATCACACATCAGAGGCATATAGTGAGTCCATTGAAAATGTTGTCTTTCGAACTTTCTCAATATGCTGCTGTCACTTAATGTAGATATACACATCAGCTTTTGCGGAACATTATCGTTCAGTTTCGCTACCTGTCATCATCTTCCTGTTTATTTTTCTAGTTTCAGACGTATACTTAGTTTGAATAAATTTCTTATAATTCAGCCACTTGTGATTAAATCTGCCTCTGGCTGAATGTCTCTACAAAATATATTTTATTCTAATTTTATATTCTCTCTTTTTCTAGAATTATTCTGTCATCTTTTCCCTTTGCGCAATATATTTCATATAAAAATTACATAGTATGTTTATAACTAGGTGGGACAGAAGGAGTTAAAATAACAACGAAGTGGGAAAGAAGAAGATCATATAATACCTAAGTAGGACATGAAGAGTTCTTATAACAACTACCTCTGAATGAGGGATTTAAATTTCAGCTTTAAATATGAACGATTTAAAAATATAATAAAATGCATGTTCATGGTGTTAAAATAAGTATTTAAAAAGTGAGTCAGGAATATACAATTAAGGTGTAACCATCTTTTACAGCATGGCAAAGAAACATGCAACTATCAGAATAATTGTAAAATTTAATTTACTTGATTTAGCAGACTAAAAATAACTTTTAATAATGTACTTTTAAAATCATTTTTATGTGTGGAACTGCAACGTTAAGCACCATATATTTCACTCAATGATGATTGCTTCGTGTTCATGTGACATAGTGTGATAACACCCCTACATCTGGAACAAGACAAGCTGCAGAAGCTGCCGGATCAGCAAAGCAATGCTCTAACTGTCCGCCTGTCGGAGCTTCGATCCTAGACCAGCCGCCAACCAAGGCTTAGGGCCTGGT
Organism: Cepaea nemoralis; assembly: GCA_014155875.1. NCBI lineage: Eukaryota > Metazoa > Mollusca > Gastropoda > Stylommatophora > Helicidae > Cepaea > Cepaea nemoralis. Next base: position 52,264 of record JACEFZ010007332.1, on the reverse strand, counting down.
CTGCCCTGCCATGACATTTTGTCTTTAGCTTGCATTTCCTCGCACCAGGGTAAGGCTTGTACCCTCCCAATTGCGTTCTTCCGCCCGAAGCCGTTGGCACAATGTGGGGTGTCGGGTTTGGTAAGCGCCGCCCAACGTTCCGCGCTAACAGAAAACAGGTAGTACCGTCTACTGTTATACGGTAGCTCAGTCATATCTGACTAAGACCTGACACATTCTCTCAGGAGATGATAAAACAATGCAGCAATATGGAAACGTGATGTAGCAGAAGATTATTATACCTCAAAATAGAAGGTATTGTTTGCTTATGAAAGCATTAGGCCGAAACGTTCTCGGTTTCCTGTAGTTGTGTTCTAGTGAAGCTGATCCTTTACACTTCGTGCAGTTCCACTTGTTTATAACCGCTTTGATTCATCGACTATCAAACAGTGTCAACCTGACACGCAAGCCTGGAACTATCGGTACCAAACACTGTCATTTGACACACAATCTTGAAACTATCGGCACCAAATACTTTCACCCTGACACACAATCTTGAAACTATCGGCACCAAATACTTTCACCCTGACACACAATCTTGAAACTATCGGCACCAAATACTTTCACCCTGACACACAATCTTGAAACTATCGGCACCAAATACTTTCACCCTGACACACAAGCCTGGAACTATCGGCACCAAACACTGTCACCTGACATAAAATCTATCGGCACTAAACATTGTCCTTCACGCTGACATGGAATAAAATATATGTGTCAACTGCAGCTGCGCGTTGTGTCCAGTAATTCAAGAACATTGGTACGCCAGTCTTGTGCGAGCTAATTGAAAGAGAGGATATTTTATAAGTAACATCGACCTCCCAGGACTCCGTCCTCTAGACATCGTTATCCCATCTCAGTGACTGCCACCAGCCGAAAGGGCGTTGACCATACACCATGCCATAAATGATATATTATATGTACCCTTGTTATCAAGCTGGGACGGCCTGAAGCCTCGCGGTCTGAGAATTTTGAACGCTGTAGAACCATGCTGGTAGGCTAGTGCACATATCACTATGCCACCAGAGGCTTCTGGTAAGACTTCTGGTTTGGTGTGTAATGATGCCACTGGAGTATAGACTATATACACCTCAATCCCTCTACAATGGGTGAAAGTAGACGGTACTACCTGTTGTCTGTTAGCGCCGAACGTTGGGCGGCGCTTACCAAACCCGACACCCCACATCGTGCCAACGGCTTCGGGCGGAAGAACGCAATTGGGAGGGTACAAGCCTTACCCTGGTGCGAGGAAATGCAAGCTAAAGACAAAATGTCATGGCAGGGCAGACCAGGCCCTAAGCCTTGGTTGGCGGCTGATCTAGGATCGAAGCTCCGACAGGCGGACAGTTAGAGCATTGCTTTGCTGATCCGGCAGCTTCTGCAGCTTGTCTTGTTCCAGATGTAGGGTGTTACCTTTCCTCTGGAGTGAACTAGGCAGGCCGAGAGAGGGATCATGCTGCATGGGCAACACATGATCTCTATATTTTAGCCCAGGCTTTGTGCTATGGAGAGGCAATAACTCCATCCCTGGTCTTAACTGGTCTCGGAATCAAAGCGAGAGGCAACTGTTACGGGTTATAAGTCCCTGTCAATTGGCGTAGACATGGGGCGCCACGCGTTGCCTCTGACGGTGGGAGACACATACAGGTGTCACTGATCAGCTACCGCCCGCCTCAAGCTGGGCAGCCCCCGGCCAATTGGGTGCTGATCCGCCACAGCCTGCCTGCTTCAATGGGTGCTTGGGGCTAGGACAAAATCTGAATCGCAGGCTGTAAAACCAATGCACCAGGTACAAATAAAAATAAAAATAGAAACCTCAAGCTACGGCTTGCAACCTGGAACGTGAGAACCACGTGTCCAGGATTTTCCACTGACTTCACCAATATTGACGATGTGAGAAAAACGGCTGTGATTGATGTCGAACTCAATCGTCTTAACATTGATATTGTTGGCCTGCAGGAGACTCGCCTCGCTGAGGAAGGATCACTCAGGGAAAACAATTACACCTTTTTTTGGAAGGGTAGAGGGCAAGCAGAAAAAAGGCAACACGGTGTGGGCTTTGCAGTGAAGAATTCGCTACTGGGAATGATTGAAATTCCAGAAGGAGGAAATGAAAGACTATTATCCCTGCGCTTTGCAACCTCTTGTGGTTTTGCCACCATTCTCACTGCATATGCACCGACACTCGCTTCCTCTGATGATGTGAAGGATACGTTCTATGAGCAGCTAGACTCCGTGATCAAGGCAGTTCCAAAATCCGACTACATTTATATGCTCGGTGATTTCAATGCTCGTGTGGGCAAGGACTCGAGTTCATGGCCAGTGTGCCTTGGAAAATACAACATCGGTCGCATGAATGAAAATGGTCAAAGGCTGCTGGAGCATTGTACCAGTAATGACCTATGTATTACAAACTCCTTTTTTAAAACATAAGCGATGCATAAGGTCACATGGAAACATCCAAGATCCGGCCACTGGCATCAGCTGGACTTCATCATCACACGGAGACAACATCTGAACCATACATCATTAACTCGAAGTTACCACAGTGCTGACTGTGATACGGATCACTCTTTGGTTGTTGCAAGGGTTAGACTGAGACCAAAGAGAATCTACACAGCTAAACACAAATCTAGCCCCAGGATTAATATTATTAACACTCACGATCATGACAAGTGCTTTCAGTTTCAACTAGCAACTTGCAAGACGCTTTCACTGATACACCAGAAAATTGTACAGTAAATGAAAAGTGAGGTAAACTTAAGGAAACCTCTTTATAAAACTGCCATAGGGGTTTACGGCACTGTGGATCATAAGAGGCAGGACTGGTTTGCGGCAAACAGCGAGACTCTGCAGCCCTTGATTGATAAGAAGAAGATAGCTTCTTAAGAAACAAGGAAAGACCAACGCGTAACACTCTGAGTGAGCTAAGCAAGCTAGGAAGGATGTGCAAAAGGCTGCCAGGCAGTGTGTAAATGATTATTGGATCAAGTTATGTGAGTCCATTCAAATCGCAAGTGATAAGGGAAACATAAGAAGCATGTATGAAGGAATAAAGAAAGCCTGTGGTTCAGTGATCAAAAGAAGTGCACCATTGAAAACCTTGACTGGAGAAATCATCACTGATAAGAAATAGCAGATGGACAGATTGGGTAGAGCACTATTTGGAGCTTTACTCAAGTGAGACCAAACTAGCGGATGATGCCCTCAACGCCATAGAGGCCCTACCAACTCTTGACCACCTGGACACACTTCCCACCACAACAAAAGTTAAGTGTGCTATAAATGAACTTGCATCTGGCAAGGCTCCAGGTAAGGATGGGATTCCAATAGAGGTTATCAGGAGTGGGCAAGACACACTCACTCTACAGATCCACCAGCTAATAGAGCTATGCTGGCGAGAAGGACAAGTCCCACAGGATTTCAAAGATTCAAAGCATCATAACACTGTACAAGAACAAGGGCGATCGGAGCGACTGCAACAACTATAGGGGTATCTCACTTCTGTGTATTGTTGGAAAAGTATTTGCTAGAATTGTTCTGCGCAGACTTCAAGTCCTAGGAGATCAAGTCTACCCCGAATCACAGTGTGGCTTTCGACAGAACCGGTCTACCATTGATATGATATTCTCATTGCGACAAATGCAAGAAAAATGCCGTGAACAGAATCAACCACTGTTATTGCCTTCATCGACCTCACAAAGGCATTTGATTTGGTCAGTCGTGAGGGTCTGTTCAAGGCACTAAAGAAGATTGGCTGCCCACCAACTCTTCTGTCCATTGTGGAATCGTTCCACACAGGCATGAAGGGTATAATCAAGTTTGATGGTGCAACTTCTGAAGAGTTTGAAATCAAGAGTGGAGTTAAGCAAGGTTGTGTACTAGCTCCCACCCTCTTTGGAATATACTTTTCACTTCTACTGAAATATGCCTTTCGTGATCAGGATGGTGGTATATACATTCACTCACGCTCAGATGGACGGCCTCTACAATGCTCAGAGATTGAAGGCCAAGACCAAAATTAGGAGGGTACTGATCAGAGAGTTGCTTTTCGCAGATGATGCTGCAGTTACGACCCACTCTGAGGAAGAATTGCAATGTCTACTATCTGCATTCTCCAATGCTTGTTCTGAATTTGGTTTAACAATTAGCAAAAAGAAGACACAGATTATGTCACAAGGTGCACATGGGGTACCATCAATCTTTATTGACGACGCCGAACTAGAGATGGTAGACCATTTTACATATCTAGGATCAGTGGTAAATAGCAAATTATCCCTAGATCAGGAAATCAACATCCGGATTGGTAAGGCAGCAACAACAATGAACAGGTTAACAAAAAAGAGTCTGGGAGAACAGGAAGCTTACTGCAAAAATAAAAGTCCTTGTCTATCAAGCCTGTGTCCTTAGTACTCTTCTTTATGGCAGTGAAACCTGGACAACTTACTCACACCAAGAGAAACATTTAAACAGCTTTCATATGCGATGTCTGCGAAGAATTCTTGGTATTAAGTGGCAAGACAAAATCACAAATACTGAAGTATTGGAAAGATCAGGTTGTGTGACAGTTTATTCCATGCTCAATCTTCGTAGACTTAGATGGATAGGACATCTTAGGAGGATGGATGATGCTAGAATACCAAAGGACATCTTTTTTGGTGAATTACAGATGGGTAAGAGATCTCAGGGTCGGCCTCTACTACGATACAAAGATGTGTGTAAGCGAGACATTATTGATACAGGCATTGATAATGCACACTGGGAGCAAGTCGCCGCTGAACGTGTTGCATGGAGGGCAAACATCAGAAATGGAATAAAGGCAAAGGAGAAAATTATTGCAGATAAGCCACACACCGAGCGTTTGAGATGTAAGATGGTGCATGATGGTGGAAATGACCACGTGTTCACATGCATCCACTGTGAACGGATATTTACAGCGCAAATTGGCCTTATCAGTCACATGCGCTACCGCCATAGGTAAAAGTTATTATGCCTTTTTAAAGCACAAACTATCGTCTGTCAAGACGGCAAGGTGCCAATGAGGTGAGATGTGTATATGAATTTATTTATTCCACTGTCACATGTGTCACTTAACACTAACAAACGGTAACGCTCTGTGATATACATAAACAAAAGAAACGCACATTGCAGCTTGCAAATACACGCTGTTTTGTATGAAATAAAAGTTCAAACATGAAATAACTCTAATCAAATATGTTAAAGGGACATAACAACAAAACAGTAATTTCAAGGGACTATACTATTGTAGTATAAATGTATTAGGTGATTTACATAGTTTAGTATGTATCTCCATCTTTTATAAAATTTTTATAAAATTTATTGAGTTATAAGCTCTATAAATAAAGGGATAAATATTTAATATCTATTAAAGTTTAGTAAAACATATGGCTTTATTTTAAAGGCAAAAACATTTTATAACTCATTTTCTTATTTCTCCTTGACACTACATTCCATGTTGCATACATAACAAGTTCAATAACAGAGTCTCTGTAGTGGGGAATAACACTTTTTTGCCGGCCTTAAAAGGCCAAATAATCTTAATATTCATTCAGAACACTGGATCGGCAATTTGGGTTAGATCACAGTGTAGTCGTAGTATCTGTTCTTGTATCACGACAGTGATTAAGAGTAAACTTATCTGCACTTGATCTGACCATGGCTACCAACATGGGTCATCACAATAGACAATGAGCAGACAAGCTGAAAAACATCTACTTGAGTTGTGCTAAGAACTGACATCACTGCACTTAGTACATTCCCATACGCGCTCCGTCACCTTGTTCAACAGCCAGCGAAGAGCCACAATACTAATCGTCCCCACCGCTATCTGATTGAAAGTTCTGGTCTCCCACTCAGTTTTGAGATTCTACCGGAACGCTTGCCAATCCCCAGCAATCTCATCCTTTCAACGTACGAGTTCTCAATCTATTCCTCCATCTTCTCTACCTGGTCCTTTAGCCGCACGACCACCACTCCCTTGTCCATAGGTAATCTACTACCAAGAGGTGTATTCCCTGCCAGCCTATCAGCCTGTTAATTCCATCGCACTTCCGCATGGCAGGGCAAAAATCCATGCAATTATCACAATCTATGGCCTCTCAAGCGAGGTGAGCCATTCCTCACGAAACACGCCATTCTCAACTTTTCTAAGCATACTCCTTGAGTCCGTTATGAAGACAATGTGTGTTACAATGGTCTCCTCTACCCAACGGAATGCCGCTGTGACTGCTTCCACCTCCATTCTCATGCTAAAGGTCGTTGCCTCATGCCATACACTCCTTTTTCAAGAATCGTCCATTACATTCTTTGCTTGAAATCTTGGAACTATCGGCACCAAAAACTCACCCTGACAGCAAGTCTGGAACTATCGGCACCAATCATTGTCACCCTGACACACAAGCCTGGAACTATCTTCATCAAACGCTGTCACCCTGACACACAAGCCTGGAACTATCTTCATCAAACGCTGTCACTCTGACACACAAGCCTGGAACTATCGGCACCAAACACTGTCCCCCTGACAAAACATCTTGGAACTATCGGCACCAAACACTGTCACTCTGACTCACAATCTTGGAACTATCGGAACCAAACACTGTTATTCTGACATAAAGCCTGGAACTATCGGCACCAAACACTGTCACCCTGACATAAAATCTTGGAACTATCGGCACGAATCACTGTCACCCTGACACACAATCCTGGAACTATCGGTACCAAACACTGTCACCCTGTCATAAACTCTTGGAACTCTCGGCATCAAACACTGTCACCCTGTCATAAACTCTTGGAACTCTCGGCATCAAACACTGTCACCCTGACATAAAATCTTGGAACTATCGGCACGAAACACTGTCACCCTAACACACAATCCTGGAACTATCGGTACCAAACACTGTCACCCTGACATAAACTCTTGCAACTCTCGGCATCAAACATTGTCCTTCACGCTGACATGGAATAAAATATATGTGTCAGCAGCAGCTGTACGCTGTGAACAATAATCCAAGATCATTGGTACGCCAGTTTTGTGCGAGGTAATTGAAAGAGAGAATATTTCATAAGTAACACCCACCTGCCAGGACTCCGTCCTCTAGACATTGTTATCACATCTCAGTGACTGCCACCAGCTCAAGGTGAGTTAGTTGGCGACCGCATGACAATACACCATGCCATAAATGCTATATTATATGTGCATATGAATGTAGTTGTTATATTCTCACTTGTGTCACTTAACACCAATAAACGGCAACGTCTGAGATATACACGAACAAAAGAAACACACATTATACCTTGTAAATACACACAGTTCTGTATAAAATAAAAGGTTGTAATAAAAATATGCTAATAAAATAATTGAAAGGGGCATAACAACAAAACAGTAATTTCAAGAGACATTACTAAAAGTAAAATAAGCGTATTAGGTGATTTACATAATTGTAGTATATATATCTTACCATTTTACAATATTTATAAAGAAAACGGCAGAATTAACATAATCTATGAAAATTGGATAAAATATTTAATCTTTTCAATGTGTGTTTAAAAGTTATGGCTTTATTTTACAAGCATGAAAATTTTAATACCAATTTTTTAATTATTTCTTGACATTACATCAAATGTTGTATACTTTTAACAACACTAGTGACGCACTGTATCGCATACAATTTTTTGCCGGCCTTAACTGGCCAAATGACAATAATATTCATTTAGCACCTTGGCTCGACAATTTGGTTTAGATCACAGTGTAGCCATAGTAGATGTTCTTGTGATCACAACAGTGAGCTTGATCTGACCACAAACATAGGTGGTCATCACAATGGACAATGAGCAGACAAGCTGAAAAGCATCAAGTTGAGTTAAGTTGAGCTAAGAACTGACATCACTGCACTTAGGACATTTTCATACGCGCTCCGTCCCCTCATTCAACAGCCAGCGAAGAACCACAACACTAATCGTTCACACCGCTATCTGAGTAAAAGTTCTGGTCTCCCTCTCAGTTTTGAGATTCTACCGGAACGCCTGCCAATCCCCCGCAATGTCATCATTTCCACATCCGGGTTCTCAATCTGTTCCTCCATCTTCTCTACCTGGTCCCATAGGCGCACGACCACCACTATCTCCTATCAAGAGGTGCATTCCCTGCCAGCCTATTAGTCTGTTCATTCCCTCGCACTCCCGCATGGAAGGGCAAAGATCCATACAATTCTCACATTCTATGGCCTCTGAAGCGAGGTGAGCCATTCCACACGAAACATTCCATTCTCCACTTTACTAAGCATACTCCTTGAGTCCGTGATAATGTGTGTTATAGTGGTCTCCTCTAACCAACGGAATGCCGCTGTGACTGCTTCCACCTCCATTCTCATGCTAGAGGTCGTTGCCTCATATGCCATACTCTCCTTTTTCAAGAATCGTCCATTAGCTTTGGCAACCAACCCCAACCACTCCGTCTGTTTCTCACCACTGACCCATCAGAATAGATCACGATGTCACTTTGCTGTGGCTTACTCTGGATCAGTTGTTGCACCACAAACTCTGTGCGGCCTGATGCCCATTCTCTGCACTCACGACCCAGTGTTGCCATTACATTGTGCCAATCCGTCACGTGCAGAGTTCATATAACAACTTAGTGGGAAAGAAAGAGATCATGTAACAATTAAGTGGGACGTGAAGAGTTCTTTTAACAAGTACCTCTGGATGAAGGATTTAAATTAGTGACAGACTAAAAATAACTTTTAAGAATGTACTTTTAAAATCATTTGTATATGTGGAACTGCCAAGTTAAGCACCACATATTTCACTCAATGCTGATTGCTTCGTGTTTATGTGACATGTTTGCATAAGATTATTATACCTCAAAATAGAAGTTGTTGTTTGCTTATGAAGGCTTTAGGCCGTACCGTTGTTTGCTTAAAATCTTGGCATTATCGGCACCAAACACTATCACCCTGACACACATGTCTGGAACTGTCGGCACCAAACACTGTCACCCTGACACACAATCTTGGAACTATCTGCACCAAACACTGTCACCTGACATAACATCTCGGAACTATCGGCATCGAACATTGTCCACCCTGGTATAAACTCTTGCAACTATCGAAACCAAACACTGTCATTCTGACACACAAGCCTGGAACTATCCTCACCAAACACTGTCACCTGACATAACATCTCGGAACTATCGGCATCGAACATTGTCCACCCTGGTATAAAATCTTGCAACTATCGGAACCAAACACTGTCACTCGATACACAAGCCTAGAACTATCGGCATCAAACACTGTCACTCTGACATACAAAGCTGGAACTATCCTCACCAAACACTGTCACCTGACATAACATCTCGGAACTATCGGCACCGAACATTGTCCACCCTGGTATAAAGTCTTGCAACTATCGGAACCACACACTGTCACCTGACACACACTCCTGGAACTATCGGTACCTAACCCAGTCATCTGACATAGAATCTTGGCACTCTCGGCACCGAACATTGTCCACCCTGGCATAAAATCTTGGCACTCTCGGCACCGAACATTGTCCTCCACGCTGACATGGAATAAAATATATGTGTCAGCTGCAGCTGCACGCTATGTCCAGTAATTCAAGAACATTGGTACGCCAGTCTTGTTTTCAAGCGCTGTGCTGCAGAGGCCAAAAAGGCAAAATGGGAATGTTTCATGAAGGAGATTGGAGGTGATAAAACACTGCGAAAATTATGGAAACTGCACAGGCAAATGCAGAGAAAAGATCGGCCCATGACAGTGGGAACAATTTATAGAGATGATGGTGTGCGCGTGACAACAGACAAAGAGAAAGGGAAGGCGTTTCTCAAGAGATTTTTAGAGCAGACCAATCATAATGATGCGGACACCAGGGATGCAGTTAGAGAGGAGTTATCTGGCACCACGAAGAATATGCAGTATGAAGACATCGTACGGGTGGAAGATGTTAAAAACACATTTTGAAAAAGGCAAAAGACACGGCACCAGGGCCCGATGGGGTCAGGGATGGCCACATGAAGGGTTTGAGCGATGCAGACCTAGAGGAGATGACCAACTGCTTTAACCAGAGCATTAGGACAGCATCAGTACCGCAGGATTGGGTGCACAGCTATCTCATCCCTCTCCCAAAACTATTCAAGGATCATTCAAAGCTCAGCGGCTTTAGAATCATCACCCTTCAAAATACATTTGGGAAGGTTCTAGAGAAGATAGTCGCTGTCAAGCTGCAAGAGGTTTTGGAAAGGGGGAAGCTTCTTCCAAGAGGCCTGGGGAGCTACAGGCCAGGAAAAGATACCTGGTCAAATGCAGCCACTTTTGCCTTTGACGTTTATGAGGGGTTCCAGAGTAGACAGGAAACGATCGCGGCAGCGGTTGATCTCGAGGATGCGTACAATAGAGTTCGATATGATATTTTGATGACCACTTTACTAAGCATACTTCTTGAGTCCGTGATGAAGACAATGTGTGTTGCAGTGGTCTCCTCTAACCAACGGAATGCCGATGTGACTGCCTCCACCTCCATTCTCATGCTGGAGGTCGTAGCCTCATATGCCATACTCTCCTTTTTCAAGAATCGTCCATTAGTTTTGGCAATGAAACCCCAACCACTCCGTCTGTTTCTCACCACTGACCCATCAGTATAGATCACTATATCACCTTAATGTGTATTACTCTGGATCAGTTGTTGCGCCTCAAGCTCTGTGCGGCCCACTGCCCTCTCTCTGCACTCACGACCCAGTGTTACTATTACATTGTGCCAGTCCGTCCTGTCTGCCGGTTCTTCAACCAACTCGTCTTCACGATTGATGGTCTCTAGATCACACACCTGACTTATAGAAAGTTCCCCCTGTGCCATCCAGGACCTGCCTCGTCTTAGTCTATGACCCTTGACTATATCCATGGCTGCATGCAGCGGGTGATCCCTATCTGCAGCAACTCTCAGGTACCATTTGGCTTGAAGGACCCTATGCCTATCCGACATTGTTGGTAGCGCCAGGATATGCCTCATGCATATAATTGGTGTGTCCTTTGTGTACCCCAGGATCACCCGCATAGCTGCATTTTGTATGCGCTCCAACCTTTCAAGCTGGCTCTTTGATACTGTCAGGAGCCCAAAACCACACTCAATAACAGAAATTAATAACTGCTTTCAAAGAGCCCGTAAAGCATCCTTTGCTCTACCCCGGTTGCTGCCATCAGTGCATTAAGTCCCTTAGCAGTTTTCAACACCAAAACCTCAACATGATCTTTATAAGACAAACACCTGTCAATGGTGATACCCAAGTACTTCAGTTTACTCTCTCTCTCTCTCTCTCTCTCTCTCTCTCTCTCTCTCTCTCTCTCTCTCTCTCTCTCTCTCTCTCTCTCTCTCTCTCTCTCTCTCTCTCTCTCTCTCTCTCTACTAAGAGGACATCCTTTCAATATAATACGTGGGACATATGCCTTCACAGTCCGATTATCCAGAGCGTACCCAGCACCTTGTCTGGGTTTATAATGGCCCCTGCGTCCCTGCACCACTCCGCCAACGTGTTTACTGGCATCTGTAAGTCTGCAGCCAAACTTTCCCTGTCTCTGCCCTGTCTGTACACCAGCACAACGCCTGCAAATATTAAGATTCTACCAACACCCAGTGTCTCAATAGCTGCGAATTTGCTGGTGTAGACATTAAAGAGCACTGGGGATATGGCAGATCCATGTGGCAGCCCAGGTGTAATCGTACAGGGATCAGAAGTCCTGGAACCCTTGCGCAGTGCAACCTTACGCTCATAAAGGACTGCCGCAGTCCATCTGACAAGGCAATGGCAGGCTTCCATGTCCAACACAGTGTATATCAACCGATCATACCTAACCCTGTTATACCCATCCTCCAGGTCAAGAGCTACCGCCACTGACTCTTGTTTATCCTGGAAGCCCTCATAGGCATCAAATGCAAAAGGTGCCGCATTGGGCCAAGTGTCCTTCCCAGGCTGGTAACTACCGAGCCCTTTTGGAAGCTGATTACGACTTATGATTCGGCATCCATTTAGCCTGGAGTGATCCTTACCTGGCTTTGGGAGAGGGACCAGGTGGCTGTGCAGCCAATCCGGGGGTATTTCCGCCGTATTAATTCTTATGTTGAAACAAAGTCCCCATCCTTCACGTTACTCATATGACCCCTGGCGCTGTGTCTTTAGTCCTTTTCAGTACCCGTTTTGTGGTATGTGGGTATTAATATATGAGAATATTTTGTTTTGTTTGTCTAGGGGATCCCTAATGGGATTATTTTAGATTCTCACGCATTTCACCAGTTGAGGTGATCATGGAATTCTACCATAAACACAAGAAGGAAAATACTTCACTTCTTTTTATAACTGTGTCTATGTGTACGTCTCCATTCCCACTAGATGACATTTTGAATATATTATAGTGCTAGAGGACATTGATTGTTTACAACATATAGAACAACCACTGTTGAACAAACATAAACAAGCAATTGACGTAAACATTAACATTGGAACATATTGTCACTAGGAATAAAATCAAGATCTGAATAAACATATAAGTGTAATGGCCACACTGAGGTTCTGGAATATGAATGGGATTATATTTGACATGGTACACATTCACATCAAATGATATGTAATATCATAACCACAATTACAAGGTGATAACACCATTGTCCCCAAAATATCCAGGTATTCAAATCAAAACAACAACCACTATTTGGTTCTAACACCATTGACAAATCTACAGATGTAAAAAAAAAACAAAAAAAAACAAAACAAAAAAAAAACAATGGTCTGTTTTCAGAAAAACCAAACATATAAAACCACATAATTCAGTACATCTTAATTAGACTAATTATGTAAGAGTCTTATTCTTTCTTTTCCCTTCTTGTTGTGCGGTTAGTATTCTACTCCAATGCTAGCAGATAATGTCCTTATTATCCGGGGACCGACATACTAATCACTCAACTGTTTCCTGCTCTTACAATATCCACTGAAAATTTCCTCCAGAGAACATTATAATCCATAATCCAGGAATAGAAATAACACATAATTCCCATCATCCAGGGGCTGAATTCATGAATACTCTTGTGCTAATGGGCTGTGTCCTATTGAAATCGATGCCTAGGTCAGTCTAATTTTCAGGTGCTCCAACTTAAGACTTGGCAAAAGCTACTTCCCTACATTATCACATAGATGGATTGACGACCGTCCAACTGCTCTGCTTATTATATCAGATTCTAGACCTGTGGTTCAACAGGTGGTGCACTCATCCTGTCTCCAGTCTATAGGCCATCCCATACTTAGTGATAGGGCAATCAGGTTGACATGGGACCAGCAAAGAGTCATTCGTTACCATCCAGTGCAGTGTAGGAACAACAATGCCGAGAGTCACTCATTGATATCATCTTTGACTATGTCCAGGATTGATCTGCACAGACATGAATCAGAAGAGGAATATTTACAGCACACACACTGGGAGTCGCAGACAATCGGATGATTTCTTCTGCTGCAGGTATATCAACATTTACTCCACTAGCTTGTTTCATATGGGTCTTCCCATTGGTGTTCAGGTCTAGGACCTGGTGTTGAACTTGCTTATTTTATGGTGGATTTCAGTGTCTTTGAGTTGGTGTTCAGGTCTAGGATGTTGGGTTGAACTTGTACCTTTCAAATAGTGTTCAGGTCTAGAACCTTGGATTGAACTTGTACCTTTCAAATGGTGTTCAGGTCTAGAACCTGGTGTTGAACTTGCTTTTCTTATAGTGTCTTTCGGTGTCTTCCCATTGGTGTTCATATCTAGAACGTGGTGTTGATTTTGCCGCAGTATGACTTGTGTCGAAGGAGCATACTTTTGAGTATTCTTTGAACTTGGGAATCCAACAGGTAGTTGGAGGGTTCTCACTGCTGTTAGTTTTATTAACTTTGGACACTCCCATAGTTCAGGTCAGGCGGTACCTCCCAGAAGTAAAACAGGTTATCCTTTTGGTATCTGTGTACTAGGTATATCCGTTTTTCTTGGTAGACGTTCTGATAAGGAAGTCCGTCCTGGGTATCCTGACAGAAGTCGGAATATCAATCGCTAAGTGTCGATCATCTTCGTCCATGTCTTTTGCTGGCTAAGACAGCTAATAAGTGCAGCAGTTAACATTTAGTTATTGGTCCAGACTATGTTTAGGACATTTTCCCATTTATCACTTACTACCGGCAGTTGACCCAGGATCCGGTTTGGTGATAATGTCCAACCACCACCTGCCTTTCCAGAGCTGGGATGACAAAAGAACACAAACCCAAGCATTAATACAGACTTGTGGTGTGGTAACATTTTCACAAGACAAATATAAGTAACAAAGGGGAAGGCTATAGGAGAGTCTCTTAAATTGTTTTGTCCATCGTCTCTGCTGGTATAGTTATTCTAACTCTCATTGTGAGTAGGATGTCTTCTCACTCAGTATTCTCATCTGATGTTACTAGGACATGTGATGGATCTGAGACATTCTAACCATCCAATCATCTTGATATCACACCTGTCCTTCTATGACAAGAATTTCTGAGACAGAGACCTTTTGCCTCAAGTCTCCTCGTCTTCTCTCATTAGGTGTACTCAGCATTCGGCCAAAGGCCATCCCACATACCATTCAACATTATCTTCTTTCTTGTGTACTGACATACACACGGCTTCTTACATCAACATCATCATGTCTCCACTGGTTAACAATAAAATGTATATTCCAGCAATAAAAAGTAATCATGAACAGAATACATAATTCTCATGACAAATAAAACATATGAATCCCTTATATGAATAATAATCATCATATTAATAATGCAGGGGCCATTGTTTTGGGTTTCCTCCAACTCTTCAAACCATAAGACCAGAATAGATATTCTTCTTCCCACTTGCCTATAGCAGCATGAGGTTAGTGAACGCTGTTATATATCTCACCAATTGCTGCTATTGTAAGAAGTGTTCTTATTTATGGAATACTTCTGCACTTGGAAATCATTCAGAACGTTGTCAACAATTTCTGAACATTTCAGAATATATATATAATGCGTTTTCTTTCTTTCTTTCTTTCTTTCTTTCTTTCTTTCTTTCTTTCTTTCTTTCTTTCTTTCTTTCTTTCTTTCTTTCTTTCTTTCTTGAGATTTTACTTCTCAAGCATGGCATTTCCCTACCACTATTTATGAAAGGATTACATGTCCATCACACATATTGTGTGATTACTTATATGTAAACAAGAAGGCTGTACTGAAAATGGCACGATAGCTCAAGTTACAGATTAGCAGAAACGATTTCTCCAACATGAACTGGTCCATAAGGTGCGATAACAATATTAGGCATTCGCATAGAGAAAAATTTCATGAAATGTACTTAGAGTTACTACTAAATAGCACATAGGATATTTTTAGATTTATAGGCATTGACAGTGAGATAGTTTCACAATGCAAATAGTAATTTAAACATAGGAATTTGAAACTGTAAGCATAGGAAAATTGACAGCGAGGGAAAACATGGCTGCTTAGTAGTAGGCAATCAATCAGGTCCTCGTTTACAAGAATCGGTGATTTATCAAATTCTAACAATTCTTATTTAACACAATGATATATGTACCTTATCAAAAGATATGATTACACATTCATAATGCATTTTTAAACGTACCTAAGCTCCAGAGAGTGAAATATTTTGAGCTGGTTGTGCCCTCCCCAATCTAGCCCACGGCCTTTCTGGGTACTCAACCAATCATTGGCTTTGATTTAAACTTAGATGACATCAGAGAGGTCAAGTCTAGCGCCTTCTTCTCTACCCCCTAAGTATGATACTTAAGGAGTCAATATTAGGGGATTGTAGAGACGCTACTATTATATTAGAAGTCTAATATCCCCCACCGTAACCTTACAGTCCTCCTTCCTAGTGACCGATGACAGGGCTTCTCAGACCATATCTCTAATAGCTCTATTTTGCTGATCCGTCTGTATTAAAAATCGTGCAAGAAAAACCTCCCTTCTGTCCTAGTCAGTTGTCATTGGTCGGTTGTTGTCATCATAAACGGTACCATATGTACCAGGCATAGCCTGTCTGTTCACCTGCCGGTGCAGCTTTCAGAATGTACCCAATGTCACATCCCCACCGACTTCATTTATGAACTGTTCCCACACCCCCACCGACTTCATTTATGAACTGTTCCCACACCCCCACCGACTTCATTTATGAACTGTTCCCACACTCCCACCGACTTCATTTATGAACTGTTCCCACACCCCCACCGACTTCATTTATGAACTGTTCCCACACCCCCACCGACTTCATTTATGAACTGTTCCCACACTCCCACCGACTTCATTTATGAACTGTTCCCACACCCCCACCGACTTCATTTATGAACTGTTCCCACACCCCCACCGACTTCATTTATGAACTGTTCCCACACCCCCACCGACTTCATTTATGAACTGTTCCCACATCCCCACCGACTTCATTTATGAACTGTTCCCACATCCCCACCGACTTCATTTATGAACTGTTCCCACATCCCCACCGACTTCATTTATGAACTGTTCCCACTGTTCCATCTTTGTTTATTGTTGCCTCTGCTGCCCTGAGTTTAAAATCCGGCACCTTTACTTTTTAAAAAAATACCTTTCAGCCTCCTCCAATTCTGAGGCAACTGCATTTGCTGCTCTCTGCAAACTGTGCCAATTCCTTATGGTTGTTCTCTTTTCCCTCCATGATTTCTCCAGCTCTTGTGTCCACCATGGTGGTTGGGTGGAGATTCTCCTTGTTGTTTTAGACTGTCTCTGTAATCTAAGCCCCCCCCCCCCCCAAGAGCGAAGAGTGGTCGCGATCATAACTGAATGCTCTGTGGGATCTAATAGTCCTGACTGTGTTGGACTTAGGTATCAGTACAAAAGAGAGGAGGTGGTCGCTTCCATGGTTGCCAAGGACACTCCATTTTATGTCTGATGTCGCCTCTTGGGATACAAGTGCCAGGTCGATGGCCGTGTCATGCCCCCCCACCCCCCCCATAGCCAGCCTAGTTCATGTCCAGTCATTTAGACAGACCACATCCGTCTCAAGTAAGGCCTCAGCAAGAGCAGTACCCTTCCTGTTCTCTCCCGACCTGTCCCACTCTTTGGCGCGTGCATTGAAGTCACCACATAGGAGTTACCTGGTACCAGGGGTATCCGTTGAACCTTTCAACCAGCCCCAACTCTCTCTGCTTACGCAAGATTCCCCACTTACATATATATTTATTAGGTTCCAGCTGTATCTTCCGATTTTAATCTACATCCCCTGCACTTCTTTACTTTCCTGACCCCACTCACTCATATTCAATATCGAATGTTGTATGCCATTCTTAACCACCAGAGCCTGCCCATGTCTTCCCTGCCCGGTTGGGTTTGAAAAATTGAAATATGGTGTCTGAGAAAAATTCAAAGAATACCTTAGACAGATAGAAAAAGCCAACGACCAAGTCCTACAAGAAACAAATGAAACCCGTAAACTGATTAGAGAAATTAGACGTAGATAGTCACAATTATTTGACACGTTATGAGAAGAAACAAACTGGAAAACTTGGTGACAACTGGCAAGAATGAGGGGAAGAGAACAAGGGTAAGGGAGATAAGTACACACCTGTGTTGCTTGGCCACGTGGTATGGTCGAGACAAGAACACTGAGGTGATCCACGACTCTGGTGATCGTGTGAGATGGCGAAACATGACCGCCCACGCTTATCGGCATGGCACATGATGATGATGTTGAAGTCGGAGTGGGTTCGCCTGATGGCGAGGGACAACTGGTAATAAGTAAAGCGAATCCACATGCAAAAGTCAGTTTAGTGCTACTAGAAGTATAGCGTAATAAATCTATTTTGAAAGAGGTTAACTCACAAAGAGAACTGGTTACTCGCATCACAATAAATAATCAAAATTCCTGGAGTAAACATCCCTGTTCGAACTTGAACCGATGACTTTCAGAACGAGCGGCAGACAACTCTCATCCCTCTATTGCTATACATTTTACTTACACATGTCTTCTTATTCTTCAAGTCGCTTATTATTCCATAGTTAATTCTGTAACTGCTGTTGTATAGCACACCTGTTGTAACTTCTGTCACGGTAAAGGAGTTCTCTTAGCTGATACTGCTTTTGGGATGTGAGGGGTTAAGTCTTCTCAGATTCTTAGCCACAGCATAATGAGATGACGTGACCAGCAGCTTTCCTCACTATAACATAAGTTCTTTAGCCCTATCTAATGATGTCCTTAATTTGTACATAGCTTTGTTTGTGCTCATGTCCTCTGTAAACCTATATTGTTCATCGCTTATTTCTGACATTGTCCACTTTTGTACAAATATCACGATAGCTCTTAGAAAAAGCAAACATTAATGACAGACAATGAAATAATACAAAAATCATTAGTTGCAAAATGTTTTAATATTGAAATAGAGCATTTCAAGAAATAGTTCAAAGAAGCAAAATATATAATACAATAATAATGAGAAGAAAAAAAAATGAAGATTAACTTACATTGACAGCTGAAGGTATAAGAATAAAAATATTTAATCATATTGACACCTGAAGCTATGAATAGAAGAAGATGTACTCATATTGACATCTGAAGATGTAGGAAGAAGAAGATCTATTCATACTAATGTCTGAATGTATAAAAAGAAGGAAAAAAAGACATATACAGATATATCTTACAAAAATTAAAAGCCACAAAAAATGTGTATTTCTTGAATTTATCAATAGCAGTAAGCTTCTACTCAGAATTATAATGAGAAGAACAAGAAAGAAAATAAAAATGGAAATTAGTGAAGAACAGTATGGTTTTATGGAAGGAAAGGGTACAAACAATGCAATATATATATTACGAACATTAATAGAAAGATCAATAGAGAAACAGAGAGACATATATTTGTGCTTCATAGATTATACTAAGGCATTTGATAAAGTAAAACATGATGAGCTGATTAAAATGTTGGAAGATATCAACATTGATGGGAAAGATTTAAGAATAATAAAGAATATATACTGGAACCAAGTAGCAGCAATTAAAATGGGAAATAAAGAGGGTTGTTACGAACAGATAAAGCTAGGAGTACGACAGGGGTGTGTCTTGTCACCCGATCTCTTCTCCCTGTATAGCGAAGTAATAATGAGAGAGATCAAAGAGAAGCCAGGAATACTAATCGGAGGATATAATATAAACAATATACGCTATGCAGATGACACAGTATTGGTAGCGGATAATGCAACAGACCTACAACAATTGTTGGACAGTGTAGTAACAGAGAGTGCACAGAAAGGACTGTCCTTGAATATCAAGAAAACAGTAACAATGGTGATATCAAAGAAAATGGGGACACCAAAATGTGACATAGAAATAGAAGGTGAAATTCTCAACCAAGTGGATAATTTTAAATACCTAGGGGCACTTATAACATCAGATGGAAGATGTACAAAAGAGATTAAGAGCAGAATAGGGCAGGCAAAGACAGAATTTCAGAAAATGAAGAGTATCTTATGCAATAAGTCGCTATCAATGAATGTAAGAAAGAGAGTACTAAAATGCTATATAGAACCAGTTTTGCTGTATGGCAGCGAATCTTGGAATGTAAATGAACAAATTATGAAGAACTTAGAAGCAACAGAGATGTGGTTTTTAAGACGAATGTTGCGAATTCCCATGACTGCCAGAGTAACTAACAACGATTGCCTGAAAGAGGCTAATGAAACTAGAACACTATATACAACAATAAGAAAGAGACAAACATCTTTCTTTGGTCATGTGATGAGAAGAGAGGCATTAGAGAACACCGTGACAACCGGAAAGATCGAGGAGAAGAGAGGCAGAGGCAGACCAAGAGAAATGATGCTGGACGGACTGAGACGGTGGCATGGAGGAATAACATCAGCAGAGTTGATCCAGAACACCAAAGACCGAGATCTGTGGAGAGCCATGAACGCCTACGCCAGCCGGCACGGCACTTGATGATGATGAGTAATGTTTTACATTAGCTAAAAGTTGCACTTTCTATATGCAAGCTGGTGAATGTGAACTGATGCATTTAGAATATAATGTGAAATATGGTAATGTGTTTAGTGCAACTATATATTTTCTTTGCCAGTGTGCAATATTAACTAGGTGAAAATAATGCCTAGATTAAACACAGAAAATAATACTGGGAAGAAAATAACACACAGACTACATTACGTTGTCACTTAAATAGAGAATAATGTATTGATTTACAGTACTTAATAACTGATGAATATGTCAGCAACTTCAAGTACCAACTTGGAGAAGAATAATGTTCAGATTTACATCTAATACTAACTTGTGGAGAATAACATTCAGATTTACATCAAGTACTAATGTATAATAATGTTCACTTTTACATCAGTTACTAACCTAGGGAGAATAATATTCACACTGACATCAAGTACTAACTAGGGATAAATAATGTTTAGATTGATATCAAGTACTAACTGGGGATAAATAATGTTTAGATTTACATCAAGTACTAACTGGGAATAAATAATGTTTAGATTTACATCAAGTACTAACTGGGGATAAATAATGTTCAGATTTACATCAAGTATAAACGTGGACAGAAAAACATATTGACTGCATCAAGGGCTAACTAGGATACATAACATACGCTCAGCACTAAGTACTAACTGGGAAGGATAATATCTAGATTTACATCAATTAGTAATTGGGGAGAATAACACATAGACAGGTGTTAACTGACATAGAATAATATCCAGAATTACCTCCAGAGAATAATATCCAGAATTACATCAAGTCCAACATGAATGAGAATAATGTGTACATTTATATTATGTCATCACTGGCACTAGGAGGATAACACATATATAAGATATTAAGATAATAACCAGAAGTGCAAAAACATCACAGACTTCACAATTCCTGAATAGTGAAAACGCAGAACACTGTCCCTTGAAATTAACATTATTTCTTTCTACGAGATGTCCTAAAGTTCTCACCCTCTCTCAAGCATTGTACATATTCTCACATGAATCTACTAATTTCCTTGACACGTCTTATTGTTATTTTTCCATATGATGTGGAAAAAAAAACAACTCATTAATGTTCAGGTCTCGTGTGGCGTGTAACACAAACATTATTGTTCTGAGAAGTCATCCGGTTGGATGCTTATAGGTATCGGCTCACCAGAGCCATGTCCTTCAGACTTTTTCTATCATAGGCCCAGTGTAAAGGCTAATGCATAAACCTTCCTGCACTACTTTCTCCAGGATTTTAATTTTCCATGTTTCAGTGGTTTTCATCCTAACCTGAGGGAACCTGTAAAAGAGAGAAAACACACCCGATGAGAGCAACTCGTCCCTAACCCCTATTAGATGAGTGTAGGCCGATGGCCTCACTCAGATACATGACAGTGAACCAACTCTGTCATGGGCAGAGGAGCTCATCACCTCGGTCTGAGGTAGGACAAGACAAGGACAGAGCAAAATGTAAAGTGTAGAACCCCAGTAGACCCCACTGGAAGATCCCACCATTGAACATTCTCCCTATCCCCCAACCATCCCCAGTCTCTCTAAACATCATCCCATTTCACTATTCCCAACCAGCTGAGCCACTTGACTTCTCACACTAGTTAATTTTAACAATACGATTTACTACTGTCGCCGATACTCCTTGACTACCTAACCACAACGCAACAACACTATGCTAGAGTTCTAAACTCTATCTATCACTAAGCTATTCCACATTATTTACAGCTAGATGTATCCCGCACCTACCTTATGCAATCCTGGCTCAATGCGGAATCGAATTCACAATTTGCCATATAAGACACATGTTAATTGATACATAACACATGCGATTCTATTCAACACTAAAATCGAGCCAGCTAACACTTCTGTCAAGTCCAATTTCATTCTTCACACTGGCGGCAAAAGAATTTATGTTTTCTGCAGTCAGATATTGTCCGAGTGACGTCATTCTCCTGTCAACAACAGGTGTTCTCAGGGGCAGACAATCCGTCCCTAACTTCACAGGAATTTTCGTCTCCCCTGTCTACAACTAAAGCAACCGTCTGTCCCTTCATCTCGCGATTCACCAAAACAACAAGCCGACATTTCCTGTTTCCTAGGGACTTTTCAATGACTGGCGGTTCCCTTGATCCGACGTGAATGTTTCTGTACTAGTAACAAACAATTGCAGCTGTGAAAACAGACTGTCTCTGTTAGTTTCATCATCTTATCGTTAACCCACAGTGATTCCGCGACAAAGGTGTTGCTAACAATCCTTCAGGAGATGGCAGTGGTAGCTGAGAACTATTTGGTAGAAGAGCTGGATCATTAAAGCATTACTCCTTTCAGTCAGGACAAACAGCAGGTCATAAATGCGAACCAGGACTCGGCGAGAATGGCCAAGCTGACAGAGCGGTCAACCGGCTTCTAGTCGTCGATGTTTTTTGAATGTGCTTCTGGATTATGTTCCATTTTGTTTTACCTTGACAGCGAGCTGCAGATGAACATTATATGTAATTCACCATTTGGCAGAGATGGGGGATCGTCCGGGATGCTTGTCTTTATTGGCAAATAAAGGACTAATACTATGTCTCATAGATTAGTTAGCACAGCCCTCTCATAGGCTGGTGCTCCACGACGTCTACCAGGGGTGTATATAGGAGTGCGTGCCCGCAATATAATAATAATTTTTTATGAGATTTTGTGTGTGATGAATAGGAGACCATACCATCATATTAGCACAGGTGATACGGAGGTGGAAATATGTAATATACATAGAATATATGAAAAAAAATATGACTCATTGATTCTGAACTGCTACATGTCAGGTTATAGAAACCGACTGGACTTTAAAATGGTTACATCATTTTCAAAAAGGGAGGGGGCATACTGCCATATAGGGATTCAGAATAAATGACGGAATGGATAAGTCACGAAGAATCTGAGAAGTAATCTCGAACCATCAGATAGAAAAAGTCCCCAAGTGACGTGAAAAGGTAGAAAACGTCACAGCGTTATAGTGAGCAACAAGGGAGTTGAGCTTGCGCTGGCAGCAAGGAAGGCGGCTTGCAACTATCCAAGGAAAAGATATTGCTAACAATCCTTCAGGAGATGGCAGTGGTAGCTGAGAACTATTTGGTAGAAGAGCTGGATCATTAAAGCATTACTCCTTTCAGTCAGGACAAACAGCAGGCCATAAATGCGAACCAGGACTCGGCGAGAATGACCAAGGTGACAGAACGGTCAACCGACAGGAGGCATTAGAACCGACGCTAGGCGGTGAGGTATTGTCTTGGGATTTGAATAGATAGGTTCAGCGGTGTGATTTTGCTTATTTCTACAATACCGGCTCTCCCGGCTGTACGGGAACATTATTATTATTATTATTATTATTATTATTATTATTATTATTATTATTATTATTATTATTATTATTATTATTATTATTATTATTATTATTATGATCACCAGCTGTTCGACAGAAAATAAATATTGACTTAACAGACATGTCAACCGGCTTCTAGTCGTCGATGCTGTTTGAATATGCTTCTGGATTCTGTTCATTTGGTTTTACCCTGACAGCGAGCTGCAGATGATTATTATATGTAATTCCCCATTTGGCAGGCTAGTTTTGCTTTTCATCCAGGTTATATTGATCTATTAGAATGTATGTGAAATAGAAACACTAAACAGGGAGATATCTATAATAAAATATTTCAAATGGTTAAAATGTAAATTTTATTTAGCCACCAAGTTTAGACTGTAGCCAACATTTTCATGTTCAGACAAATTCTATTATCAGACAAGGCAATATAGAAAAAAATATAACGGTGTTAAGCAGTTGTATCAACACAAAAACACAAAATATGGCCCAGAAGCTCAATGGATGGGAAAAAACACACAGGTAAACATTTAGACCTCATTCTTTAACAATGAAACAAGAAAAACGAAATAATAACAAATATTAAAAATGGGCAACACAAGGGAATACTTATCTGGACAGAATCAAATCCCTGAAACAGTTTCGTAGAATGTTTGACTGTGTCTTTTTGTTTTTCCATGTGCCGAACTTCTCGGACATATTTTGTCTGTTTATTCTAACTCCCGCAACAGCCTGGCAGCAGCACACCCCTTTTTTCTGTATCACAACAAGCCAGGTATCAATCAATTCTAGAAGTGCCACACAAACTTTTGCTTGGTTACAGCTCTCTATTAAACAATAGCCCATGGTTCCTAGACATTTTTGGCTGGTAAGTGCAAATGGATATCATAATAATTAAATAATGCAAGCACAAGATATTATTATGTCCACACAGCAGCAGATATAGACATAATTCATAATCACCATACACAAGTGGCCTGTCCTGGGCAGAACTTGTCCCCCACTGCAATTTCAGATGTCCCGTCTCTGTTGCTGCCAACAGATATCAAAACTCTGTTGCTGTCACCAAATGTCCCGTCTCCTGTCAACAAATGTCCCATCTCTGTATCTGTCAACTGATGTCCCGTCTCTGTTGCTGTCAACACATGTCCCATCTCGGTTGCTGTCAACACATGTCCCATCTCTGTATCTGTCAACACATGTCCCACCTCTGTATCTGTCAATAATGTCCCATCTCTGTTACTGTTAACAGATGTCCCATCTCTATCGCTGTGGACAGATGTCCCATCTCTGTTACTGTCAACACATGTCCCATCTCTGTTACTGTCAACATATGTCCCATCTCTGTTACTGTCAACATTTGTCCCATCTCTGTTACTGTCAACATATGTCTCATCTCTGTTACTGTCAACACATGTCTCATCTCTGTTACTGGCAACACATGTCCCATCTCTGTTACTGTCAACAGATATCCCATCTCTGTTACTGTCAACAGATGTCCAGTCTCTGTATCTGCCAACACATGTACCATCTCTGTTACTGTCAATACATGTCCCATCTCTGTTACTGTCAACACATGTCCCATCTCTGTTACTGTCAACAGATGTCCCATCTCTGTTACTGTCAACAGATGTCCAGTCTCTGTATCTGCCAACACATGTCCCATCTCTGTTACTGTCAACACATGTCCCATCTCTGTTACTGTCAACAGATGTCCCATCTCTGTTACTGTCAACAGATGTCCAGTCTCTGTATCTGCCAACACATGTCCCATCTCTGTTACTGTCAACAGATGTCCCATCTCTGTTACTGTCAACAAATGTCCAGTCTCTGTATCTGCCAACACATGACCCATCTGTATTGCTGTCAACAGACGTCCTTTCTCTGTTTCTGTCAAGAAATGTCCCGTCTCTGCATCTGTCAACAGATGTCTTTTCTCTGTTACTGTCAACAGATGTCCCGTCTCTGTATCTGTCAACATATGTCTTTTCTCTGTTGCTGTCACTAAATCTCCCACCTCTGTTGCTGTCAATAAATGTCCTATCTCTGTTGCTGACGTGTGTAAATAATCTACCACATTTTGGCGCCATCTATGTTGTTTTCCTCTACTTCACTAACCACCCATCCCCCAGCCACACCTCCATCTACCACATATTCCCCACCCACGCACACACATCCCCCACCAACCCACACATCGCACATCCACTCACACGTCCCCAAACCATACACACACACATCCCCACGAACTGACATCTCCCTACGCACACACACACACACACACACACACACACACATCTCCCTAACAACCTATACATCCCCAATCCACTCACACACACCCTACCACCCACACATACATCCTTCACCCACCCACACATACCCTAACCCAATCCTCCACCACACACACCCCCCACCAGTACATCACATACATCCCCTACCACGCAATATTCCCAACCCACGCACCACACACACACACACACATATCCCTCACGCACACATCCCACACCCACATACCACCACACATACCTACCTACACACCACACACATATCCCCCACCCGCATACGACACAATATCCACACCCATACCCACACAGATACCCTCACCCACCCACCCCACACACCCCCATCCTCACACCACACAAATCCCCCACCCAAGCACAAATCCCCCACCCACATACACATACCCACCCACACACCACACACCCCACCCACACACCACACACATATCCCCAACCAACACACCACATACCTCTCCCCACCCACACATACATTCCCCACCCATCCACCAACACACACTCACTCACCCACACAGCCTCCACTACGCACCCACACACCCCCACCCACTCACCCCCAACCAAACATCTCTCGATCACAACACCCCTACAAACACACACCCTCCACCCACTCACGCATCCCACCCCTACACATACACATCCCTCACCCACCTACACATCCCTAAGCCACTCACACACCCTCACATACACATTCCTCATCCACGCACACATCCCCCATTCACACACCCCCACCACCCACACATACTTCCCCCAACCACCACACATCCCCTACCCATACACACATTCCTCGCACCCTTCACACACAATCCCCACACACACACTATCCCCCACCCACACACACATCCTCAACCATACCAACACAAACATACCCCCTACCCACACACCATGCACACATCCCTCACCAACACACCACACACATATCCCAAACCCACACACCATACACTTCTCCCCACCCGCCCTTACATCCCCAATCCACCCACATAATCCCCTACCCACACAACCCAGCATCCCACACATACTTCCCCAAACCATCCACACATCTCCACCCACCCACACATATCCCCCATCCAAACACACATCCCCGTACCCGTCCCATAAACACATCCTCCACCCATAAGCACATACCCCACACCCATTCCTACACTCTTAATATCACCCCCACACATCCATCCACACATCCCACAACACCCACACATATCACTACCAACCAACACCCACACACCCCAACCCATCCAAACGCATACCCCCACCCACACATCCCCCCACACACATATTCCCACACTCACACACATCCTTCACACACACTCACACATCCTCACATCAATACACATACAAAATGCCTCACTCGAGCATTGAAACTAGTGTGAACAAACTCCCACACTTTACTCACACACATACACTGACAATTGTCGTGAGCAATCTCATAAAAATGTTAAACATACAGAAACATGTGTACATATAAAGTGTGTGACGTAAAAAATAGTGATGCTCCCACACCGAGATACACACACACACACACACACACACACACACACACACACACACACACACACACACACACACACACACACATTCACTCTCACGCTCACTCAAACTACAGTAATGTACATAGGTTTATATTGTACAAGATAAAATCAAATGGTATTCAACTGATAATATGACAGAAGAGAATACACAAACATATGGATTCGCGTGTTACATAACATGCGTGATACATGACATGCGTCTACTCAACTCTCTCTTTCTCTCTCTCTCTCTCTCTCTCTCTCTCTCTCTCTCTCTCTCTCTCTCTCTCTCTCTCTCTCTCTCTCTCTCTCTCTCTCTCTCTGTATTCTTTCATATACACACACTCACACGCATGCGCGCGCTCAGGCACACACACTAACACATCAACTCTCCCACTGTCTCACTCTCTCTCTCTCGCGCGCGCGCTCTCTCTCTCTCTCTCTCTCTCTCTCTATTTCCCTCATTCATTCACTCTGTCCATCTTCATTCACTCTATCTCCAACTTTCTTACTCTCTCTCACTCATACACAGACAGACAGACACCCTCACGCTATCATTCCATGTTTCACTTACCCTAGCGCACTCACTCACTCTTTTACTCTCTCTCTCTCTCACTCGCACGCACACACACACACACACACACACACACTCTAACACTCATTCACACACACTCACTCTCTCACTCATTCACTCCTCACTCATTTACTAATTCACTCACTTACTCACTCTCTCTCTCTCACACAATCCTTCACACACACACTCTCACAGGGGTGGGGGGGGGGGGCTGCGTGGTCTCGAGGTATGGTGTCCGCCTCGAGGTGCTGGAGGTCCCTGGTTCAGGCCGCGGTGAGGACCGGGATTTATCTAATAAATCCACCTGGACTTCCAGCAATAAAATTTTCCCTGGTCTCTGGGTAGTGAGATCGGACGCCCGTGCGTATTGTTGCGCACGAAAAAAGTCCCTTGGCAGTTGGAAATTGAAAAAGAGTAGCCTAACGGCGCTGCCCGGGCAAAATTTCGAGTTAAAAATCTAGCCAAAGTATTTCAGGATCCTCGCCGATGCAACGGAGTTCGTGCATTGAGCTGAGTTTCTCCAGACTCAGGTTTGAGTTAGGGGGAAAACGGAGCACTTATGGGTTAAACCGTGTGCCGTGATGTTGATCCAACGACTAAAACTAAACTAAAAACTAAACACTCACAGTAACACATGAAGCAATGTATTGATGGATGCATGAGTTTGGGTTTAAGAGAGGTTTCAGCAAAACGGAATATCCGCGGAATATAAGTATGTACTAGGTGTGATTTCAACAAGAAGGAATATATAAGGGAATGCAACCAGCATGTGTACTAAGTGTGTACTAAGTGTGATTCCAACAAGAAGGAATGTATGAAAGAATGAATCCAGCATGTGTACTAAGTGGGTACTAAGTGTGATTTCAACAAGAAGGAATGTATGAAGGAATGAATCCAGCATATGTACTAAGTGTGTACTAAGTGTGTACCAAGTGTGATTTCAACAAGAAGGAATGAATCCAGCATGTGTACTAATTGCGTACTAAGTGTGATTTCAACACTAAGGAATGTATGAAGGAATAAATCCAGTATATGTACTAAGTGTGTACTAAGTGTGTACCAAGTGTGATTTCAACAAGAAGGAATGAATCCAGCATGTGTACTAATTGTGTACTAAGTGTGATTTCAACAATAAGGAATGTATGAAGGAATGAATCCAGCATGTGTACTAAGTGTGTGCTAAGTGTGTATTATGTGTGATTTCAACAGTAAGGAATCCATGAGGAAATAAATAAGCAGTGTGTACGAAGTGTGTACCAGATGTGATGTCAGCAATAAAGAACGTATGATGGAACAAACTACCAGGTGTACAACCATTGTGTTAATGCGACAGTAAGGATCTTCGAAGTTCTATGGTGTTGATTCTTCTTAAACCATAAAATATACATAATCAGACTGCACTCTACATTGAACAATCTCTTTTATAAAACACATCCAGACCCTGTCAATGACTACAGCTTGGTGAAATGAATATGGCTGAAAACAATATCTCACTTCTTCATTTCATATACTTATTTCAGTATTTGTCTGTTTGCAATTGACTCTGTGCTAAATTGGCTGCATCGTAACTGTTTATTGTGAATATTACAAAGCATTATACCTTTATTGAGAAAATAGCAAGATGGTGGTGGTTATTATGTCTATACTATGGCAATGTTTCATTCATTATTCAGTGGTCTGTTCTTTGCAGAACTTTGTCCCTGAAACAGTCTTCTGAAATTTCAATCTGGAGACACAAATATCCCTCCCCTGTTGCTGTCATGTGTTAATTATCTCACGTATCTTCAATCCATCTGTTTTAAGGTCTTCCTTTTCCATGCTCCCTGTCATACTTCCCTCTGTAATGGTTTGCTCCGGACTGTCATGTTTTTCTACATGTCCACAATGTTCCATTTCCTTAGTTGCCGTTTGTCTTGATAACCAGTCTTGTTCAATATTGAGTTCCTGTTGGATAGATCTGTTTGCTCAGGGGTTAGGACGTTACACTGACAATGGCGTGAGCACAGTCAGAAGATGATCCAGTGTCAGCTCTTGACCTTCACTATGGATGTGAAAGACTGGTCACCTAGACCTCGGTGCACTCAGACCTACAAAATGTGATGGTTCTAACACTTCACATCCTCCGTTCACTCAGACCAACAAAATGTGATGGTTCTAACACTTCACATCCTCCGTTCACTCAGACCAACAAAATGTGATGGTTCTAACACTTCACATCCTCCGTTCACTCAGACCAACAAAATGTGATGGTTCTAACACTTCACATCCTCCGTTCACTCAGACCAACAAAATATGATGGTTCTAACACTTCACATCCTCCGTTCACTCAGACCAACAAAATGTGATGGTTCTAACACTTCACATCCTCCGTTTACTCAGACCAACAAAATGTGATGGTTCTAACGCTTCACATCCTCCGTTCACTCAGACCAACAAAATGTGATGGTTCTAACACTTTACATCCTCCGTGCATTCAGGCACACAAAAATTTGATTGTTCTAATACTTCACATCCTCTGTGCACTCAAGCCAACAAACTGTGATGGTTCGTACACTTCACATCCTCAGTGCACTCAGACCTGCACAATGTGATGGTTCTGTCGGATGTGTTGGGAGAATCTCAAAGTGATAGAAGAAAGCTGAAGTTCCTCTCTCCCAGTGTGATCCTGCCCGTTGTAATTATATTAGTCTTTAATGGCTCAATTGTTTGAGTCCATAAATAGAGTCTCGGAGAACCACGGATGTCCCCAAGACGAATAATAATAATAATCTTGTGGATTTTCCCTGCCCCTCCTCTCTCGGCTAATTAATTAATATATAGGGTATATTAATAAATGACAAGAATGAAGTAAACAGTCAAAGAGTTCTTCAACACACACAGTGGACATGAAATCTCTTCATATTTAATAAACACCAAACTGGGGTATTGGTTATTCTGTCAAAGAAACCACCAGTTCAAAGCATGATACATCAAAGTATAAATGCCCCATCATTCACTCTAACAAACTACTAACATACTCTCGGTTCCCCCGTGGGTTAAATAAGATACATATCTTTGTTGATTTGTACAAAGTATAAGACCTGTATTAAACTCAAGTCCATTCACTATATGGGTTTATGGAAGCCAGTTGTAAAGAAAGTTCATTGCTACTAATATATTGAATGAGTGTGGATCTGGTCTAGGTTGTTAGTTGATTATTTTGTCCACTCAGAGGTACACGTAAAGGTCCTTTGTTGTATCTAGATTGATATCATTTTACCTCTCCTGGTTAGTTGAAACTCTTGTAGGTAGTTTCTTTCATAATAGTCTTCTTCATCACTCTAGCCAGGTGCTCCCCTCAAGAGTCCGGTCTGGATCTAGATGGATCTAACAAGTGCCTGAAAGTCCAGCATCAAAAATATATCTACTGATATCATCAATACATCTATATGAACAGGTAAAAACCCCGTAAGAAAAAAAAAAGGAAAATAAACGAAGGAAATTTTGACCCTAGAATACACAAAGGGGAAAGATGGTTTTAGTGTCCCCCAACAATCATCAACCCCATAACTGGTTCCTCTCCATCAAATCTTCCATTACAAGGCGCTCAAGGTTTAGACTGCCAGATAAACAGTGTCATCTTCGCCCATGCCTGTCACCCATGGTCTTCAGGTTGAGTAATACCTTGATTGATTCGGAATTTGATAACTATGTTCACAATTCCCATTTGTACATAATTATATACCCCATTTATCCTTCCATTTAAAAGAAACGACCTCACATATTAAAGATCTTAATTCATTCCTAAATGCAATGAGTATTTACTTATAGACAATATAAGTACATTATGGCATCATCTCCTGTATAACATTCAGGTGGATTCTTTCCAATCAAATGCTTTGAAAAGACGCATCATCCCTCCTCTTCAACATGTCGGTTTATGCCTTTACTTTATTCATCTATAGGATTCATCATACATCAAACGCAATTCAGGAAACCAAACCATATAATTGTAACATCCGTGATAAGGAATACAGAGTGGCATCATGCATTGAAGCACACTAAATTATCAATTAGTGTATGGGTTACCACTATCATCTTCTCCTCTGACAGACATGGCAGTATACATCAAAATGCCTACTATCAGTTGATTGATTTATTGATCATACTTATCTCAGTATGTCACTTCTCCCCACCAAATTCAAAATCTTTTATCAGAAATCATAACCATACTTGCATGGATGATGAATAGGCATAATTATGTGACTCACAATCAATAAGTTAAAACATAAATTCCCAGATTTAACACCAATGAAGTCACACTTGTATCACCACATGAATGCGTTCATAGAACACACAGGATTTTATGATAACACACGGGAACTATTTAACATTTAATGTGCCCATGTACTGTTTCCAGGACGAATTACACTAATTCCTCCTATTAGTG
>JACEFZ010007332.1:0-15000 GCA_014155875.1 Cepaea nemoralis | reverse complement strand
ACAAATTTCCATAATTTTCACAGCTTGTATAAAAGTAATGTCTTTTGTTTACATATGTGAAAATTTTATTACTTATGTTCCTATTTCACCTTAATATATAATTAAATGACTTTCAATAACACCAAATAGCGAATCCAGTTTTAATATACTATTACAATTTTTTACCGGCCTTTTCTAATAAAGGCCAAGTATCCTTAACATTTATTCAGCACTTTAAATACTCGCATTCAAAACACAGCTGCGGGCGATTTAGCAGCATACCGCCCTGCGTTGTTGTTGTTTTTTTTTTCGAAATGGTATGGGCGCCGGTCGTTAAAAATGGAATGGCAAAGTACCGAAAGTGAACTGGCCAAGAGATCACAACAGCAAAAAATGATGGTGTTGACTGCAACGTCCTGTAAAGGATATGTAACTAATCAAAACAATGTTTTCTTGTAGTTAATTTGAATAACGAAGACACAAACAATAGATTGCACGATTTATTGTCCGACATATTGTGCTGCATCTCGTCAGTTTTATCTAGTTATTTTACTTAATGTTGTGTGAATTCGGCACTATGTACCTGAAGAGATTCAGCGAAATATGCCAGGCAATAAACAGTGCAATCTATTATATGCAACTACCTTTTTACACTTTGGATTGTATAACGGCAATTTGGCTCAGATCAAAGTGTAGTACCTGTTCTTGTGTTACGCTCGCACATTGCCGTCTTGACAGACGATAGTTTGTTACACTGTACTTCAAACCGAGGTACAGTATTTCATTTTTAATTCACCGCAAAGGGATTCCGGGGATTCCCTGGAAATCACGTGACATATTGGGTGTAGGGGTGTGTTGGTATACTCCGTGCAATCGAGGCTGAGGCATTTTGGGGGCACTTAAAAAGGGCCGCAGCATTCATTAATTACAGAAACAGACATAAGAATCAAACATAGCAAGCAAGTGCTATTGTGTAATGTATTTATTAAAATAAAGAATCATACAATTGAATGTATTGTCGATCACTTCCGGTTGAGTGTGTGGTGGACTGCTAGACAAATCTATGTATGCAATAAATATTTCTGGGCACGGAGGGCCTTCACTGTCGTCGGAGTGTATATCCATATTTTGTGCTACTCGTCTTATCTTGTGTATGTCCCATCTGTCTGCGCTCATCTTTGATGTAAATGAATCCCGATATCCCTATTCTGATCCCACCACATCTAGGTAAGTACTAAAAATAACTACACGGTTTGTTTGTGGTGAATTAAAAATGAAGGAGGGAGCGGAAAAGGGGGGGGGGGGGCTTTGGAGGTAGCGAATCGTGGAAGATTAACAGACAAGTAGGAATTACGTGGAATGAGGTGAACACCATGGGCAGATAATAATAATAATAATATAATAATAAGTCTTTATTTTCAAAGGGTTAAGAATTGGGCACGCAGGCCCGTCTGACATTCTGCCCTTCTTCTCTATTTCCTCTCATACATTCTTTCATTCAACATCACTTATGAAGCAACTTTTGACAACAAAAGAACATTAAAACGCATGAAAAATAATCAATAACAAATGACTCACTGAGGCAGTGTTTAACATGGGCATTATAAATACCTAAGGAGGGTGTAACGTGCCATACATAAGGGAATGTTTTTTGGCTAGTTGTCGTTTGAGATAAGTTACCATTATTGTCTTTTTTGTGTTATTTGTTATGGGGGCATGTAGTCTGTACTAAGGTAGTGTTCAAACAGGTTGCGAATGTATGTATCATGATTGGTGGTGTCTTTGATTTCTTGTGGAAGATTGTTCCACAACTGAGCGGCAGAGTATGCTAAGCTTGTTTTATATAAGTCTATCCTAGGTTTAGGGACATGAAGTATATTTAGTCGTTCGCTATGTCTAGCGTTATATTTAAACAATGGCCAAAGGTAGCTTGGAGCATTTTGAAATAGGATTTTGTGAATTAGTTTGGTCTTATTAAAAAGCAGGCGCTTGTGGAGTGGCAGTAACCGGAGACGTTTATATAGGTTAGAATTGTCGGTAAGCTTTTCACCATTAATTAAACGCACTGCCCTTTTCTGGAGTGAGTATAGGCGTTTTGTTATTGATTTGGAGCATCCATCCCAGACTGTGGAGCAGTAATCAATATGTGTTTGTATATGAGAAGTATAGAATATCTTTCTTGTGTTTTCGTCAAGGAAATTTTTAATTTTGGCAAGTTGGTATACTTTTTTGGCTATTTGTTTAACTAGAGCATGAACATGTGAGTTAAAAGTTAGATTTTGATCTATGATAACACCCAGTGTCTTGTGCTCGGTGACACTTTCTACAGGCGTGCTGCCAATGTGCAGCTGAAGAGTTCTCTGCGAGTTTAGAGTGTGAAGTCTTTGCCTGGTTCCTATTAACATAGACTTTGTTTTAGTAATGTTAATTTGCATGCGGTTTGCATGACTCCAGTTAACTACACTATTTATTTCCTGTTGCAAGGATAATTCTAGCACATTACGATCAACAGCGTTTGTATATACTGTGCAGTCATCAGCAAATAGATCGCAGGACGACGACAGAGTTAATGGAAGATCATTTATATAAATGGCAAATAATAGAGGGCCAAGAATAGACCCCTGAGGTACTCCAATATTAATGGTAATGGCTTGAGATAAAACTTTATTGTGTGATACTACTTGCTTTCTGTCTAATAAGAATGATTTTATTAATGTCACTATATTAAAACTTACTTTCATTGTTTCTAGTTTTTTAATTAGAATAGTATGATCTATCATATCGAATGCTTTCCTAAAGTCTATAAACACCGCTCCACATAGAGTATTGTTGTTAATATTTTGATGCCAGTTTTCTATCATGTTTGTTAGTGCCGTATGGCAAGAATATTTTGGCCGAAATCCTGACTGGCTGTCAACTATCAGTTTATGGCGAACTAAGTGATCTAGTGTTGTTTTGTTGATGTGCTTTTCTAGCGGTTTGGATAATGAGGATAATATGGAAATTGGTCTATAATTACTCATGAGACGATCGTCTAGAGGACCAGCTTTTAAATGAGGATACACTTTAGCGATTTTAAAGGCTGATGGGAAGTGACCTCTGGTTAGACATTGATTATATATAAAAGTTAGTGACTCGCAGATCGCCGGTGCAGCATGGCGAAGGATCCGACTACTAATTCCATCTAGTCCTGATGAGTTATTGTTTTTTAGATTACGGAGATGAGTAAATACTTCAGTTGTCGTCATTAGCGGTATGTTGGAGGAAATGTGTCCATAGCATTTGTTCTCACAGAATGATGATAATAAAGATATGTCATGAGGCGCATCTGGTATTGCAGCCTTCAGTTGGTTTATGTCGGACTGAAAGTATCTACTGAATTGATCACATGTAACCTGATTTGATGGTAATGATTGTGATGATTTGTGTTTGTTTGTCAAGGTATTAATTGCTTTCCATATATCTTTAGTGTTGGTTTTATCTATTACTATGTTCTTAAAATAGTTTTTCTTTTCCTTCCGAATAACATATTGAACTTTGTTTCTCAGGCTACGGTACATAGTTAGATCTCTATTTTTGTGCGCCCTGTCGCGATCTCTCATAAGTTCAACTACCTCCTGTGTGATCCACGGGGGCTTTGTGTGATGTTTAACACGAACTTCCTTAAATGGAACATGTTTATCAAATATACTTAGAAAGGTCTTTAGCCAGTGGTCCAGAGCATCGTCTGGGTCAGGAAGCTGGTAAACATAATCTAGAGATGAGTTGACCAAATCTTGTAAGAAGACGTCTCGATTGAAATTTTTGTAATTTCTATATTTTATGCTTATATGTTTGTGCTTGGGAGTTTTGGTGCCCCTTTTCGACCACGTGCAACATACTGGATAGTGATCGCTCATTGCATTGATAGGTACACTACATTCTGTGATGTTATCAGCACACGTAGTATAAATATGATCTATAAGTGTTGCAGATGATTTAGTGATTCTAGTGGCTTGTTTGACTAACTGTTGGAAATTATATGACTCTATTATGTTTTCCCATGTTTTGTTTGATTTGTTAGCGTCTATGTTGAAGTCACCTAGCAATATTATTTCCCTAGCATTACTAAAGACTACATCCATCATAGTGGTGAATTTTTCATACCAGATATTTCCTGCACTGGGGTTTCGATAAAGATAGCCAACTACTAGCGGTATGCGATTTTGAAGTTTAACCTCTATCCATACACACTCAATCTCACAGCTTTCAAAGTCTAGCCTGCGGTGGGCGTTAAGCGAGTTGGAAATATAAACTGCAATACCCGTCTCTTGTTTCTGATAGGGATCTCTTCTAATGGTTTTAAAACCTCTGATAGCGATGTCATCATCTGAGATGTTGCCATTTAATCGACTTTCGCTAACGCCAAACATGTGAAAATTTTGATTAAGTATAAGTGATAGTTCGGGCAGCTTCCCTAATAGATGGCATATGTTTACATGCCCGATTCTGAGCCCATTATTCCTGAGCCAGTGTTCGTACTTATTAGACATTTCAACAATGCGTAATCACAAGTTTAAAAGCAAAACACACACACACAAAATGAATACAACGTACGTCCCTTATTACAAAACACACTCTAAAGTACAGAGAAACAGTAATATCTCTGTAAATATATAAAAATACGTACACAGATCCGTAAGGAAGAGCAGTGAAGACCCCCTCACTCACCGTGAAAACACAATTAGAATTATTATAAAAGCTATACAGCTAAGTACTATCAATTAATATAAAGTCAAAACCAGTCAATGTTTGTAATAACTTATAACCTAATACGTTACTAGATCAAGTTATAACCAAATATGCAGATAAACGTTTAAGGAGAGGCTCTTTCTTGTACCGAGATCCGGTGTAGCTTTGTCCTAAGTTGCTAGTAAATACCAGGTTGTGTTGGTTGTTGGTATAGCGACATTATAAGTGCTTGACGAAGTGTAGCTGGGCTATACCGTGTGAGGTGCAACCATTCTGGATTACAATTAAATGGGTACTGATGATGTCTCATGGGTATGTAATGACTACCAACTAGAGCCTCTGGTTGGTGGCTAACAGGAGGTTGTGCTGGCACGTCGTTGTTGCTGAGAGTCGGATCCTTTCTGGGGAGAATAGGAATCATATCTTCGTAATTATTACCCTCCTGTGTGAAAGACGACGTATTTAACGGACTTGGTGTTGTGGTAGTGTCCCGTCTGGCTTGGATTTCAGGTGCAGTGGTTATGAGTGGTCTGCACACTTCTGTCCTATTTGTACTTGATGTGACGGGAGTATGTCGTCTGGCTTGAGTTTCAGGAGTAGCTAAAAGTGTCCGGCGCGATCCCGTATTGGATGTATGGTATGTCCGTTCTGGATATTTTAAATTCTTGGCGAGAAAACTGGTGCCCAATGTAGATAAATGTATTTGATCCTTGTAAAGACTCTTTTTTGGTGCACCAGCCTGTGAAGTGAATGATGCTGTATTGTTGATGAATTGTATCTTGTTTTGAGAACAGAACTTCTGCAACATGTTGTTATTTATGTCAGCTAGACGGCGCTGGTGTCCATAACTCGGTGATATGATGGAGGAGAAGAAAATGGATGAGTTAGGAAAAGTGTGACGTAACCCGTTCAAGAGTGCCAGCAGTTGAGACCCTGTGATTTGTTGGTTGTTCATGGTGTCGGTGATGCCAATATGTACGCTTGCCCTTCTGACACTATGATTAACAGCCAACCTGCTAATCTTGTCTGTTAGCCGGTCTACACCAGCCCCAGGCAGTGGGATTATTGAAACAATGTCTTTGTCTGATGTGGCCATCCTGTCGCTGTATAAACCTTTCATTAAGGAATCGCCTAGTATAATATGTGTACAGTCAGGTCGTGCTGTCTGTACATGTTGGTTGTCAGCACGTCTCGACCGTTGTTTCATCCATTTCCGATTTTCAGCAGTCTTTATGTCTCCATGTGGTTCTCCCGATGTATCTTGTTGGCTTGTCTTGCCCGTTTGCAGCATGTTAAAGCACTGTAAGTTTTCTGGTGACTTTTCTTGAAGTACTTCAAACCTATTGCTTATTTTGACGTCAATGGGGTAGACTGCTTGTTGTTGTTTATCTTCGTCTGCACATTGAGGTGTTTGTTGTTTTTTATCTTCCTCTGCGCGTTGAGTTGTTTTCATAGTGATTATCTGTTCTGGGTGGGATTGAGCTTCCCCAAGATTTCCCAAGGATGAAGCGGTTGCTTGAGAATTACATGCTTCTTCGGTTTGGTTTGTAGAGGACGCATTCTGTAAGATTTGAACTGTATTTCTCAGCAGCAAATTTTCGTCTCGCAGGAGTGCGACTTCTGTCTTGAGAGCATTGTAATCACTGCTTATCTTGTTGTTTGCTTCAATGTTGGTTGAAACAGTGACAATGAGCGCCTTTAGTGATTGTTCTAGTTCCTCAATGCGCTGTTTACAGTCGCACGAATGTCCATTGATAGTTAAGATGCTATTGTTATCTGAGGCAGGTACTTCTTCAACAATGTCAACATTGGGTTCTATGTTGTTTTGGATACGCTCCATTGGGTATTCAATAGCCAAGAGCGCTGGTGGGTTGGCAGGCCTCGTGTTGATGTTGTCATGTACACTCATCGTATGAGTAGATTCGGTGAATGTCTGTGTCGAGTTTTCAAGTTCAACAAAATCTACTTTTAGCCAGGAATTAATGTTTTCATTACTGCCCTGTGTCATGAGTTTATTTCTACTGCGGTACAAATGTATCGTAATCACTGGCGTCGTAATCAGATCCTCAACGTGGGCCCCGTGCTTATCTTGCCTGTGTTCAATTAGTTCAAGCCTGTAGTAGTTGAGTAGGCAAGTTCGGAATGCCTCATAATAGAGTGTGTTGTTGAAGGAAATAGTAACACACTGTCCTGAGTTGGTGTGTTTGACGACTAGGCCGTTGGGATTTATGCACTTGGATAGCTTATTCTTCACGGCCCTCTCTTTGTTTAGTGTGTAAGTTTTATTGACAGCCGATCGTAAACCTGAGCGAGTCCTTTCACCATTCACTTCCAATACGGAGCACTCTCCTTCCCCTGACATTATTGCATAATATTACGACTAACTAAACTTGAAGAACGCAGCAATCGCATTGTTATCTAGCCACGCCGCGGGCAATTTGAGGTCCCGTGGTTGTATCTGACACGCCTCGTGCACTTGATTGGTTGAAATTTAATAGTGTTCAACTATCACTCGAAATGAATATTAGATATAACCCACATTTTTGCGATAATAAACACTTGTATTAATCTAAAAACTATTTCACCACATCCTCAGAATCACAACGAGCACATTGATATAAAAATCCATGATAGGTGATTCAGCTAGCAGTAATAATAATCCGAGAAGTAAGAGATACAAAAACACGTCTTCACTCTCCCAGAGATAGATCGGTTTAAGGGGATCAACATGGCAGAATGGAAAAGAGCAGTTGTTCTGAAACATCCCGTGTGCTTATGCTGAGATAGGTAGTTCAACCCCTACACCAGTCCAGTTGGACTAAAATGTTGACTTCTCGTCCTTGACTTAGAGGTGTAAATTATAAGTATCTCTGAAGTTTCTGAAGTCATCTTCCCCTATATGATGAAAATATTTTCAGAAATTTAGAAGATACGAGCGGAATCCCCATTGCGGGACGTAACATCAACAACATTAGATTGACTGCAGACAATGGGCAGGATCTGTAACACTTAATAGATGTGGTTGCTGCACACAGTGAACAACTAGTGTTAGTATTAAATTGTAAGAAGATACAGATTGTGGTCGTCACTAGGAAAAAGGAAATACCACAACGTAATATACAAGTAAATGGGAATATTCTTAAACAAATGAATCGGTACAATTATCTCGGAACAGTCATACCATGCAATGGACTAGTAATGGGAGAGCCCTGAAAAGATTAGAACAAGAATCGCCACACAAGTGTTGAGGTGCTACACTGAACCTGTACTTTTGTATGAATGTGAAGCGGGGACAATGGGCAGACAAGCTGAAAAACATCGAATGACTGTGGAAATGTGATTTCTGGGGAAAATTCAAAGAATATCCTGGAAAGACAGAAAAACCAATGACCGAGCACCACAAGAAAGAAATGAAAACCGTGAACTGATTAGAGAAATTAGACGTAGACAGTCACAATTGATTTGACACGTCATAAGAAAAACATTAATTGGAGAACTTGGTGACAAATGGCAAGACTGAGGGGAAGAAATCTATTGGAAGGCAGAGAAGTAAATACCTGGAGGGCTTGGCCATGTGGTATGGTCGAGACAAGATCACTGAGCTAATCCACACCTCTAGTGATGCGTGAGATGACGAAACATGACCGTCCACGCTTATCGGTGCAGCACATGATGATGATGATGATGAAGAAGTTGGAGTGAGTTTGCTGATGGCGAGGGACAACTGGTAATAAGTAAAGCTAATCCACACGCAAAATTCAGTCTAGTGTTACTAGAAGTAGCTCGACTTCAAAGTGAAATAAAAGCGTAATAAATATATTTTGAAAGAGGTTAACTCGCATCACAAGAAGTTAAAAGTTAGTTGCATATCTTTTACAGGACGTCGCAATAAACGCCAGTGTTTTTGCTGTTGTGATAAAAAAACCAACGTAAGGCGGTCTACTGCCAAATCGCCATCAGCTGTGTTTCGAACGCGGGTATGCGAGATCACGAACTGAGTCCGTAACCCCTTCGCCACGGAGTCGGTATCACAAGAAGACAGAAGTTCTGGAGGCACCTATCACAATCAGCGAACTGGAGCTAGCCATAAAAAAGACTGTTTGCATATCCTTTACAAGATATCGCTGTCAACATCAGAATCTTTCAGCTGATTGTTGATTTCTTGGCAAGATTACGTTCAGTAGTTTGCTATTGCTTTGTGAGCGACCGGCTCACATACCTCTAAGTTACCAAAGCGGCTAGAACCGCTACCGATTCTCGCCGTCGTCACGTTATTCTCAAGAGTATACGGGATTACGGAGAAAGTCGCTAACCTCTAGGCCAGGGAGACCGGCTCAAAACTGAATTTGAGAAAGTCACCAGGAGCGGATGATATCTCCAATGAAATGATCAGGAACCTAGGAACAGAGGTCAAAACAAAGCTGTTGCAGATCTTCAATAGCCTGATTGCTTCGTGTTTATCTGACATGTTTGAATAAGATTGTTATACCTCAAAATAGAAGTTGTTTGATTATGAAGGAATTAGACCGCAACGTTCTCAGTTTCTTGTATTTGTTTTCTAGTGAATTTGACTCTTTACACTTCGTGCAGATAAATTTGTTTATAACCGCTTTTAATCATCAACTACCAAACACTGTCACTCTGACAAGCAATTATAAACTATCAACACCAAACACTGTCATCTGATATAAAATCTTGGAACTATCGGCACCAAACACTGTCACCTGACATAAAATCTTGGAACTATCGGCACCAAACACTGTCACCTGATATAAAATCTTGGAACTATCGGCACCAAACTCTGTCATCCTGACATAACATCTTGGAACTATCGGCACCAAACACTGTCATCTGATATAAAATCTTGGAACTATCGGCACCAAACACTGTCATCCTGACATAACATCTTGGAACTATCGGCACCAAACACTGTCATCTGATATAAAATCTTGGAACTATCGGCACCAAACACTGTCACCCTGACATACAATCTTGGAACTATTGGCACCAAACATTGTCCACCCTGACATACAATCTTGGAACTATCGACACCAAACCCTGTCCTCTACGACGACAAGGAATAAAATATATGTGTCAGCTGCAGCTGCACGTTGTGTCCAGTAATTCAAGAACATTGGTACGCCAGTCTTGTGCGAGTTCATTGAAAGAGAGGATATTTCATAAGTAACATCCACCTGCCAGGACTCCGCCCTCTAGACATCGTTATCAGATCTCAGTGACTGCCACCAGCTCTAAGGGAGTTGGCGACCGCATGGCAATACACCATGCCATAAATGCTATATTATATGTATATATGCCGGCTTCGTGGCTTAGAGGTTATGACTTTTCTCCGTAATCTCGTATACTCTCGTGGGTTAACGTGATGACGGTAAGAATCAGCGGTGGTTCGAATCGCATCGATAACTTACGGGGTATGTGAGCCGGCCGCTCAGAAAGCAATGGCAAACTACTGAGCGTAATCTTGCCAAGAAATCAACTACAGCTGAAAGATGCTGGTGTTGACAGCAATGTCCTGTAAAGGATATGCAAAATATATATATATATATATATATATATATATATATATATATATATATATATATATATATATATATATATATATATATATATATATATATATATATATATATGAATGTAGTTGTTCTATTCTCACATGTGTCACTTAACACTAACAAACGGCAACGCTCAGTGATATACACAAACAAAATAAACACACATTATTCCTTGTAAACACACACTGCTTGGTATGAAATAAAGTTTAAAATAAAACATCTATTATAATAAAATATTTAAAAGGGACATAACAACAAAACAGCATTTTCAAGGGA
The DNA here is from genome assembly GCA_014155875.1 of Cepaea nemoralis. Lineage (NCBI taxonomy): Eukaryota > Metazoa > Mollusca > Gastropoda > Stylommatophora > Helicidae > Cepaea > Cepaea nemoralis. The sequence continues at coordinate 4,441 of JACEFZ010007332.1, read as the reverse complement.
CATTACTAAAAGTAGTGTAAACGAATTCGGTGATTTATATAATTTTAGTATTTGTCTTAATCTTTATGTGTTTATAGAAATTAGCGACAGTTATACGCTCTATAAATATTGGATAATATCTATAAAGTATTTTAAAGTTTGTGTAAAAGATATGTGCTATTTAACATACAAGCAAATTTTATTACCCACTTTCTTATTTATCGTTTACGTTACATCAAAGGTTGTCAACCTCATTACATAATGTGCATAATAACGTCTTTGTGTAAACAATTTTTTGCCGGCCTTTAAAGGCCAAGTGTTGGCTAAGATCAAAGTGTAGCTGACCCGTCTGGGAACCCGAGCCCCTTAAAAATAAATACATAAATAACCTTTGTATTCATTCAACATTTTGTATCTAGAATTTGGTTTAAATTACAGTGTGGTCGTAGTATCTGTTCTTGTATCACGACAGTGATTAAGAGTAAACTTATCTGACACTTGATCTGGCTATGGCCACCAACATTGGTGGTCATCACAATGGACAATGAGCAGACAAGCTGAAAAAACATCTAGTTGAGTTGAGTTGAGCTAAGAACTGACATCGCTGCACTCAGGACATGCCCATACGCGCTCTGTCCCCTTGTTCAACAGCCAGCGAAGAGTCACAATACTAATCGTTCCCAACGCTATATGATTGGAAGTTCTGGTCTTCCCTCTCAGTTTTGAGATTCTACCGGAAACCCTGCCAATCCCCCGCAATCTTATCCTTTCCACAAACGGGTTCTCAATCTGTTCCTCCACCTTCTCCACCTGGTACCATAGACGCACGACCACATCACCCTTGTCCATAGGTAATCTACTACAAAGCGGTTCACCCCCGACGCCCCTCCTCGCACTCCCTCATAGCCAGGGCGAAAAATCCATACACTTCTTACAATCTGTGACCTCTGAATCGAAGTGAGCCATTCCACACGAAACATTCCTTTCTCCACCTTACTAAGCATACTCCTTGAGACCGTGATGAAGACAATGTGTGTTGCAGGGGTCTCCTCTAACCAACGGAATGCCGCTGTGACTGCTTCCGCCTCCACTCTCATGCCGGAGGTCGTAGCCTCATATGCCAGACTCTCCTTTTTTAAAACAATCATCCATTAGCCTTCCCAATGAAACCGCAACCACTTCGTCTGTTTCTCACCACTGACCATCAGTATAGATCACTATGTCACCTTGATGTGTATTACTTTGGACCAGTTGTTGCACCTCAAACTCTGTTCCTCCCCCACCGTAACCTCACAGTCTTCCTTCCTAATGACCGATGACAAGGCTTCTTTGACCATATCTCTAGTAGCTCTATTTTGCTGATCCGTCTGTCTTAAAAATCGTGCAAGAAAAGCCTAACCTCTGTCCTGGTTAGTTGTCATACGTTGGTTGTTATCATCATAAATGGTACCATATGTACCAGGCATAGCCTGTCTGTTCATCTGTCGGTACAGCTTCCTGAATTTACTCAATGTCACATTCTCACCGACTTCATTTATAAACTATTCCCACTTCATCATTTTTGCCTCTGCTGCCTGGAGTTTAAGATAATACACCTTTACTTTTTTTTAAAAATATCTTCCAGCCTCCTCCAATGTTGTGTCAACTGCATTTGCTGCTCTCCGCACCCTCTGCCAATTCCTTATGGCGGTCCTGTCTTCCCTCCATTATTTCCCCACCTCTGGTATCCACCATGGTGGTTGGGTGGAGATTCTCCTTGTTGTTTTAGATCTTCCCTGTGATCTAAGGCGCTCTAAGAGTGAAGAATGGTCGCAATCATAACTGAATGCTCTCCTGGTTCTTATAGTCCTGACTGTGCTGGACCTAGGTATCATTACAGAACAGGGGAAGTGGTCGCTTCCATGGTCCCCAATGACACTCCATTTTATGTCTGATGCCGCTTCTTGGGATACAAGTGCCTGGTCGATGGCCGTGTGATGGTTCCCCCGGTCTAGTTGCCTAGTTGATGTCCCGTCATGTAGACAGACAACATCCATCTCAAGCAAGGCCTCAGCAAGAGCAGTACCCTGCCTGTTCTCTCCCGACCTGTCCCACTCTGTGTCTGGTGCATTGTCCTTCGGTTCACGTGTGAATTTATTCCTAGACTCCTGAGGGGTCATCGCTGGAGCTACAGAGTTCGTGCTTCGTGCGACGCTTTCTACACTGCAGAAAGAGACTGAGCCATACGGGATAAAACCCGGTGCAATGAAGTCGAGCCTGCCGAGTTTTAAGACTTTTATTTCTTTAAGAGAGAAAAACCAATAACCAAGTCCTATAAGAAACAAATGAAAACCGTATACTGATTAGAGAAATTAGACGCATACAATCGCAGTTTTTGGAAACGCTATGAGCAGAAATAAATTGGAGAACTTGGTGACAACTGGCAAGATTGAGTGTAAGAGAACAAAGGGAAGGCAGATAAGTAAACACCTGTGCTGCTTGGCCACGTGATATGGTCGAGACAAGAACACGGAGCTGATCCACAACTCTGATGATCGTGTAAGAAGGCGAAACATTACCGTCCACGCTTATCGTCACGGCACATGATGATGATGATGATGATGATGCTGATGATGATAATGATGATGAAGTTGAAATGGGTTCACTGATGGCGAAGGACAACTGGTAATAATGAAAGCTAATCCACACGCAAAATTCAGTCTATTGCTGCTAGGAGTATGGATTACGCTCAAGCTTAAAGTGAGCGTGCGCATAAAAAACAAAAAAAAAACAAAACAACAACAACAACAACAACAAGTGTAATAACTATATTTTGAAAGAGCTTAACTCACAAAGAGAACTGGTTACTCGCATCACAAGAAACAATTCAAATTCTTGGAGTGAACATCCCTGTTCGAACATGAACCTAAGACTTTCAGAAGGAGCGGCAGACAAGTATCATTCCTCGATTGCCCTAAATGTTTACTTACACATGTCTTCTTATTCTTCAAGTTGCTTATTACCTCATACTTAATTCTGTAACTGCTGTTGTATTGCACAACTGGTGTAAATTCTATCAAGGTAAATGAATTCTCTTAGCAGATACTGCTATTGGAATGTGAGGGGTCAAGTCTTCACAGATTCTTAGCCCCAGCATAATGAGATGACGTGACCAGCAGCTCTCCTCACTTTATCTTCTTTAGCCCTTTCTAATGATGTCCGTTGTATGTCCATGGCCTTGTTTGTGTCTCTGTCCTCTGTAAATCCATATTGTTTCATCTCTTATTTCTAACATTGTCCACTTTTGTACAAATATCACAATGGCTCTTAGAAATAGCATATCATGTGGCAAGTATTAATAACAGACAATGAAATAAAGCAAGAATTATTAGCTGCAAAATGTTTTAATACTGAAATAGAGCATTTCAAGAAATAGTTTCAAAGAAACATAAAAAATGTAAGTAATTTGTTATCATTATAGAATAATAATTAAAACAGCTTAGATCACAGGGAAGATCTAAAATAACAACAAAAACAACTCTCGGCACCAGACATTGTCCTCCACGCTGACAAGGAATGAAATATAGGTGACAGATGCAGCTCCGCGCTATATCCGGTAATTCAAGGGGCATGAGAATATGCCATGCCATAAATGTTATCCGGTTAGCGGGGTATGGGTATCCCCTATCAAAGGAGATGTAATACGCCTCCTTTCCTCTGTTAGTCTACGGGACACCCTTGGGCAAGGTGGAGTACCCGTTTAGCCCCCCGATCAAGGTTACATGAAGCCATGGAAGCAGGTGGTGGATGGAGTGTGAGAGCAGCCGACAGATTGTTGTTGGTTATGGTCTTGCACTCTGCGGCGATAGGCAGATGATCTCATCAGTAGAGACAATGGCTATGACCACCGACTAATACAGTCACTGCCCAGAAGGAAAGCAATGGCAAACTACCTTCTGCAAAACTTGCCAAGAAACCATAGCAACCATGAAAGAAAACATAATAAGAAAGAGATCTGGTGGCGAGACCCCCAGGCCAGGCAGATCAGATAACACTGGGGAAGAGTGTGACACAGGGACCAGTACTAGTAATCTGTCACAGTTAATCCTGACTGTGTTACCAAGGAAATCCCCTGTGTCAGACTAAGAAACAGAGTGAGAATAGCAACATGGAATGTGAGAAGTCTGTATGAGGGAAAGCTTAAAGTAGTGTGTGATGAGATTGAGAGGTTAAACGTTCAAAGTTTAGTAATTAGTGAACATCGCTGGAGCGGCAAGGGACATTTTACAACTGAAAATGGAAGTATTTTCATTTATTCTGGTAGAGACGCCGGAGGCCAGAGTGGAGTGGCATTTTGTTTAGATAAGACAATTGCTAAATATATAATGGGATATAATCCAGTTAGTGATAGAATCCTCACTATTAGACTTAAAGGCCGTCCCAAAAACACAACTCTCATACAGATATATGCACCTACTTCAAC
>JACEFZ010007331.1:0-267334 GCA_014155875.1 Cepaea nemoralis | reverse complement strand
GATTTTTAAGAGCATGCATCTTTCCCATTGCAACATACGCCTGTGAGACCTGGACACTTACTGAACAAGCTGAGCAGCGCATAAATGCCTTTGAATATAAATGTTATAGACGAATTCTAAGAATATCTTGGGTAAAGAAAAGAACAAATGCATCAATACTTCAAGAGCTGAATATTGAAGAAGGTTGGCTATTAAAAACGATAAAACAAAGAAAATTGAAATATTTTGGTCACTTGAAACGTCACGAAAGTTTGGAGAGAAACAATAATGGAGGGATATATGCCTGGGAAGAGAGGAAGAGGAAGGCCAAAGAGAAGATGGGTGCAGGATGTGGCGGATGATCTCCAGATGGGTGTATCGGACGCGGGACATCTTGCTTATGATCGAGAGGTTTTCCGGAAGGTTGTTGTGGGAGCGAGGTTCTGCAAAGGACATGCTACTGAATAAATGAATGATCCTCTAGAATAGGGAATATCCATTTATCTTTCCTTTCTGTACGGCTTTTCCGGTAATACTACTAACCGCGTGATGCATGACGTCAACAGGGTTACAAGTCTCAACATTCGGCAGTTGCATTGAGATCCCAACAGGTAATGTCTGTCTGATGGCTTGAAGTTTAGTCTTGCAAAGTTAATACGATTAATGAAAGAAGGACCTGAGCTATCATACACACCTGTATGTCAAGTAAGGAAAGACGATAGCCTATGATCCTTTCGTTGCCTCGGTGGGAAATCGTTTTCTTATGTGCAAAAATAATGTTATTGTGTTTCTGTCCGTGTAGGTCAACTGTCGGTTAGGACTAGTGTAAAATGGTTATCACTTTTTCAGTCTGGTCTGGTCTGGTAGTTTTCGTAGGCTTTTAAAAGATGTCGAAGTCTGTTAGGGATAGACAATCACAAGGAAACCCTTGAAGTATAACCCCGCAGGTGAATATAAATCGTTGGACTTCTCTCAAGGGGAGTTTACTGAAATGCATATGTCCTTCACCCAGTGGTTGCTGTAACCTGGAGTGTATTGTCTAATGTTTTCCTTGAGGTAACTAGGTCGCTAGTGTACTTACTTTCTGGGAGAGCAGATTCGGAGAGGAGGAAGAAGTACTATCACTGCCACGAATCTATATAAGATTATTATTGAAAACCATTATTCTTCATAGAGCATTTTTCGTAGGAAACTATCTAGTGTTGGGAGTGATGGTTTACGGTTATGGCAGACCCTATATGAATCTATTCTGTTATATCTGAAGAGGGGCTTGAGTAGGGAGATAGTGAATAGGATTAAGAGAGAAGAATGGTTGGTATTGTTGAGATCACTCATCGAGTTCCCCTTTCTGTTTTATTGCAGATTCTTCCTTTTTCTGTGCGCTATCATCGTCAAACTCAAGTCAGTATCTGTGCGATACCTTCACATATATCGACAGACCCAGAAATTGTAATGTTTAACATGCCTGCGAGCTAATGATATCAGCAACCAAAGTGAATCTGTTAGTAGACAATTATCGTCATATCAACCAGCCAATTCAAGTGTTGACAGGAGGAGTTTATCTGGGCGATACCGTTGCCAGTTTCTGTTATTCAATTTCCTACAGATATTTACTGACATTCTTATATTTAACATGGCTTCTCTAGTTATGAGATCCATAACCAGACTCCTTCACATCGTCTTGTAACAGATATACTCAGGGACAGTGCCAAATATCAATTCTCTATTTCCTTCTTTCTGCGTTGAGTCTTCCTGAGTTAAAGTTATCAAATAATTATGTTGACACTGTCATGGGTGACTATTTGAAAGAGTGACAATTTTGTTCTTGTCAGTTTATGTTAGGACTGATTCTCTTCTGGATGTGTTTGGTTGTCTAGCATTCCTGTCTATCGCGCTCTTCTTACACAGTGATAAACATTTCCCTAGGTGTTGTCAGTGTATTTGTGGTTGTTCAGAAAAAGTGAAGGATAGACCGGAGTCCAGTATTCCAGAACTCGGGACGTAACAGGGATTCTTTCCTCGAATCCTTTTACACTGGTCACTAGAAATTAACTGATAAACGTACTCGTGTAGGCTTCACATACCTTTAATGAAAAGAGGTTGCGAGATGATTTTATACTTACTTCCCCAAATAAAATGACAATAACTACCGTCATAATTATAAGTATTCACAATAAAACCTGCTGATCGCAGAACGTTGGTGGACCTCGGGGCACGGGATGGAATACACCTTCTGTTAGCACAACACACCCAAAACTACAACCATATCTCGAACTGAGCAACTGTGCTCCAATTGGCTTAGACAAGTGACCCTAATATATACAGACGATCTGTAAACGTTAAGGGTCTGATGGTTTTGGACAACCGTCTCTCATCCAGCCAGCATAGTATCCAACCTCACAACTGGATTAGATGACCGTTCTTACTAATCAATGTCGAACATGTCCTACCTTACTCTCTCTTAAAATAAAGTTCAATCAAATCAAATCAAATCAATCTCGCACCGTTCATATTACACATCTATGTGCATAAGCTCATTTTCTTCCCAACATAGGAAAGGTCCTAGATCTACTCATTCCACGTCAATATATCCTGAGCTAATACAAGCAGCTAAGTTATGTCCTCCCAGATTTATTAATTTTTTTTTTCCGTTTAGGTCTTACTCTTGTTGTTTAACCTTGTGGATTCCAAGCAAAGGACTTACACTATTCGCAGGTTCTATCAATGAATTTGGCGATTTTGGCCGGGACAGTCAAGTGCCACGAGTGCCAACAAATCGTCATCCAAAGACTGAGGGCGGCATCTTAATTAAAACAAAAGGTTTAAAATAGGTACATGGAATGTTAGAACTTTAAGTGAGCTTGGAAAGTTACAGAAAATGGAAATTGGTGATGAGCAGTAATGGATTTGCGGAACGAAAAGGTACAACCAGTGCAATATACACATTACGAACACTATTAGAAATATCAGTAGAGACAAAGAAAGACATATATTTGTGCTTCATAGATTATACTAAGGCATTTGATAAAGTAAAACATGATGAACTGATTAAAATGTTGGAAGATATTAACATTGATGGGAAAGATCTCAGAATAATAAAAAATATTTACTGGAACCAAACTAGCAGCAATTAAAATGGGAAATAAAGAAGGAAATTATGAACACATAAAGTTAGGAGTAAGACAGGGATGTGTTTTGTCACCGATCTCTTCTCCCTCTATAGCGAAGTAATAATGAGAGAGATCAAAGAAAAGTCAGGAATAATATTTGGAGGTTATAATATAAATAATATACGCGATGCAGATGACACAGTATTGATAGCGGATAATGCAACAGATCTACAACAATTGTTGAGCATTGTAGTAACAGAGAGTGCAAAGAAAGGACTCTCCTTGAATATCAAGACAACAGTAACAATGGTGATACCAAAGAAACAGGTGACACCAAAATGTGAAATAGAGATAGAAAGGAAAATTCTTCACCAAGTGGACAGTTTTAAATATCTAGGGACATTTATAACATCAGATGGAAGATGCACAACAGAGATCAAGAGCAGAATAGGGCAAGCAAAGGCTGCATTTCAGAAAATGAAGAATATCTTATGCAATAAGTCACTATCATTGAATGTAAGAAAGAGAGTGCTGAAGAGCTATATAGAACCTGTTTTGCTGTATGGCTGTGAATCTTGGAATATAAATGAACAAATTAGGAAGAGATTGGAAGCAACAGAGATGTGGTTCCTTAGACGAATGTTGCGAATGTCTTGGACTGCCAAAGTAACTAACGACGAATGCCTTAAAGAGGCTAGGCGAAACTAGAACATTATATACAACAATAAGAAAGAAACAAACAGCATTTTTTGGTCATGTGATGAGAAGAGAGGCGTTGGAGAACATCGTGACAACTGGAAAGAACGAGGGGAAGAGAGGCAGAGGCAGACCACGAGAAATGATGCTGGATGGATTGCTGACGGTGGCATGGAGGAATATCAACGGCAGATTTGACCCAGACAACCAAAGACCGAGATCTGTGGAGTCAAGAACGCCTAAGCCAGTCGGCACGGCACTTGATGATAATGGTGAATTTATTATATTACAACGGTTAGCACGGCCGCATTATGTTTAATGTAGATGGCCAAAGTATGATCACACTGAACTCACACAATATATACTGAGCTGTGTAGTAGTCAGGTCTTCGCCTTTTGAGATTTATATTTATAGATTTATAGATTTATATATATATATATGATTCACGTCTATATTAAACTTAAATCTTTTAATTTAAACCCATGCTTATTTTTAAATGCAAGCAGGCTAAATTGTTTGCTTGGTGACTCCTCGGGAAAACTGGATATTGACAATTTTCTCCAAAACCTCCATATGTGTAACCTATTGATTGATGAACCGACCTTGCAACTGTCGGGATGAAGCTGTGTACAGACACTTCTCCCAACACTGAACCAGGACGAAGCTGTGTACAGACACTTCTCCCTACACCGCACTGCGATGAATCTGTGTACAAAGACTTCACCCAACACTGCACCGGGATGAAGCTGTGTACACACACTTCTCCCAACACTGCACCGGGATGAAGCTGTGTACAAACACTTCTCCCAACACTGCAACGGGATAAAGCTGTGTACAGACACTTCTCCAAACACGGCGCCGGGATAAAGCTGTGTACAGACACATCTCCCAACTATCGGGTTGAAGCTGTGTACAAACAATTCTTCCAACACTGCACTGGGATAAAACTGTGTACACACACTTCTCCCAACTATCGGGGTGAAGCTGTGTACACACACTTCTCCCAACTATCGGGGTGAAGCTATGTACTTACACTTGTCCCAACACTGCACCGAGATGAAGCTGTGTACACACACTTCTCTCAACACTGCAATGGGATGAAGCTGTGTACACACACTTCGCCGAACACAGCACCGGAATGAAGCTGTGTACACACACTTCTCCCAACACTGCAATGGGATAAAGCTGTGTATAGACACTTTTCCCAACGCTGCACCAGGGTGAAGCTGTGTATAGACACTTCTCCCAACACTGCATCGGGATGAATCTGTGTACAAAGACTTCTCCTAACACCGCAACGTGGTAAAGTTGTGTACAGAAACTTCTCTCAACACATCACCGGGATGAATATGTGTACAAAGACTTCTCCCAACACTGCACCGGGGTGAAGCTGTGTACAGACACTTCTCCCAACTATCGAGGTGAAGCTGTGTACAGACACTTCTCCCAACACTGCACCGGGATAAAGCTGTGTACAGACAATTCTCCCAACACTGCACCGAGATGAAGCTGTGTACAGACACTTCTCCCAACACTGCACCGGGATAAAGCTGTGTACCGACAATTCTCCCAACACTGCACCGAGATGAAGCTGTGTACAGACATTTCTCCCAACACTGCACCGGTATAAAGCTGTGTACAGACAATTCTCCCAACACTGCACCGAGAAGAAGCTGTGTACACACACTTTCCCAACACTGCACAGGGATGAAGCTGTGTACATACAATTCTCCCAACACTGCACCGAGATGAAGTTGTGCACAGATATTTCTCCCAACACTGCACCGGGATAAAGCTGTGTACAGACACTTCTCCCAACACTGCACCGAGATAAAACTGTGTACAGACACTTCTCCCAACATAGAACAGGGATGAATCTGTGTACAAAGACTTATCCCAACACTGCACCGGGATGAATCTGTGTACAAAGACTTCTCCCAACACTGCATTGGGATAAAGCTGTGAACACACACTTCTCCCAACAATGCACCGGGATGAATCTGTGTGCAGACACTTCTCCCAAAACGGCACCGGGATAAAGATGTTTACAGACAATTCTCCCAACACTGCACCGGGATAAAGCTATGTACAGACACATCTCCCAACTTTCGGGGTGAAGCTGTGTACAAACAATTCTTCCAACACTGCACTGGGATAAAGCTGTGTACACACAGATCTCCCAAAACTGCACCGGGATGAAGATGTGTACACACACTTCTCCCAACACTGCAATGGGATTAAGCTGTGTATACTCACATCCCCGCCAACTGCACCGGGATAAAGCTGTGTACACACACTTCTTCCAATACAGCACCGGGCGGAAGGTATGTACACACACTTCTCCCAATTATCGGGGTGAAGCTGTGTACACTCACTTCTCCCGACAATCGGGTTTAAGCTGTGCACACACACTTCTCCCAACTATCGGGGTGAAGCTGTGTAGACACATTTCTCCCAACTCCGCACCGGGATGAAACTGTGTACACACACTTCTCCCAACACTGAAATGGGATGAAGCTGTGTACACACACTTCTCCCAACACTGCAATAGTATGAAGCTGTGTACACACACTTCTCCAAACTCTGCACCAGGATGAAGCTGTGTACACACAAATCTGCCAACACTGCAATGGGATGAAGCTGTGTACCCACACTTCTCCCAACGCTGCACCAGGGTGAAGCTGTGTACAGACACTTCTCCCAACACAGCACCGGGATGAATTTGTGTACTAAGACTATTTGCCAACACTGCACCGGGGTGAAGATGTGTACAGACACTTCTCTCAACACATTAACGGGTTGAATCTTTGTACAAAGACTTATCCCAACACTGCACCTGGGTGAAGCTTTGTACAGACATTTCTCCCACCTATCGGGTGAAGCTGTATACAGAACTTCTCCCAACACTGCACCGGGATGAATCTGTCAACAAAGACTTCTCCAAAGACTGCACCGGGGTGAAGCTGTGTACAGACACTTCTCTCAACACATAACCGTGATGAATCTGTGTACAAAGACTTCTCGCAACACTGCATCGGGGTGAAGCTGTGTACAGACACTTCTCCCATCACAGCTCCGGTATAAAGCTGTGTACAGACACTTCTCCCAACTATCTGGGTGAAGCTGTGTACAGACAAAGATCCAGGCGATGCTTGTCACCCGTGACATCCGAAGCGAAGCAAGCCACTCTGCACCAAGCCTGCCCGTCCTCACCCTCGTCAGCATGCTTTCTGAGTCAGTTACAATCACGATGTGTGTGTGTGTGTGTCGTATTCTCCATCCAGCGGAGAGCCGCCGTGACTGTGGTATTCTTTGCATTTTCTTCAGACACCACATTTCCTCAGACATCAGATGTTTTTCAGCTTGTCTGATCATTGTCCACGCCTCACACCTGTACAAATGCACTGGTTCTATGCAGCACCTCAACAATCTTTTTCTCGTTGCAAATTACATCTTTTTATTGGTCAGTATGTTGTTCATCTTGCAAAAGATCGTCTTCGTCATGGAGATTCTTGTTCTAATCTCTTCAAGGCATCTCACATAAGATGTTATGACTGTTCCAAGATAATTGTACCGATTCACTTGTTTAGGAATACTCCCATTTTCTTGTATATTACATTGTGGTATTTCCGTCTTCCTAGTAACGACCATAATATGTGTCTTCTTACAATTCAATTCTAACCCAAGTTGTTCACTGTGTGCATCAACCGCAGATACTAATTGTTGCAGTTCCTGCTTATTGTCTGCAGTCAATATTGTATCATCCCCATATCTAATGTTATTCATCATTTCTGAACAGGTTAGATGGTCACTCCCATGATCACCCAGGACAGATGATTTTACATTCAATACATTCGACTGGGTAACAAATGTCAGGCCAACAGTCGTTTCTACATAACCAAGCATCGTCCTCTTTCTCGTTGGCCTTCCATCGTTTATGCAGGCTACGTGTGAATCCGCCATGGCTTCTGCAAGGGCATTTCCCTATCGGTTTTCGCCAGTATTGTCCCTCTCTGTATATCGTATATTAAAGTCCCCACAAATGAGAAGCCTGCTGTATGGTCTCTGTGCCAGCTCCTTAAGCCAGTTGTGACAACGGGAGACACGTTTAAAACTAACATGCATATCTCATCGCAAAAAAAACAAAACATGGCAAGTGATAAAACAGATGTGTGAAAAGAAATACTCATCAAAGACGATATACTACAGAACGTTGGCAGTTTTAATATATCTAGTTTGACTGCTAACTAGTGATATTAATGTGATGATATAATTTAAAATAACCAAACTTTTCCCAGCAAAAACTAAAGAAATGAAATCATTTACAGATTGGAACATATAAAACAACATTCAAAGTATTAATAAGCCCGCGTATCTGCTGTGGCAGCGTACACGTGTGGACCTGTGGCATTCAACAAACATGAAATATGAACTCCAGAATCCCTGCAGTCGTTACATTTACACACGTGCCTCTCCCTATCATCAGTGGACAAATGATGGTATCATTGGCAGCTTGACTCAAAGATCGTCTGCGTTATCCTCTGGGCTTTGAGTGTCTTCAAGACTCTGCTCACACCTCCCTAAATAAACCTCTCCAAATGTTTGGTCGGTTTTTGTTCTGTTACACTTGCCACACGATAATATTGGACATTCAGCACAACAGCCTTGTCATAATCTAGCTATCTGCTCAAATGAGTGCAGCGGCCAGTCTGTCAGCCTGATCATATACTGGCACAGCCTCTTCCTTTGGCAGATCATTTATGAAATATTCTTGACATGTGTCTTTTCGAGCAATCGTAGCCTCCTACTCGCCTGATTCTATTTTATGTAGAACGACTTGCTATTTGGTCACACCGACAACATGTCGTTTGAATGTGGCCACCAGAACTTCACCGTTACATCTCCACTTGCATTCTAATACTATAAGATGTGATATTATAGTCAAGACTCTGCCTTTGATCATAGCGTCTTTTATACTTTGCAATGAAGCCCCACCAACACATCAATGGGCCTACAGACACTTTTTTATATGTTAACATGTCTTTCTGACTTGAATTGTCACTGATCAGCTTTTTGTACCGATGATTCTGTCTAAACAGGGGTGAAATAGGTGGTAATATGTAGAGAACTGCAAGCTGTGCTGAATATAGTGAGTGAATGCTGCATGGCAACGGGTTCCACTGCCATCCCTGACAAATTAGCAGTGCTGTAGTGCTCTTTAAGTAACGACATTGGTAAGGATAAGGTACCTGACTTCACTGTCAATAGGAAACAGTTCAAGAAAGAGAACACAATTCAAGACACAGAAGTAAAATGTTACAGAAGTTTGTCATTTACAACAGAGTGGAAGAAGTGGTTTGAAAATTTCAGGAAGGAATTCAAAGCACGGAAGATGATGTCAATGACGTCAATTAGCAGAAATGCGCATACACTCTCTGCCAAAAACCAGTTTTTTCAGTGATTGACTATGGTCCAGTATGGAGGACAACATGGGAGGGCAGCTGGAGGTTCTGTAATACGAATACAATGAGGTGATGAAAGTTATGTTGGGATATCTTCTTCTTTTTTTCGTTCATCCGGAGTGTTTTTTCAGATGTGATTGCGGTGTGTCTGTTATGCGCCCTTGGGCCGAAACCCGTAGGCCAACACATCGACTTTAGCGTGCTTTTTTGACCAGGTAGCATTCCTGGGAGACTCTCACTTTTGTGGTGCCATCTGCAACCATGCTGGCCAAGGTTGAACGGTCGAAGACAACGGTCATCCCTCAAAGGAAGGCAGGGACAGTCCATAGCATTTTCCGCCATCCAAGGTTGCTTCCATAGTTGCAGGGCCGACACATAACGCCCTGGATCTGGGCTCACCGAGGGAGATCGTCACGTCCTGCTCATGGCTGCTTTAAATCCTCACTTCAATATATTGGTCACTTCGTTTCCCCGGGTCATTCCCGCACAAACCAGACAGGTTTGCAGACGGCATCCACTCAGCGAGTTTTCGGACATGTGCTTGTCGTTGCGCCCATCAGAGCTTTTCCAGGCACAACAGACATTCGGAAAACTACCCAGTCAGAGCTGTTCCGAACAAGAGCGGCATTCGGAAACTAGGTAGTCAGAGCTGTTCCTAGCACGAGAGACATTCGGACGAGACATTTCACTCGGACGTAATTGCGTAGTGTCAATTTTTAGTTTGCCACCCGTAGGACGACACTTCCGACTTCAGCGGGCATTTTTTAATGAGGTTAGCCTTCCTCTGGTTTCGAGGCACGTTGGTCTGTTGTGATGTCGCTAACATCTCAGCTGGTCAAGATAGAACGATGAACGACATCGTGGTCGGCCCTCAAGGGAAGGCAGGGGCAGACCATGAGCATTCCCTCGCTATCCAAGGAGGCTTCCATAATTGCAGAGCCGGCACATATTGCTCTGTGACTGGGCTCACCCGAGGAGTTGCCACGTCCTGCTCATGGCTGCTTTAGTTCCTCACTTCCATGTGTTGGGCAACACGTTTGCCTCTGATCGCTCAAGCACACACCAGGGACGGTCAGAATGCGAGCGACACCCACTCGGTAAGCTTTTGCTTTTTGACTTCGGACCACGCAATAGGTTCGCTCGCCGTGCGTTCCATTTTGCGTCATTGAGACGTTCTTCCACTTTTGTCTACACTCTCTATGAGTTAGATACAGTTTTCGCAGCCATTTTCTTCGGCTGGGGCACTTTTTTGACTTTTTGTACTCGCTCACGAGGTAGGCTACTTGTGCTGCCGGCTCAGCACCTTACCTTCGTGCAGCGGTGAGCGAGAAACGGCCTGGCCCTCTCATCCGGGAATCTCTCATATCCCCCAGCTGAGAGCCTTCGAACTTGTATCAGACCTGAGCATGTAGCTTGCTCAGTATCACGCCTTTAATTTTTCGTAAGGTGGATATCGGCCCGGCTCTCAGGTCCGAGGGTTTGTGGCTTAGAGGCGTTCAGCCACAGCCCTCGACAGGGAGCCTTTAGTGTTTTGTCCGGACCAAGATATTCTGCCTTCGTGCGCCTGATTTAGATTTTAGACTGCTATCCTCAGTCTCACCTGCAGAGCAGCAGGTTGTGTCTCTCTTAGTCTGGTCCCTATCCCATGAGCCGTTCGATATGTAGTTTTCACCCATCGGCAAGCACATGTGGTCGATGGGACACGCAAGCTCCCCCACCACGGCAAGGTGGAGACACATCGGGGGAGATGTTGGGATATTGAATACATTAGCTGAATATGGCATATTTGTCTTTGAATAGAATTGATTACAGAAGAGCATTGATAATGCACTAGATGAAAAAGAAAAGCACACATAACAGAGACATCTTGCCAACAGTAAATACACATTTAAAGACGATTGGTTACAAAGATACGAAAAAAAGGAACGTGAAATAGATTGAAGACATGAGTGGCCGGAGAAAGGTTTAGAGAGGTAGCTAAGAAGGAATGCAAGAGATAATTTAAATATGACAGACACACAGACAGGACATGTGGAGAAAGGATTAGAGGGGTCGCTGAGAAGTGATGTGACAGGTAATTTACATATGACCGCCACACAGACAGGACATCTGGAGAAATGTTTAAAGGGGTTGCTGAGAAGTAATGTGACAGATAATTTACACGTGACAGCCACACAGGCAGGACATGTGGCATATACTAGAGAGTTATTTACTCATGACAACCACAAAGATAGGGCATCTGACGTATATAAGAGAGACATATACACATGACAGCCACACAGACGGGACATCTCAATTATTCTAGAGAGACATTTACTCATGACAAACACAACGATAGGACATCTGGCATATACTAGAGAGACATTTACACATGACAGCCACACAGACAGGACATCTGAATTATTCTAGAGTGATATTTACATATGTCAGCCACAAAGACAGGACATCTGGTATATACTAGAGAGACATTTACATATGACAGCCACACAGACAGGACATCTGAATTATTCTAGAGAGACATTTACACGTGCCAGCCACCAAGCTACGACATGCTGTAAAGACGATCGGAAAGTCCGTTAGGTGGGAATATCTCTGCACAGGACGAGCCACTGGATGATGTTGATGACTGCCAATAAGAAAGTTGCCGTATTTCAATGTATTGCTGTGATTTAATGAATGGCCGGACGCACGTGAATGAAACAAAAGACGAATTGAAAGGTCTCCCTGTATTTGGTTCTCATGTGTTAATGTGTTGCTGAACGCTCGTGCCTGAAACAAAAGACGAATTGAAAGGTCTCCCTGTATTTGGTTCTCATGTGTTAATGTGTTGCTGAACGCTCGTGCCTGAAACAAAAGACGAGGTGAAAGGTCTCCCTGTATTTAGTGCTCATGTAATAGTAAATAAATATATTGACGCTCGAATTGAACCCTTGAAAAATGAACACAAAAGACCAAAATGCAACAAAGGCATTAGAGTAGCCTCCGAGAATGCCTAACTCTGGCACAACAAAGGACGCCGTTGAAATGAGGACGCCGGGGGTGTAGGAGACGATTAGGATGGTCGCTATCATGACAACCATTGTCACCGTTTTCCTTTCTCTGGTGGAGATTGCTTCTGATCGTGTTGTGTCAACATTCGTCGTTTTGCGCCATTTCGACTTTTTATTGAGTTGAAACACAAGGGTGAGTGTGAAAACAAATGCAGTGATAAAGGCCACACATCCCAGAATGGCGTAGAGGATAAATGTGACGCCTTCTAAACTGTCCCTGGCGCTGGTAAACACCAATCCGAGAATAGTCATGTTCCTCTTCTGATCGTGTTTCCAACCTACGTAAGCTGTTTGGAACTCTGGCTGAGAAGACAATATAACAAACATATAGATAGTGGATATGATGATTGTAGTTCTCCGTGGAGTGATCATCTGTTTTATCTTCAGAGGAAAAGTTATACACAGACATCTTTCTGCCGTGATGAACACAGTGATCCAGCTGGTGATTCTGGCAAAACAGATATGCGTATGCCCCCCTGTCAGGTAGGCTACTTCTGGGGGGTCCATTCTGACACCAGCTTGAACCAGAAGGCCACTCAACGATACATTACACCACAACAAGCAAATCAGGCCGCACATGTCGGAAACGGCGAGTGCGAAGAAGCTGATGTTCATGGTGTTGTCAAATCCTTGTTTGTAGAAGACGATTATGTTCATGACGTTAGCAACAATGCCCAGCACACAGTTGGTGCTGCTGATGACGTAGAAGTTGACAATCTGGTAAATCTGCAGATCTTCGTCACTGATAATTTTCACAAAGAGCTTCTTGCTGGCGCTGTTGGTGTGTGAAATAGGGGATGTGCTTGCTTCCATTACCACAGATGCATTGAGTATATCCACTTCTCAAACTCACCGTATCATGTCTTCATAAAGCTGTAAATACAGACATAATCAATCAGTCTTAATGAAATAGCAGGCACTAAGTTCATAGAAATTATTATTCAAAAAGTATTACATTCAGGTGAAATACGCGCGCAACATGGCAACAGGCATTTTTTAAAGAATGTGTGGCTTTATACACGGAAACGGGTTTCACGCACTACAGGAAATCTATATATATATAAAAGACAATGTGTGTAGGGATGTATTTGATGCGTTCGATAACGTTCCATCCGATTGAGATGAAATTTTCTACATGTTTTCTTTTCATTCCCGTGCAGCGAACTGTCATAGTTTGTTAGTGTACAATTCAGCTATTTACTTACTAAAATTTCATATTTTAATTTACATTATCATTTATATATAGCGAGGGGATTTAACTTAAGAAACGTTATTTCAAGGGGCATAACTTTAATAGCATTGCTATATATTTTATATATAGATTGTTGCATTGTTTTCAAAGGTTTATACACTCTATGTCTACAGTTATTTACAGGCATATGCGTTATAATAAATAATGATATAATCTTTAAGGCATTTTCAAAGTTTTCAGTAAAAATAATGCATCTATATAAATAGTGAAAATTTTCTAACTCATCTTTTTATGTTTAAAGAAGTTATCTACAGTCATGTAGGTGATTAAAACAGTTTTCATTAAAAAAAATAATGGATGGTGTGTGGACGGACATTCTTAAGTTAATTTTTTTTTGTTATATGAATTTAATGAGACGCTCCCCGCCAGGAGCTGGGCGAAGCCGCGCCGGGTCAGACAGACAGACAGACAGACAGACAGACAGACAGACAGACAGACAGAAGACAGACAGACAGACAGACAGACAGACAGTCGGGAACGGAAGTTTATATGACTACTTACACGAATTAAATGAGATGCTCTCCATCAGGGCCTGGGCGAAGTCGAGCCGGGTCGGACAGACAGATAGACAGACAGACAGACAGACAGATAGTCGGAAACGGGAACGGGAGCTTATATGACTACTTATATGAATTAAATGAGATGCTCCCCACCAGGAGCCGGGCGAAGCCGGGCCGGGTCAGACAGACAGACAGACAAACAGACAGACAGACAGACAGACAGACAGACAGATAGATAGATAGATAGATAGATAGATAGATAGATAGATAGATAGATAGATAGATAGATAGATAGATAGATAGATAGATAGATAGATAGATAGATAGACAGATAGATAGATAGATAGATAGATAGATATATAGATAGATAGATAGATAGATAGATAGATAGATAGATAGATAGATAGATAGATAGATAGATAGATAGATAGATAGATAGATAGATAGATAGATAGATAGATAGATAGATAGATAGATAGATCCCCGCCAGGAGTTGGGCGAAGCCGGGCCGGGTCAGCTAGTATGTTATAAATCAAGCAATCATTTTGTCACCATCATGAATTATGCAGACCACGGAGATGTATTTGTTCTAGTTTTAGGATTTACTCTTTACGTTAATTCCAAGCGCACTCAACATACATGGGTGTTCATTTGAAATCCGTTCGTGTCGCACCGAGCGTATTTGCGTACGTTGAACATAACCATGTCATAGTCATGTGATAAGTACCGACCAATGAATAAAAGAGAAAGTGCTTATCGTCCCATGATGCTTAGGTTCTGTTTCTGACTGTTGAGAAATGGCCGGCTTGATCCAGAATCCGTCTAAAGAAGCTCAAAGAGCGGTGATTAGGTTTCATCCACTAAAAGGATGTCGACCAGTGGACATCCATCGAAGAATGCAGGCAGCATACGGTAACAAACGTGTGTTAGTTAGTTAGTTAGTCGACAGATCATCCTCATTGCACATCGAACCATTCAGTCCATAAGTGCTCGGATCCCCTCCTCAGCAAATCCCGCAGCGTGTAACGGCTAACGACGCCAGTTCTGTGTTGGTTTATCATTCTTCTTTGGCTTCCTGCGTAGTGTTCTTGTTTGGCCACACCTCTTTTAATTTGCTGCTCTCGCAGTCTGGCCGTTGTTGTAGATTCACAGTCATCACTTGGTTCTCGCAAAAGTCTTACTTCTCGTAGAGCATTCAGAATGTCAGCCTGGTCCATGGCGCGTCCGCCCTCCACAGTAGCTTCACCTGCGAGCTTGTCAGCCCGCTCATTTCCTTGTACTCCCGCATGCCCTGGCACGAAGATGAAACTAATCTTTGCCAGCCGAGACCGCTCCAGAGGCAGCAACCATTCTCTTCGGATCGACCCCTCCTCTATCCTCTTGATCATGTTCATTGAGTCGCTAAGGAAACAAGCCCTAGTGAATGTCTGTGTCTCGAGCCATGTTATTGCTTTACTTACTGCCATGACTTCCATGGTCAGGCTACTTGTGGTTTCAGTGAAAGCACCAGAGTCCTCCTTCACAATTCTCCCTCCGGCTCGAGCTATAAAGGCCCATGAGCTTCTCACATGTCGGATGACCGACCCATCTGTGTAGATGACCGCGTCACCGTCTAGCGAATTCTCGAAAATCAACGCTTGTACTTCAGCCTCCACAGCAGCCGGATTTTCTTGTCTGCATTTTCTATCTAGTTGGATGCAAACTGAAAAGGATGTGCAGACGTCTGTTGGCACATGCACCCACTCCTCGCCAGGTTATAAGTCCTCAAGTGAACACACCTGTTGAAGAATGTCTTCGGCTTGACCCATCCACGACCGTCCTCTTTTTAACCTGCTGCCCTTCACCTTCCTAATTTCACTATGCAGTGGATGTTGTGTGTTTTTGCGTTAACTCTGAGGTAGGCGCGTGCCCTGCAAACTTGTATTCTCTCTTCAATGGTTGGAAAATCAAGAAGGTAGAGCATCGCCCTGCATGCTGTATCTCTTGTACATCCAAGAATAATGCGCATAGATTCATTCTGTATCCTGTCCATCCTTTCTATCTGCTTATGGCTGAGAGTCAGGATTGCCATTGCATACTCCAAAACAGACATGACCAGCCCCTCGTACAGAAGACATAGATGGCGCTGCTCACAGTTTGCTGCCGCCATCACCCGCATCGCTGCCAAACCCCGCTTGGCCTTTGTTATCAGCTGGTCTATGTGCACATTATAAGCAAGGCTTCGGTCAAACCGTATCCCTACAGCGTCTCTGAATACAGCATTACAGTTGGTGTTGGAGTGTTGACAATATGATTATTCAACGAGAACCAAGTCACTGTTGCCTTTGTTGGGTTGACCATTGCCCCAGCTTCATCACACCAAGTACTTATGCGATTGAGTTCGGTTTGTAGTTCCACAGCAACCTGCTCTCTATCCTCACCCTGACGATACACTAAAACATCATCGGCATGTGACAATTTCCTGCCAGGTCCAGTGATTTGCTCACTGGTGATTCTCACTGTGTAGGCGTTGAACAATACCGGAGATAATGGTGATCCCTGTGGTAGGCCAGGATATATTATTGTTGGTTCCGAAGTCCAACTGCCACATCTAAAAACTACTTTCCGTTGGAAGAGGGCTGCAGCGATCCAACTAAGGAGGAATGGACTTACTTTTAGTTCAAGAAGCTGAAACATTAAAAAATCCAATGGTACTCTGTTGTATGCGTCCCCAAGATCAATCGCTGCAGCAGAGGTTTCAATGCCTGAGTGGAAACCTTCATAGACATCATGGGCAAAGACTGCTGCATTGGTCCAGGTTTCTCTTTTTGGACGGTACCCACCCAGGGTAGGTGGGAAAACACCTTGCCTCTCTAGCTGGCTTGATATCTTCCTGGCAATTACCTTCTCCAGCAGCTTGCCTATTGTATTCTGCATGGTTATAATTCGATATCCCTGAATTTTTGTGTGGTCTTTGTCAGGCTTCGGCAAGGGAATCAGATAGCTGTGTAACCATTCCTCCTTGATGCTAGCACTCCCTATACTGTTGTTGTACATGTCTGCTAGTTTCTCTAGCTCATTGTCGGTACACTTATTGATGTCGTCGTATCTTATGCCATCAGGACCTGGAGCACTGTTTTTTGATCGTCGAAGCACAGCCTTGATTTCTTTCACTGTCACTGTGTCTTCCTCCGAAGTGTTCTGGGCCTTGCATCTGTCTGAGGTGACCTCCTTGGCCAGATTTTGGCCTCCCATGTCTGTCTGGTTGCTCTGCTCAAGATAGCGTTCAAAGAGGGCTTTGCCCTTGTCCTCGTCAGTCCTCTGCCAGATGAGGTCAGCACCTTGGAAGTCAGAAATGCTCTTATTCTTGACTACACCACTTATGCTTTTATGTAGTCGCCAGAACAATTTCAGTGACTTGTCTGTGCTTACTCTTTGACACACCTCTGCCCATTTTTCGCTTTTAACCACCTTGACCAGTATCTTGAAATAGCTTACTTTTGTGTGCATCTCTCTTTCTAAGTGCATGCAGGGACTAGGATGACCAGCTCTGTTCTTCTTGGCATTTTGCCATCTCCTTACAGCACTACGCTTATCCACCCAAGCCTTCTCCACCTCGAAATTCCACCACTGTGGCTGCTCCCAGCTTTTTGTCCTGCCTTTTTCCTCCGACAAACGTGTGTCGAAGACAACAGTGACAGACTGGGCACGAATGTTTCGGATAGGACGTCAGTTCACGACAGATCTTCGAAGGCCGGGTCAAGCGCATATTGTTGCAACAGAAAAAAAACCATCGCCAAAATTGATGCAGCAATACAGATGAACTGTTGTCGATGCATACGTTCCTAGCGAAAGAATTTGATGTGTCCGTTGGGACAATCCCAACGGTCATTCGTAAGAAACTGCAATATCGGAAGGTGTGTTCACAGTGTGTTCCACGGATGTTGACCGACCACACAAAAAGAGGAACGCATAGAATGGTGTTTGAACCACTTGTTGCGTTACATAATGGAGGGTGATGCATTTCTCTTCCGCATAGTGGCAGGCGATGAATCATGGTGTCATCACTGTAGCCGAGCAGCAAAAGAGATAGCATGCAATGGAAGCATGCTGGATCACTAAAAGGCAAAAAAACAAAAACAATTCAAGTTACAGGTTTCCGCTGATAAGGTTATGCTGAACGCATTTTTTAACGATGAAGGGCTATTGTTGGCAGACTTTAAAGAACCTGGTGTCAACATCAACTATACCCACTACTTGCAACCACTAGACAAGCTGCAAAAAGCCATCAAGAATTAACGACCCGGCATGCTTTCTCGCAGTGTGATTTTGTTGCACGATAATGCTCGTCCGCATGTCGCAAAGATTGTCCAGGAAGCATTAGCAAGGAAGAAGTGGGAAATTCTGCAACATCCAGCCTATAGTCCTGATTTGTCACCATGTGATTTTCATTTGCCGGTCTCCCTGGCCGAGGAGTTAGCAGCTTTCTCCGTAACCCCGAATACTCTCGTGGTTTAGAACTCGGCCGAGGGGTTAGCAGCTTTCTCCGTAACCCCAAATACTCTCGTGGTTGACGTGAGCGCACGAGATTTGGAAGCGATTCGAATCGCGCCAGTGACTTATGAGAGTA
Organism: Cepaea nemoralis; assembly: GCA_014155875.1. NCBI lineage: Eukaryota > Metazoa > Mollusca > Gastropoda > Stylommatophora > Helicidae > Cepaea > Cepaea nemoralis. The sequence continues at coordinate 248,676 of JACEFZ010007331.1, read as the reverse complement.
TGGAGCCTGTCGCTCAGAAAGCAATCGCAAACTACTGAGCGTAATCTTGCCAAGAAATCAACAATCAGCCGAAATATGCTGATGTTGCCAGCGATGTTCTGTAAAGGATATGCAAAACATTTTTTAGATTTTCATTTGTTCGCACCTCTAAAAAAATGCTCTCAAGGGGCAACGATTTCACACAGATGCAGACGTAATGAACGTGGTAAACACTTGGTTGTGTGAGCAACCACAATCCTTTGTTGCGGACGGCATTCACCGCCTACCTAAGCAATGAAATGCTTGCCTGAATGCTTACGGCGACTTTTTCTGACCAACCCAAGGTACATCATTCATTCACAATGAATACTTTGTTTAATTCTACCACACATGTTAATATTTCTTTCAAGCCTTTGTAATAAAGCCATTGAAACGGGTTCCAAATTAACGCCCCTAATATTGTGTCTAAACTTGACGCTGATTTCTTCGTCATGCTTAGTTGCTCGGTGAAAGAAAATGTGTCACCTATATACATGAATCTGACTAGCTCGGCTGTTAGTGTCCGACTTTGCATGCCACTTACCTAGGTTCACTTTGTCTATAAGGACTTCATCAATAGATACTCTATTTAAACTTTTGTAGTCTATTTTCCCTCAAGGTTTGCCAAGACAAAGAGGTTACACAAGTTACTCAGTCCTGGTACCACCTGTGTTTTACCTTTGCCCAAGAACTTACATATCCGATCTTAGATATCACAGATCAACGTGAAATAAGTAACCACAAGAGTTCTTGTAAACAATAGCCAGCGTGCTTAGTATGGACCTGGTCACTTATTAGACGAACACATGAACACGGGTGTGATGTGAACACCCGTGTTTAATACGGCATGTGACGTAGTAACTACTATTATTCGCAGGTTGCATGCACATTCTTAAAAACAGTAATGATACAATCTAGTGATGGGAAATATACGAAGTTACAAAGTATCATTTAGATAAATATAAATAAAGAAAGTGATGTTTACTCTTATGTGGCGAAAACTTACACAAAGGAAAAGAATATGTCAGTCAGATGTCGAGAGCAATTTGACTGTAATCACAGCCGATTCAAATCTCTGTTTTCTACACAACAAAGCCAATAATCTAACAACCATACACGGTATGAAAGTATTATTACATTCACAGCATTATCATATAAACTAAACTGTTTACCGCCTAGTCTAGTGTATAATCAAATGCTATATATCAAACGTCACATTACAAAGTCGAAAAGTATATTGTCGTTTCATAATAAAATGGTATCTAAAACAATAATTATTGGAACATCTATGAACAACAGTGCAAAATAACGTATATCCGGGCTTCTTATTATTGTCACCTTGCCCTCTTGACAGACGATAGTTTGATACATAGTGCTTCAAAAAAGCATCATAACTACAACCCATGGCGGCAGCGCAACTAGTAATCTACAAATTGCAAGTTGAACCGCTGCTATCGCTGATATGATTGCACTGGTTAACGGTCACAATAATGCATGCCATTTTGTCATCAACAATTTCTGTTGACTGTTTTTAACGTCTTGTTTGGAAAACCGCTGTGGCGTTTTTATTCTTGTAAATGTTAGTCAATTGCCCACCTTTATCGTTTCTTTACTTATTCAGTCTCGGTAGAGATTTGTCCGCAGCAGACGAACAATATCTCCGGCGGGCCTATTCTCGCCGGTCGCGAGATCCGCACAGTGGAAGGATGGGAGATTTGCTCGCAATAGACGAGCAATATCTCCTGCGGTATCTCCGGCGGGCCTATTCCGGTCGCGGGTCCGCTAAGGTCAGGCGGAGAGTCTGACGATAGTGCACGCTGTACACAGGTCCGGACACTTGTGATTGACAGATGTGCGCGTCCTTATGGTCCGGGCGTGTACGAGGCCCTCACCTGTGGGACTTGGCTGAACGCCTCTAAGCCTGGTCCCTTGGATTCCAGGGTCTGGCCATCACTCGCCACCTGCTCGTTGTGGCGAGGTCTCGGAGGTTTGACGCTGTGCCGCCAGCGTCTGCAGCCTACCTTGTGCCAGACGCATTGGTTACACACTCCTCTGGAAAACACAAGATTAGGCCGAGAGAGGGAACATGTCGTTTGGGCACCACATAGTTTCTCTGAAGCTCTGCCCAGGCATTGTGATGGAATATTGGCCACATTCCAACTCACATACTTTGGTCTGTCAAGACTGCAAGGTGCCACTCACAAAATTTTAGCCACCTGACTATGTGGCGAAGGGCTTACGAATTCAATGTCTAATCCCGCATACCGAGTTCTAAACACAGCTGCGGGCGATTTGGAAGCAGGACATCTTGCGTTGGAGTCTATACAATGGTATGAGTGCCGGCCGTTTAGAAAGCAACGGCAAACTACTGAACGTTTACTTGCCCAGAAATCGCAGCCAATCAAAATTGTTGGAGTCGATTGCTACGTGCTGTAAAGGATATGCAAACAACTAATATTTTAGTCTATGCTATTCAGAAGAAAGTAACCTAGAAGGTCCACTTATTCTAAAAGAAGAAGTCGCTGACGCTATTAAACATATGCAGAAAGGAAAAACAACAGCTGGGCCAGATGGAATCACGTTAGAAGAATTAGTAGTACTGGGAGAATTTGAAATACATATATTAACCACAATGTTGAATGATATTTAAAGCAGTGGATATCTACCGAATGATACGCTGAAATCGGTATTTATAGCTACACCAAAACGACCAGGAGCAATTTAATGCGAAGATTTTCGTACAATTAATCTCAAAATCCATGTCACTAAGTTTCTACTCAGATTTATAATGAGAAGAACAAGAAAACAAAAAAAAAAACAACATGGAAATTGGTGAAGAACAGTATGGATTTGTGGAAGGAAAGGGTACAAACAATGCAATGTATACGCTACGAACACTAATAGAAAGACCAATAGACACATAGGCAGACGTATATTTATGCTTCATTGATTATATTAAGAAATTTGATAAAGTGAAACATAATGAACTGATTAAAATGTTGGAAGATATTAACATTGATGGGAAGGACCTCGGAATAATAAAGAAAATTTACTGGAACCAAGTGGCAACTGTTAAAATGGGAAATAAAGAGGGCCATTATGAACAAATAAAACTATGAGTACGACAGTGATATGTCCTGTCACCGGATATCTCATCCCTCTATCGCGAAGTAATAATGAGAGAGATCAAAGAGAAGCCAGGTATACTAATCGGAGGTTATAGTATAAACTATTTACCTTTTGTAGATGACGCAGTATTGGCTGCGGATAATGCTACAGATTACACCAATTGTTGGATATTGAAGTAAAATAGAGTTCAAACAAAGGACCCTCATTGAATATCAAGAAAACAGTAACAATGGTGATATCAAAGAAAAACGTGACACCTAAATGTGAAATAGAAATAAAAGGGAAAATGCATAACCAGGTGGATAGTTTTAAATCAAAAATCAAATTGTGTAGCGTATCCCTTACGGGACGTTGCAGTCAACACCAGCATTTTCAGCTGCTCTTGATGTACTAGGCAAGTGTTACGTTCAGTAGTTTGCCATTGCTTTCTGAACGACCGGCCCCTATACCTTTTTTTCGAAAAAACCAGCACCGCCGTGTTTCGAACCCGGCTATACGGGCTCACAAACCGCGTTCGCAAGTCCTTAGCCACAGAGACCGACTCAGTTTTAAAAACATAGGGCGAATTATAACATCAGATGGAAGATGCACAACAGAGATTAACAGCAGTATAGTGCAAGCCAAGGCTGCATTTTGGAAAATGAAGGGATCCTATGCAATATGTCGCTATCATTGAATGTAAGAAAGAGAGTGCATGGTACACATGCTACCGTTTATGATGATAACAACCGACCTATGACAACTGACAAGAACAAATGGGAGGCTTTTCTTGCACGATTTTTAAAACAGACGGATCAGCAAGATAGAGCTAATATAGATGATGTCAGAGAAGCCTTTTCACGGGTCACTAGGAAGGAGGACTGTGAGATTACGTTGGAGGATATTAGTCGGGTACTGAAGCGGGGAAAAAAATTAACTTCTATTTGCAGACGATCAGTGCCTGTTTTACAGCGATGAGGGCAGACTACAACATCATATTAATAATCTGAGTTCAACCTGCAGCAGATACAATATGAGTATAAACACAGCCAAAACCGAAGTAATGCAAGTTAGCAGATCGCCGGGCCCATTAAGTATACAGATAAATAGCACAACTCTGAAACAAGTTAAAGAATTCAAATATCTTGGAAGTATGATCACAGAAGATGGCAGATTGGACAGAGAAATCGAAATCAGATGTCAAAAAGCTAGTGCACTTACATATCAACTATCACCCTTACTGAAACATCCAAATATACCCATGTCCGCAAAACGACAGATAATAAACAGCATATTCACACCAACCCTATGCTACCAATCTCAAACCTGGACTTTATCCAAATCTACACTTCGCAAAATCAACACCTGCGAGATGAGATGCCTGAGGAGAGCTGCCAACCTAACAATCCGAGACCGAGTAAGAAATGCTGTTATCAGACAGACTGTGGGATCAACACCTTGTGCCACATTTATTGAAAGACAGAAGATCAAGTGGTTTGGCCATGTCGTTAGAATGCAACACCAACAACTACCATCACTGGCCTTACATCAAAGATCATCTGCGACAAGACCAAGAGGACGTCCAAGAAGAAAATGGATTGACGACATCAAAGACATTGTACAATCACACGGAATGACACTATTCAGTGCCGCCCTACCGGGCGTTGGAACGCACATTATCCCTCCCCACGACGCTTGATGGCAGAAGTGGAAGATGGTGATGATGATGATGATGATGATGATGATGATGATGATGATGATGACTGAAGCGGGCTAAAGACTCAGCGCCAGGTGAGGATGGGGTTATGTACTCCCATATGAGGAACATAAATGATGAGGACTTGGAGGAGGTGGCTCTTTGTTTCAACCTAAGCATGAATACGGCGGAAATACCCCAGGATTGGTTGTATAGCTATCTGGTCCCACTCCCAAAGCCAGGTAAGGATCACTCCAGACTTAATGGATACCGAATCATAACCCTGCAAAATACGTATGGCAAAGTCCTCGAAAAGATCGTAGCGCCCAGGCTCCAGCGACAATTTGGAAAGCGTAATATGCTTCCCCATGAACTCAGGAATTAGCGACCTGGGAAGGACACCTGGGCTAATGCTGCAACTTTTGAATTTGTGTCTACGAGGGCTTCCAGGATAAACAAGAGACAGTGGCGGTAGCTCTTGACCTGGAGGATGCGTATAACACGGTCAAGTATGATCGGTTGATATATACACACTAATGGACATGGAGGTCTGCCCTTGCCTTGTTAGGTGAGTTGCGGCAGTCCTTTATGAGCATAAGGTTGCACTGCGCATGAGTTCCTGGACTTCTGACCCTTGAACTATTACACCTGGGTTGCTACAGGGATCTGTCTTATCCCAAGTGCTCTTTAATGTCTATACCAGAAACATCGCAGCTATTGAGACACCAGGTGTGGGTAGAATCTTGACATTTGCAGATGATGTGCTGGTGTACAGACAGGGCAGAGACAGGGCCAGTTTCGCGAAAGACTTACAGGTGGCGGTAAACAGGGTGGCTGAGTGGTGCAGGGACGCAGGTGCCATTATACACCCAGACAAGGCATCGGTTGTGTGGTACTCCCTGGATAACCGGATCGTCAGGACAGAAGTTCCAGGTATTATGTTGAATGGATGCACTCTTAGTCGCGAGAGTAAATTGAAGTACTTAGGTATCACATTTGACAGGTGTTTGTCTTTTAAGGATCATGTGGAGGCTTTGGTAGTGAAGGCTGTAAGGGACACAATGCATTGAGGGCTTTGGCAGCAACCCGGGTAGACCAGAGGATGTTGTACAGACTCTTTCAGCAGTTAATAATCTATATAATTGAGTATGGTTTGGGGCTTCTGACAGTATCAAAGAGCCAGCTTGAAAGGTTGGAGCGCATACAGAATGCTGCCATGCGGTTAATCGTGGGATGCACAAAGTACACACCAATTATATGCATAAGGCATATCTTGGCGCTACCAACAATGACAGATAGGCATAGCGTCCTTCAGGCCAAATGGTACCTGGGAGTTGCTGCAGATAGGGATCACCCGCATCATGCAGCCATGGATATAGTCAAGGGTCATAGACTAAGACGAGGCAGGTCCTGGATGGCACAGGCGGAACTTTCTATACGTAAGGTGTGTGATCTAGAGACCTTCAATCGTGAAAGTGAGTTGGGTGAAGTTCGAGAAGACATGACGGACTGGCACAATGTAATAATAACACCGGGTTGTGAGTGCAGAGAATAGGCTGCTGGCCGCACTGAGCTTGAAGTGCAACAGTTGACCCAGAGTAACAAACATCAAGGTGACATAGTCATCTACACCGATGGGTCAGTGGTGAGAAACAGACGTAGTGGTCGGGTCTTTATTGCAAAGGCTAATGGACGAGTCTTGAAGAAGGAGAGCCTGGCATGATATGAGACTACGACCTCCGACATGAGAATGGAGATGGAGGCAGTAACAGCCGCATTCCAGTGGCTAGAGGAGACTACTGCAACACACGTTGTGTTCATTACGGATTCAAAGAGTATGCTTAGTAAGGTGTAGAAAGGAATGTTTCGTGTGGAATGGCTTCTAGTCGCTTCAGAGGACACAGATCGTGAGAATTGTATGGATATTTTGCCCTGGCCATTCGGGGGTGCAGGGGAATGAACGGGCTGATAGGCTAGCAGAGAATGCGCCTCTTGGTGGTTGATTGCCTATGGACAAGGGGGAGGTGGTCGTGCGCTTGTGGGACCAGGTGGAGAAGGCGGAGGAACAGACTGAGAACCCATATGTGGAAAGAATGAGATTGCGGGGGATCGGCAGGGGTTCTGGAAGAATCTCACAACTGAGAGGGAAGACCAGGAGAACTTTTAATCATATAGTGTGATAACGATTAGTAGTATGACTCTTCGCTGGCTGTTGAACGAAGTAATGGAGCACGTATGGGAGTGTCCGAGTTCCGTGATGTCGGTTCGTAACTCAACTCAACTCAACGCTCTACAGGTTTAGTACAGGTATCTGTAGAAAATATATGTGTGTCAAACATCCATTAACCATACACACCTCTACAGCACCATGTGTACTGTCTGTGCACTTTTGTCCAGTGACGGCGTACTCTGTAGCTTTAAGGCATTTATAGTTTCTTGAAAGGTTTCCTTCTCTTCTTTAAGGAGGCCTATTTCTTTATGCAGAAGAGTGTTTTCTTCTGTAAGCACAACAATAATATTAGTTGTGTTGCTGGAAATAAAATCTTTTAGCCTGTCCTCCAAGGTCTGAATAGGTTTACGACAAGTATTATGGCTGTGTGATTCGGCCGAAGAAAGAGTGTCTAAAGGTGGTGTATTAATTACACATTTATTAGATCTGGCTATTGGCGCTATTGCATTGTTAAGGTGGTCCCATTAGCGTTCAGTGTCAGCTTGATCACTAAGCAACTTAGATGAAGATGACGTTGTAGATGGCGGATTAATATTAATACGATGCGGTGGCGTGCTCGCTAACTTTTGTCACGATTTGTCTTTGTTTACATTTTCGGCGCGCTTAGACTGAGTTGACGACCGCAAGCTGAGGGACATTTTGACAACATAGCTCTAAAAGGCACGGCATAAATAATAGTACAAACATTTCTGTAAATCGTGCGTCTCACTAGTCGCTCAAAGCAAATTATCACGTTGTCGTGAATCGATAATTAGAAACAATAATTGGTAACGTTAACAAAATGAAGCCTTACCGTCACATTTCACAACGATTGATTGATTGATTGATTGATTGATTTAGGAATCGACATCACAGCATTCGGGACATTCCCATTTCACAACGAAATTTCACCAAATAAACATTCACATATATTTAAAATGTCCGCAGATCCAGTTCCGAAGTGAATACACTCATATACACATCTCGGTTGATTTAGAAAAAACGCTGATAAACGTTGAAAAATATTAAAAAATCGGGAGAGTTTGTGAAACACGTCAGCTCGTGACCGGTACCAGAAGGGTACTACACCCCAATCTCGCCATAGTGTAGCATTAACTATAATTAATATTTCAAGAATTCAGCACGACCAACCCAAGTTATCGACATATACAATCGTATTAAAACATCATACGTGATAAGATAATGACAGGCACATGGTTGCAGAAACGAGTACAGTTACAATGTTGCATTTCACCAATCATTGTATTCGTCAGTATAATTTGAACAACTTTGTTTAAATGTTTGCAGCATGAGGAAAATGTAGTGATCACAGAATACTGGAGATGTATATACTGATTGGTTAGTTTTGTATTGTATGGCTTACAGTGAGGAATCGATTGATTGCCCATGCGACAATTAATGTCCCCGGTCTCGGCCAGAAGATTTGATGAAGGTGGATACCGACAGTCGATGTCTCTCGCGGACATGTCCTCGACATGTAAACACTCTGTCCTGTCGTGCCTGGTTAATAGCCAGGTCTGACACAGTCCATTTATAATTATGAAACATCTTATAAAGTCTGCGGTAGCGCCCTGTCTTGCACGCTTGCCGGCCGTTCCTATGGTCATGTGTTTGAGAACCTCTCGAGGCTGACGACCTGATACTGTCCAGGAGTTCACATCAGCCTTAGACCATGGAGCTAGAACCACATTCTTCTTCTTCTTCTTCTTCTTCTTCTTCTTCTTCTTCTTCTTCTTCTTCTTCTTCTTCTTCTTCTTCTTCTTCTTCTTCTTCTTCTTCTTCTTCTTCTTCTTCTTCTTCTTCTTCTTCTTCTCGTTATTGGCCATGTCCTTCTTGTTTGTGTTTTTTATTTTTGGTCTTATTCTTGTTCCTATCGTTTTCATTGTTCTTCTTGTTCTTGTGATTGTTCTTGTTCCTATTGAGTTTATTGTTCTTCTTGTTCTTGTTTTTGTCTATGTTCTCCTTGTTCTTGTTCTTTTTGTTTGTGTTAATGATCTTGTATTTGTTCTTCTTCGTGTTCTTCTTCTGCCAGGTGTTCCACATGGTATGAACGAACGAACAAACTTTATTTTCAAAGGGTTAAGAATTGGGCACGCAGGCCAGTCTACCATTCTGCCCTTTTATAACTCTCTTGTATACATTATTTCATTCATACATCATTCAAGGCTAACAGAGAACAGCAACAATATAAAAGATATGCATTATAAAGGCATGGGCAAAATGCGAACATCAATACTACACGACTCAGTAATATTAGATAATGGTGTGACACTTGTTATTAGCTATGTGGAATATACTGGTCTACCAAAAGGGGACTGGCTGTTATACTAGGGTTTTGTTATTATTATTATTTCTATTATTAAAGGAGAAGGTAATCCGTGTTGAGATAGTATTCGAAAAATTTGCAATTATATGTATAAGGATTGGTGATGTCTTTGATTTCTTGTACTCTGGTGCTTTCACTGAAACCACAAGTAGCCTGACCATGGAAGTCATGGCAGTAAGTAAAGCAATAACATGGCTCGAGACACAGACATTCACCAGGGCTTGTTTCCTTAGCGACTCAATGAACTTGATCAAGAGGATAGAGGAGGGGTCGATCCGAAGAGAATGGTTGCTGCCTCTGAAGCGGTCTCGGCTGGCAAAGATTAGTTTCATCTTCGTGCCAGGGCATGCGGGAGTACAAGGAAATGAGCGGGCTGACAAGCTCGCAGGTGAGGCTACTGTGAAGGGCGGACGCGCCATGGACCAGGCTGACATTCTGAATGCTCTACGAGAAGTGAGACTTGTGCAAGAACCAAGTGATGACTGTGAATCTACAACAATGGCCAGACTGCGAGAGCAGCAAATTAAAAGAGGGGTGGCCAAACAAGAACACTACGCAGGAAGCCAACGAAGATTGATAAACCAACACAGAACTGGCATCGTTAGCCGCTACATGCTGCGGGATTTGCTGAGGAGGGGATCCGAGCACTTATGGACTGAATGGTCCGATGTGCAACGAGGATGATCTGTCGACTAACTAACTAACTAACTAACTTTGATTTCTTGTGGAAGATTGTTCCACTGCTGAGCTGCAGTTAAGCTTGTTTTATATAAGTCAATCCTAGGCTTCAGAATGTGTAATACATTTAATCGTTTACTGAGACTAGCATTATATTTAAACAATGGCCAAAGGTAATTTGGGGCGTTCCGATATAGGATTTTGTGAATTAGTTTAGCCTCATTGAAAATCAGGTGTTTGCGGAGTGGTAGTAAATGAAGGCGTTTATGCAGGCTAGGATTGTCAGATAAATGTTTGCTATAAATTAAACACATGGTCCGATTCTGGAGTGAGTAAATTCGCTTGGTGTTTGAATTAGAACAACCGTCCCAGATTGTAGAGCGGAGGTCAAAATGTGTCTGTATTGAGAATTATATAATATTTTATTTGTGTCCTCATCAAGGACATTTATAATTTTGGCGAGTTGTTAGACTTGTTTCTCTGTTTGTTTAATGAGCACTAGAACGTGGGAATTAAAAGTTAGGTTTCTATCAATGATTAAGCCTAATGTTTTGTGCTCAATTACACTTTTTACTGGCATGTTATCGATGTGAAGTTGAAGTGATGTGTGCGAATTTAGAGTCTGAAGTCTTTGTCTGGTTGTTAATAACATTGATTTTGTTTTAGTGATGTTAATTTGCATGCTGTTTGCATAGCTCCACTAACTACATTATTTAATTCTTGTTGCAAAGACGACTCCAGCAAATTAGTTTTCAGCGTTTGTATGCACTGTACAATCGTCTGCAAATAGATCGTAGGACGACGAAAGATGCAAAGGTAGATCGTTAATATATATGGCAAATAATAGATGGCCAAGAATAGAGCATTGCGGTACTCCAATATTACAGGCAGTGGTTTGAGACAGAGATTTATTGTGTGATACTACTTAATTTCTGTTTGATAGAAAAGATGTTATTAGAGTGACTACATTAGGTCCAATTTTCATTGTCTAACGTTTTTTTTTGATTAAAATAACATGGTCTATCCTATCAAATGCTTTCCTGAAATCAATAAACACAGTTCCACATAGACTGTTGTTGTTTATATGCTGGTGCCAATTTGCTATCATGTTTGTTAGGTCCATATGGTAAGAATATTTTGGTCGAAATCCTGATTGACTGTCAACTATAAGCTTTTTTCGAATTAAATACAGTGATGTTAATTTATGGATGTGTTTTTCTAGTGGTTTAGATAGTGATGATAGTAAGGAAATGGGTCTGTAATTGTTCGGAGACAATTATCCACCGAAACAGATTTAAGAAGAGGGTACACTTTAGCGATTTTGAGAGCTGATGGAATGTGGCCTTTGGTGAGACACTGATTATACACATAGGTTAATGATATACAGATCACCGGCGCAGCACAACGGAGAATCCGGTTGCTGATTCCATCTAACCCAGTTGAGATTGTGTATTTTAGGTTACTGAGGTAAGTGAATACTTCAATAATTGTCATTAGCGGTATGTCGGAAAGAATATCCCGAGAGCATCTATTCTCGCAAAACGATGACAGTAAAGATAAATTGCCAGGAGAATCTGGTATTGAAGTCTTCAACTGGTTTATATTAGTTTGAAAAAAAAATTACTGAATAGGTCGCATTTAATATGATTTGATGGTAAAGAATTTGGGAAGTTATACTTGTTTGTAAATGTGTTAATTGCCTTACATATATCCGTACTATTTGTTTGATCCATTACTAAGTTCTTAAAGTCCACCATTAATGACCACTTAATATAGTCAGTAACATCACGCCCTTTACGTCAGGGCTTAACGAGATATGACTGAGCTACTGTATGACAGTAGTCAGTACTACTTGCTTTCTGTTAGCGCCGAATGTTTGTCGGCGCTTACCAAACCGGACAACCCACATTGTGGCAACTTATTCGGGCGGAAGAGCGCAATTGGTGCGAGGTAATGCAACCTAAAGACAAATGACATTGCACGGAAGACTAGGTGCTGAGCCTTGGTTGGCAGCTAATATAGGATCGAAGCTCTGATAGGCGGAAATTTAGAGCATTGCTTTGGTGATCCGGTAGCTTCTGCAGCGTTTGTTTTTTTGTGTGTTCCAGATGTATTGGTGTTACCATTCCTCTGAAGTGAACAAGGCAGGTCGAGAGAGGGATCATGCTGCATGGGCAACACATGGTCTCTATATCTTAGCCCAGGCTTTTGGACTATTAAGAGGTATAACGCCATCCCTGGTCTTGCAACATGAAGACGCTTATACTGATACACCAAAAAAGTGTGCAACAAGTGAAAAGTGGGTTAAACTTTAGGAAACTCTTTGCAAAACAAGCTGTAGGGGTTTATTGCACTGTGGATCATAAGAGCCAGGGCTGGTTTGCGGCAAACAGCCAGACATTGCAGCCCTTGATTGATAAAAAGAAGATAGATAAAAAGAAGATAAAAAGAACAACGCGGACCACTCTCAGTGAGCTGAAGCAAGCTAGGTAGGATGTGCCAAAGGCTGCCAGGCAGTATATAAATGACTATTGGATCAAGTTATTGTCATGATATGGCTGGCAGGCGACGATCCCGATGGAGAAAATGACAGAAACAGTCAAGTGCGGTCCTGAAATCTTAAACCAGACGGCGATCGTGACTTCAAACACTGGCCGTACGTCTGGGACACGGAAGCGAAGCCCAACGGACGAATTGTCTACCGGGAAAGATCAAAGAAAAGTCCGCGGAGAATCACCGGGCCCCAAAAACATCGTTTATCTTCGAGAAGTTTGGAGCACGATCAAACAGTGGATATCTTTGAAATACTATTAACCAAATCATTTGGGCAACCGAAAAGCAACGATACCGGGAGAGCGTCTTTATCAAAGAATATTGTTAGCATGTTGATGTGGAAGGATCAAAGGACGGAATAGGAGCAGGGATGATTGAGGGGGACGGAAAAACCCAGTGACGTAGGACAGGAAATTTATATGTGGACAGAGACAGTTAAACTCAGTGGAGAGTTGGACTTAACAACGGTTGGAGTGGGAATGTATTTCAGTGCCGTATAGAAAATATATCACAGAGTTTAGGTTGTGTAAAAATAACCAACCCTGTCCCTTCATGGGAATTAAACTGATATAAGTCTAGGCAGGAAATAAAATTCAATAAGGTGATTATATAGATGTAGCTTAGACATATAGCATAGGGATTTTCGTGTGTAAACGTAGTATAAAGAGTAGACAGGATTAGGCTGAAGAGTGATTTAAGTTGTGTAGAGTAAGGTGTCTGTACAGTCAGAAGGATAAGTCTATACTAGGATTTATGTGCTTTGCTTTAGCGTGTTTTTCTTTCACCTTGTATAGGGTAGAGTGCTGACTATTCTGTCTTATATAATAGTATAACTCTAGTATGATCTAGGGAGATTACTTTCTGAATATAGCCAATTACCTACATTCACATATCATAGGTCGGAGTTGCGTTTCTCTCACAAGCTGTGGTTTTACTCAACAGGTTCCCTGCACTTGACAATTAAGGTGATTACCCATCTGAGCCGAAACATTTGGTCAGAATTGGGGACAGTAATCTATGTCACCAGAAGGTAAAACCAGTGTGAGAAAAAAATTACACAAGAACCTGAGTCACTCTAAGTGAGAAGGAATATACAACCGATTGTTTTGTGAAAAAAGAAAATGGACAATAATTACGCAATAAAGCAGTGTTTATCTGACATTCACAGGAAATAAAAAAACATTACAGAGTGTTGACTGTGTATACTTGAAGACTAGAACTAACCTAGAATTTCAGTGGAGAATATATTGTTTACTATGGTTCCAGAACATATTGTCAACAAAACCTTCATCAGTCAGAAAGAAAACAGCCGGGTGAGAGATTCAACGTTATGTCCTTTGTGAAGTCGAATGGCTGTATCATGATGGAAAAACTCTGATGTTCATCCTATACAATATTATGTCACACATTCAAGATAAATACCACCACATATCTTCACACCCATCCATGGCACACCAAAATTACACTTTTCTGCAATAAATGTTTTATCATGTTGTTCGAAACCTGTGTTTGTGGGGTTATGTGCTAAAGGAACGGGAAGAGGGATATTGTCAGAGAGAGAGAGAGAGAGAGAGAGAGAGAGAGAGAGAGAGAGAGAGAGAGAGAGAGAGAGAGAGAGAGAGAGAGATGACAAAAAGACTTTAACTAAAAAAGGGGGGTATGTAGACAAATGTCCACCTGCAGAGAGAGAGAGAGAGAGAGAGAGAGAGAGAGAGAGAGAGAGAGAGAGAGAGAGAGAGAGAGAGAGAGAGAGAGAGAGAGAGAAACTGAGAAATAGGATAATTAACAGGTGTGCTGGTTGACTCCACTTTCCCCCCAGGGACAACTAGCTACAGTTATGTGAGTCCATTCAAAATGCAAGTGATAGGGGACACATCAGAAGCATGTATGAAGGAATAAAGAAGGCCTGTGGTCCAATATTTAAAAACAATTGCATCACTGAAAATCTTGACTGGAGAAATCATCACTGATAAGAAACAGCAGATAGATAGATGGGTAGAACACTATTTAGAGTTTACTCAGGTGAGACCAAACTAGCGGATGATGTCCTCAACGCCATAGAGGCCACGCCAACTCTTGACCACCTGGACACACTTCCAACCATAACAGAAGTTAAGTGTGCTATAAATAAACTTGCATCTGGCAAGGCTCCAGGTAAAGATGTAATTGAAGTAGAGGTTATCAGGAGTGGAAAGACACACTCACTCTACAGATCCACCAGCTAATAGAGCTATGCTGGCGAGAAGGACAAGTCCCACAGGATTTCAGAGATTCAAGCATCATAACACTGTACAAGAACAAGGGCGATCGAAGCGACTGTAACAACTATAGGGGTATCTCACTATTGTTGAGATCAGCGTCGTGGATCAGCTCAGTATTCCTGTATCGTCCATGCCATGTGGCCAAGCCATCCAGGTATTTTCCTCTCGGTCTTCCTCTTGGTCTGTTCCCTTCGATCTTGCCAGTTGTCACTAAGTTCTCCAATCGGTACAAATGTCGACGAAGTGATGCGTTTATTCTTCGGGGAGATGATATTTAGTGTTTTTCCTGAGGATTATATGATGTTATTTCGTATTCGTGTATTAGAAGTATTCAAAAGAAGCCACGGAAGGCAGGTGGTGGATGAAATATTGAGGGCAGCCGACATATACTTGTTGGTTATGGTCTCCAGTTTCACGACGGCAGGCAGAGGATCTCTTTCGTGAGACAGTGGCTGCGGTCAAACGACCAGTACGGTTACTGCCATAGAGGAAAGCACCGACAAACTACCTCTTTGAAAATGCCTAGTACATTATGATTCCCCTTAAGACGTACAACTGTCATGGACTCACTTATATTAACATTTGGCTCGCTCTCCAGAACAGGGGCGAAACAGTCATACACATTCAATGATTACACTCTTACACGCGGCAACGTGAAGTAAATCCTTTTATTCACGTAATCTATCTACATTGGGTACATTCGTGGAAGTTGCGCTCATAATCATGCGCAACTCGTACATTATCACAGCGGTATATACATGCATCATACATTTTATAATAGAATAATACAAAATAACTCTCTCACTGCCTCAGCTCAAGCACATCTCAATCTATCAGTCAGTCACGCTATCCCTCATTACAGCCATCTCACAACGATCATGAAACACAAGCATAACCCTCTCTGTCCGTCCGTCTCGAAGTCCTTAACCCGTCTGCCTGACACAGGTATGTTCGGTCAGACCTTCACTTCTCACAGTTCGTGTCGCCCGTGCGGTGTAACGTGACACGATGACCACAGGGCTTCAACTGGTTAGTAGTTGACCTGTACTTGGTAACACCAGGCTGCCTGTCCTGATCGCCTGTCGTGAGCTGTCCTCCGCTAACTCCTGTACATGCAGGAGTTATATATTAAGTTAGTTGATATTGGGTCCCTGACCTTGTTTGTCGCATTTTACATGTTTCTAAAATGTTATGTATTGGGTAACGAACAGTGCCTCGGGTTACGAACGAAGGCGAGCGAGAGAGAGAGAGAGAGAGAGAGAGAGAGAGAGAGAGAGAGAGAGAGAGAGAGAGAGAGAGAGAGAGAGAGAGAGAGAGAGAGAGAGAGCAAGGTGTAACGTTGGAGACAAACGATCGCGTACAGTACAAACAGTGCTACAAATGAGCTTGTGGATCTTCAGAATGAACAGCTAAAGACATTAAAGGAGGAGCAGTCGTCCGATGATGAGGAGTCAGTGATCCGTTTCAACTGCCAGGATTAAAGAAATTTGCAGCAAGTGGGCAGACGTCGAAGACTTCATTGTGAACCATCATCCAAACAAACTTGTTGCTAACAAGCCCTATATCCTATATGTGATGAATGATAACACGATGGCCCACTTCAGAAAGATTCTCCAGCAAAGGAAGCGACAAATTTCCCTTGATAGTTTCTTGGTGCAGAAAGATTCCCAGTCGGCTGCCAAGAAACAGCGACAAGATACTCCTGAAACTAATGATTCAGAATAACAAAGAAAGTGACAAATTTCCCATGATCGTTTTCTTGGTAATAAAGATAGACTAAATCTCTTTTTATTTTACATTTAATTCATTTGGTTGTCTCAGAAGTCACGGGTGGCAAGCATTGTCTGGATATTTTCTCCGGGGCAAGCTGGTGTGTTGGGGAATGAACAGGCAGACAGATTGGCTGGCTCTGCAAAACTTGGTGGAGTATTGATGCATAATAAGGCAGACGTGGTTGCGGCCTTGTGGGAGAACGTGTACACCTCGTAGGAGCAAATGGATCACCATGGTCTGGCAAGAATGCGACAGCGAGGAGTGACGATGGGATCTGGGCGATGCTCGACGCTTAGAGGAAAGGCGAGACGCACATATAATCAGATTGCTACTGGTACTACTGGGGTTGGAACTTGTCGGATAAATAGTTGATGGCTCAACCCCAAAGAGATCAAGGATCCAGAGTTCCTCTTTCTCAATGTGATCCTGCCCGTTAAAATTAATTTAGCTGTTACTGGCTCAATGATTTGAGACCATTAAATAGAGTTTTGGAGAACCAAGGAATACCTCAAGGAAAAAATGAAATTTTTACTGAGTATCCCAAATGTCCTTAGGGATGGTTCCTTGCCTCTCCTCTACCAACTAAATAATTAATCTAGGGTAATTGCTTACAACAATTTTACTATGACAAGAGAACTCTCAAAAGAGAAAATAACCCGTAATTTTCATCATTTAATATACATATACATGGAGTTGTAGCTTATACATATAATAAGCATACAACAATCAATACAGTACAATTACACGATTATGGGCATATTCGTCTCTAACTAATTAGCTATCTCCTGGCTGTGCCACTGTATCATACATGGTCCTCAGAGTTGCATCCGTTCTTAATTATAATATTGGGCCTCTTCTGCTGGCCTAATCTGTGGAAAGAAACTGGGTACACCCTGGTTGGTTTCCCATCCAGTTCTTGGATCTCGGATAGCATTCAGTGTAGAATATTCTGGAGAGTTCTTTTATTTTTTTCTCCCGGTTTAGTTAATCTTTTGGCTCACTGTGTTTCTTCCACCTATACCTAGGAAAAAGGATATTTAATACTAGTCCTGGAAGGGTGGTGAAAATTGGCAGGAAGGTGCTGTGGAATAGTATTTGGCCTCACTATATCAGCTGCCTCACTCAGTTAATTGGTTACTGCATTCAGGCAAGCTGCTACAATTACTTTCACAAAGTGCTGCATTCACAAAGTCAGGTCTGGATAATGACCACTACCTGAAATTTTAGCATCCATCATAAGTCTAAAAATATCAGCAATGTGAACATCAGAATTGATATGTTCTATATTTTTCTCAAGAACATCACAAAGAAAATACCTAAAAGAATTGTGATCCTAGGAAAATAAACAGTGGAAGGTAAAGAGTCTTGGTGCTCTCAAATAGTTATCCACAACATAATGGGTTGCTCTCCATTCCATCTTCCATTATATGGTGTTCAAGTTTTAGACTAGCAGATGTGCAGTTTCATCTTCACCTATGCCTGTCCTCAGGTCTACCGGTTAAGTCATACCTTGATTGATTTGGAATTGACAACTATGTTCCCATCCCATTCTGTACCTAGTTAATTCTCTTCTTCATCTTTTTCTATTCAAGAAAAAGGGTCTCATACATTAAGGGCTTTTAAAAATCAGTTCCCATTTCAATGAGTATTTGCTTATAAACAATATAAGTACATTATGGTATAATTTTGTATAGCCTTCAAGTGCATTCTTCTTCATTAAATGCTTCAAGTGAGAAGTTTTCTTCCATTCTCGTGGATGTAATATTTATTGTCATCATCATCAACATTATGGTTTTATAATCATTACATCATCATCATGATTACATTATTATTATTACCATCATTATGGCTTCTTATATCATTGTAATTACATTCATGATCATTATTATCATGCTTATGACATTAGAAATCATTACATCATTTTAACATTATCATAATAATCATTATTACATCATTATCATCATTCTTATGACATAGAAATCATTACATCATTCTAACAATATCATCATAATCATTATTACCTCATTATCATTACATTACAGTCATCATATGTGTTAACAGGAGTGACATGACTACAAATTGGGATTTTGCTTAAGTTACAAACACAGATGCTGGTACTATGCGTAATGTATGATATTGGTTGTGTCGTGCTTAGCGCACAAAACTAGATGATTATAGCATGAATGATATTTTATACAAAGTGTTGTTATGCGCCGGAGTGTCATCATCATCAAGTGCCGTGCCGGCTGGCGTAGGCGTTCATGGCTCTCCATAGATCTCGGTCTTTGGTTTTCTGGATCAACTCTGCTGCTGATATTCCTCCATGCCACCGTCTCAATCCATCCAGCATCACTTCTCTTGGTCTACCTCTGCCTCTCTTCCCCTCGATCTTTCCAGTTGTTACGATGTTCTCCAATGCCTCTCTTCTCATCACATGACCGAGGAAAGCTGTTTGTCTCTGTCTTATTGTTGTATATAATGTTCTAGTTTCATTAGCCTGTTTCAGGCAGTCGTCGTTAGTTACTCTGGCAGTCCAAGGAATTCGCAACATTCGTCTCAGGAACCACATCTCTGTTGCTTCTAATTTCTTCTTAATTTGTTCATTTACATTCCAAGATTCACTGCCATACAGCAAAACTGGTTCTACATAGCATTTCAGCACTCTCTTTCTTACATTCAGTGACAGTGACTTATTGCATAAGATACTCTTCATTTTATGAAATGCGGCTTTTGCCTGCCCTATTCTGCTCCTAATCTCTGTTGTACATCTTCCATCTGATGTTATAAATGCCCCTAGGTATCTAAAATTATCAACTTGGTTAAGGATTTTCCCTTCTATTTCTATGTCACATTTTGGTGTCACCATTTTCTTTGATATTACCATTGTTACTGTTTTCTTGATATTCAAGTTGAGTCCTTTCCTTGCACTCTCTGTTACTACAACGTCTAATAATTGTTGTAGGTCTGTTGAATTATCCGCCACCAATACTGTGTCATCTGCATAGCGTATATTATTTATATTATAACCTCCAACTAGTATTCCTGGCATCTCTTTGATCTCTCTCATTATTACTTCGCTATACAGGGAGAAAAGATCTGGTGACAAGACACACCCTTGTCGTACTCCTAGCTTTATCTGTTCGTAACTACCCTCTTTATTTCCCATTTTAATTGCTGCTACTTGGTTCCAGTAAATATTCTTTATTATTCTTAAATCTTTTCCATCAGTGTTGATATCTTCCAACATTTTAATCAGTTCATCATGTTTTACTTTATCAAATGCCTTAGTATAATCTATGAAGCACAAATATATGTCCCTCTGTTTCTCTATTGACCTTTCTATTAGTGTCCGCAATGTATAAATTGCATTGTTTGTGCCCTTTCCTTCCACAAATCCATACTGTTCTTCACTAATTTCCATTTTTATTTTCTTTTTGGTTCTTCTCATTATGATTCTGAGTAGAAGCTTAGTGATGTGGTTTATAAGGTTAATTGTACGAAAATCTTCACAATCAATTGCTCCTGGTCTTTTTGGTATAGCTATAAATACAGATTTCAGCATATCACTGGGTAAATATCCACTGCTGTAAATATCATTCAACATTTTGGTTAATATATCTACTCCAAATTCTCCCAATACTTCTAATTCTTCTATTGTGATTTCATCTGGCCCAGCTGTTTTTCCTTTCTTCATACGTTTCATAGCGTCAGCGACTTCTTCTTTCAGAATAGGTGGACCTTCTAAGTTACTATCTTCTGTTAATTCTGCCCTTTCTCCTTCATATAATTCTCTTATATACTCATTCCACCTCTTCATTATAGCATCTTCCTCTAATATTATCTTTCCTGTTTTTGATTTCAAACACCCTGTATTTATTCTTATTTTTTTTCCTGTAAGCTCACTGATTTGTCTGTGCATATTTTTTGTATCTTTAATGGAATTTAATTCAATTTTTTTGCATTGCTCGTTTAACCAACTTTCTTTAGCCTTCCCACATTTATCTTTTATTTCTTTATTTATCTTAGCGTATTCTTGTTTGTCATTTTTATACTGTTTTCTTTTGTCCGGAGAGTACTAAATTGTTATTTAGTTTATGGGTTACACACAACATCCATTGCATAGTGAAATTAGGAAGGTGAAGGGCAGCAGGTTAAAAAGAGGACGGTCGTGGATGGATCAAGCCGAAGACATTCTTCAACAGGTGTGTTCACTTGAGGACTTATAACCTGGCGAGGAATGGGTGGAAGTGCCAACAGACTTCTTTTCAGTTCGCATCCATCTAGATAGGAAATGCAGACAAGATCATCCGGCTGCTGTGGAGGCTGAAGTACAAGCGTTGATTTTCGAGAATTCGCTAGACAGTGACGCGGTCATCTACACAGATGGGTCGGTCGTCCGACATATGAGAAGCTCATGGGCCTTTACAGCTCGGGCCGGAGGGAGAATTGTGAAGGAGGACTCTGGTGCTTTCACTGAAACCACAAGTAGCCTGACCATGGAAGTCATGGCAGTAAGTAAAGCAATAACATGGCTCGAGACACAGACATTCACTAGGGCTTGTTTCCTTAGCGACTCAATGAACATGATCATGAGGATAGAGGAGGGGTCGATCCGAAGAGAATGGTTGCTGTCTCTGGAGCGGTCTCGGCTGGCAAAGATTAGTTTCATCTTCGTGCCAGGGCACGCGGGAGTACAAGGAAATGAGCGGGCTGACAAGCTAGCAGGTGAGGCTACTGTGGAGGGCGGACGCGCCATGGACCAGGCTGACATTCTGAATGCTCTACGAGAAGTAAGACTTTTGCGAGAACCAAGTGATGACTGTGAATCTACAACAATGGCCAGACTGCTAGAGCAGCAAATTAAAAGAGGGTGGCCAAACAAGAACACTACGCAGGAAGCCAACGAAGATTGATAAACCATCACATAACTGGCGTCGTTAGCCGCTACACGTTGCGGGATTTGCTGAGGGGGGGGGGGGGGGATCCGAGCACTTATGGACTGAATGGTTCGATGTGCAATGAGGATGATCTGTCGACTAACTAACTAACTAACTAACTATTTAGTTTATGGGTTACGCCGAACTATTTCTCTGGTGATAGTCATGGCACTTCACATCAAGTTGCCAGCTATCCTGAGATTGACTGTTGGCCTATACTCCCTCTCTCTCTTAGCCTATAACTTCACTCACTCACTCAAACTCCTCATGCATCAGTCAACATATCCATCTGTGCATGTGGAGTCCATTCACTCATCTCAGACATCATGCATATGTATGGATGATCATTTCACTCAGTCTATAGACACATTCATATTGGTATGGGTGATCATATAGGAATCATTCATCACACATCCTTCATACTGCCATGTAAAGTGGGTAATTATACTTATGTGATTTCCCAATGATAACTTAAATGTTTAGCATCATTGATATCACAATGAAATCTCTCATTTCACAATTATTCACTAGACACATCATATCTGTAGGAATGAAAATTAGTATATGTCTGTGTTTTACACATGATAAATTCACAGATTTAACCACAATTACATTACATTAGAACCTCATTCTTCATCAGAAATTATAATATTTCCTGAATGATAAATAGTCATTCATACTGATGGGCTTTTTATCAAATGATACATTCACATCTGTTTAACAATAATGACATCACACATGGATGGTTCAGCAATGACAGTTTTATGTGATATTAGACATAATTATGAGATTCTCAAAGGATACTTCCTCATGTGTAGCAATAATAAAATGCACATGGGTCCCCAGCTATTCTCATAGATTTATGTGATATACTCAGTCCACATTCAGGCATTATGAATCTTAACCATTCTAACATGTTCTCTTCATTGCTTTCATTTTTTCATCGTTTTGTTCTTCTGTCCTTTCGTCACCTTTTGATGTACTCACAGGAGATATCCTTGACTATATGTTGTGTTTGTGAATGTGTTTGTGTGCTGATGAATGCTAATCGCCGCAACGTCCTGTATGTGTCGTACATCTTTCATGTAAAGCTGCACTACTTTGTGTCATTTTATATTGTGTTGTGAATAGCAATCCTGTATCATCAACAAATCGACTCGTATATGGTAAACTTTTATCTTATTCTCATTTACAAGCGCAGTGGGTTAAGGGGTAGTGAGCACGGTTCACATTTACCCGACATAGATTGTGGAGGGCTTGAAATCATCCGTTAATGACTTGGAAGCTGACCACATTACGTTGATTTCGATGGTATGAGTGTCCGTCGCTCAGACAGCAATGGCAACATACTGAACATAGACACCGCCTGTAAATCACAAACAGGTGTTCATGACATACTATTAAAGTTCTTCTTCCCAATGCATTTAACACTGGGCCAATATACGATCCCGGTTTGCTCCCACCTCCACGGGGATTCGAACATATGGTTACCAGACCTGCAGTCTGTAGCCCTGGTCACGGTGCTGCAGAGGCGTCTAAGGTACAGAGTCGGATTGTGTTAATGAGCACACTAAAGAGTGCGTCAGACTTTGGCGTTGTTAAAACATGGATAATGCTTGCTTGTGTTAACGTGCCACCTCTATATTTTGATTTTGATACTTCCATTGACTGTGAGTGCCAGATGCAAAGTAAGTTGTTGTATGACTTAATTATTTACATTTGTAGCATTGCAGTGTTTCACGCCCCTTATCTTAAAAACCAGTAGCTGTGTTTTCATGTGTTATGTATTCCATGCAGTTGTTAATACTGTAAGACTACCCAAATAATTGTACTCCCAACAACCCCTATTTCAGGAGACATGTTAACAATTTATCTGTTGTTGTTGCTGCTTGTTCTACCGATGCCAAAAGACAAGATGAAATGTCGCCCTGTATTTAGAGCTCATGGAATAGTAAAGAAATATTTTGCAGCTGGAATTGGCGGCTTCAAATACATAGATAAACGACCACAGCGCAAAAAATGCATTCGAATAATGACCACGACCGCTGAATTCAGACTCCAAAAATGTAACCGAGGAAAGAATGACACTGGGGAAATAGCAGACTATTAACACGCTAGCTATCATTACCACCATAGCCATAGTCTTTCTGTCTTTCCTAGAGGTTGTATCTGACTGAGAAACATTGGCTGCTTTTCTTCGCCATCTTGATTTTCTCTTGAGCTCAGCCAGAAGAATCAGTGTAAAGATGATGACGATGATGAACGAGGCAAACCCTAGAGTGGCATACAAGATGAAAGTCAGTCCATCAATGCTTTCTCTGCTCTTAGTAAACATCAAGGAAATGATGGTCTGGTTTCGATTCACATCCAATCTCCAACTAAGGTAGGCAGTCTGGAACTCCGGTTGGGAAGACAATATCATGAGAATAAAAATGATACAAATGATCACCTTGGTTCTTCTAGGAGTTATGAGCTGCTTGATTTTTAGAGGTAAAATTATACGCAGATATCTTTCGGCGGTAATGAACACAGTGATCCAACTAGTTATTCGGGCAAAACAGGCTCGTATGTGCCTTCCTGTGAGGTAGGCAACCCCAACAGGGTCCATGTGGAATCCCGCTGTGTCCAGCAGACCACTCAGGATGATGTTACTCCATAGCAAAGTGATCAAACCACATAAGTCCGAGATGGCCAGTCCGAAAAAGCTGATGGTCATGGTGTTGTCAAATCCCTGTTTGTAGAAGACAATGATGTTCATTATGTTAGCCACGATGCCACACAAACCGATGGACCGAGCTAATAGCGTAATAATTGACGATCTGAAATAGATACAATTCTCTGTCGCTAATGATGTTCACAAAACGAGTCTTGATGACGTTGTGAACGTGTGAGTGGTTCGTCACATTGTCATCCATGACTACTGGTCGATGTGTGTTCTTGGTGTTTCTGTCTAGCAATCCACCAGCGTGTGTGAGCTGTAAATGAATAAACAATTTAAGAAGACATGTAAACAATGGTAACAGTGGCCCCATGGTACTTGCTGCCACTGGGGTGTGAACATTAGGAATTTCACATATTCTAGGCCATGATATATGAAGCAGGTTGACCATTTCCCTTCCTCGTTGCCTGTTTTGTCCAGACATTTTCCAGTAAGGTTGTGAAAATTGATTGACTCTCATAAGTATGAAACCTGCTAGATCCCAGAGCATTACTGACCAGCACAAACTATGCCGGCCTCAGCTCAGGATCTTGGCAGACGAGCGCACTACCTACTATGTCACGGTGGTCTTTGAAGGACAGGTGTCTGGCCTAAATGAAAGCCTGGTGTATTCAGAAAACATGGAGGTATCAGCTATGCCATTAGACCACTGAGGTTCCTTGACGGACGGAGACTGTTCATTGGGAACACGCAACTGAGTCGGGAACACGGTGCTCCTGCAACAGCTGCTGAATACACACATGAGTCATCATACTGGTCCGTGTGATTGAATAAGCCCCTCAGTTTCCCGCACAGAAGCACTAGGATGTAACGGTGTTGTAAATGATATCAGGCATAGGCACTGATAGATTCTAAGGCCACCTACATATTGTAAATGTAGTAAACATAACTTTACTGAGTGTATGTCCTACCTCAAGGAGTCAGTATTTGCTATACCTGTGTATGTCGTCTATGTCAGTTCTTTGTGTTTCTACTCGGAACTCTTGACATGATCCCTCTGAAGAAATCTTGAGTCTTAACTCTTAAATCAAATGCATTTTTGTTAAGATCACATGCATTTTGAAAAGGCTTCCGTCGCAGCGAGATTGGTGTCATACTTTTATCATGACGTAGTAAATAAGTACCTTGGATGGTTTGCCATATTTGGTGCCTCAATTCACGCTCGGAAGAAAGCTTAGTGTTCAAGACAAGTACTGGAACTAACAATCTGTTGTAGATGTTATTAAGTCATGAATGAAAAAAGCACAAGATCACATGTTCACTCTGCTGTAAATCAATATGAATATGCGGTTTAAGCTGAACAGCTATACTTCTTTTCAAATATACATAATTTTCCATGGAATGTCAAAATTGTAAATATGTCCAGTTATATTTTTAAAACCATTAAGATGAAGAATAAATGGCTTTCAACGAAGGCTTGTGGACTCAAACTGTCTGCGAGATTTTCATCGTTTTCTCCACATTTCAAACTCTAAAAAAGACATGTGTTTATTGTAGCAGGATCGTTTAACGTATTTGCAACTTCACCACAATCATATTGATGTTAACCGACATGTTGAGCGACAATCGCGAGAATGTCTTCATCATAATTTCGCAGTTCCTTTTGCAGACAAGAAGCAGAGATAGAACGATAGAAATGACATTGGATGAACTGAGACGGTGGCATGGGGAAATGTCATCTGGAAAGTTGATCTAGAACACGGAGAACGACGAGCGAGGCATGAACGACTACGTCACTGGGCGGGGCATATGCTGATCTTAGGAGTATGACTATAGACTTCCCATTATCTCTCATTGCACACAGTGAATATCTAGGGTTAGAGTTAAATTATTAGAAGACACAGATTATGGTCGTCACTAGGACGAAGGAAATACCACAATGTGATACACAGGTAAATGGGAATATTCTTTAACAAGTCTCGGAACAGTCATAACATCTGATGGGAGATGTCTTGAAGAGATTAGAACAAGAATTGCCATGGTGAAGGCAGCCTTTTGCGAGATAGAAAACATACTGACCAATAACAAGATGTCATTTGCAACGAGACAAAGAGTGTTGAGGTGCTACATATAACATGTTCTTTTGTATGGATGTGGAGAGTGGACAATAAGCAAACAGGCTGAAAGACATCTGATGGCTGTGGAAATGTGATTTCTGGGGAATATGCGCAGATTACGACGGAGAGACAGGAAACAAAAAAAACAATGACCAAGTCCTACAAGAAACAAATGAAAATCGTAAACTGATTTATAGAAATTAGACTAGACAGTCACAACTTTTAGGTACGTTATGAGGATAAAAAAATTGGAGAACTTTGTGACAACTGGGAAGATTTAGGGGAAAAGAACAAGAGGAAGGCAGACAAGTAAATATCGAAATGGCTTGACCACGTTTTATGATCAAGACAAGAACACTGAGTTGATCCACGACTCTGGTGATCGAGTGAGATGGCGAGACATCACCGACCACGCCTATCGACATGGCACATGATGATTATTATCTCCCATTATCTACAATATGTTACGATGGGATGGCAAGAGGCACTTCATTATCGACATAATCTACACTATTTTAAAATCACATTGTGCCGTAAGTGTAGATAGAGGCCAGCAGGCGCTAAGGAAGCTCACATTCAGCAATTAATTCATGACTACTCTTGTCCTAGCGATGCGATTTATCTATGCCGATGGCTCTGTGTTCAGAGGCAAACAATGCCTGGGGATTCATAACAAAAGAAAAAGGCCGATGTCTAGTAAAGGGGAACTTGACATATGATACCCCAACCTCAAGTCTGAGAATGGAGGTGAAGGCGGTTAGTATAACTTTCCGCTGATTGGAGAACAAACTGTATACACATGTGAGTGTAACTGATTCACAAAGCATGCTGGCAAAGGTGAAGACTGGCATGCTTCGAAGAATGGCTTGCATCGTTTCATAGGTCGCGAGTTGTGAGCATTCCTGGATCTTTTCTCCAGGACACTCCGGTGTGATTGGGAATGAACATGCAGACACATAGGTTGGTGGTGCATCATTAAGGGGTGATTTAATGCAGGATAAGGCAGATGTGGTGAAGGCCCTCTTGGAGAATGTGATTAATGCAGAAGAACAGATAGACTATCACGGTCTAGAGAGAATGCAGCAGTAATGGGTGGTCAGATGATCTGGTCGATAGTCGTCAATCAGAGGTAAAGCAAGACGGACATATAATCAGATTGTAATGAGCACCATTAGTATTGGAACTCTACGCTGGCTGTTGAAGATGAGGGCTGAGCGTTTATGAGAATGCAGTGATGTCGGTTCTTGAGTCAACTCAACTCTATTTTACTTTATGATGGTATGGCAAGAGGAACTTCATTATCTTCATAATCTGCAGTAGTTTATGCTGGTATGGCAAGAAGTACTCCAGTGTCTCCACAATCTACAATAGTTTATGATGGAATGGCAAGAGGTACTCTAGTGTCTCCACAATCTACAATAGTTTATGATGGCATGGCAAGAGGTACTCCAGTATCACCACAATCTACAATAGTTTATGACGGCATGCAAGAGGTACTCCAATATCTCCACAATCTACAATAGTTTATTATGGCATGGCATGAGGTACTCCAGTATCTCCACAATCTACAATAGTTTATGATGGCATGGCAAGAGGTACTCCAGTATCTCCACAATCTACAATAGTTTATGATAGCATGGCAAGAGGTACTCCAGTATCTCCACAATCTACAATAGTTTATGATGGCATGGCAAGAGGTACACTAGTATCTCCACAATCTACACTAGTTTATGATGGCATGGCAAGGAGTACTCCAGTATCTCCACAATCTACTATAGTTTATGATGGCATGGCAAGAGGTGCTCCAGTATCTTCACAATCTACAATAGTTTATGATGGCATGGCAAGAGGTGCTCCAGTATCTCCCCAATCTACAATAGTTTATGATGGCATGGCAAGAGGTACTCCAGTATCTTCACAATCTACAATAGTTTATGACGGCATGCAAGAGGTGCTCCAATATCTCCACAATCTACTATAGTTTATTATGGCATGGCAAGAGGTACTCCAATATCTCCACAATCTACAATAGTTTATGATGGCATGGCAAGGGGTACTCCAGTATCTCCACAATCTACTATAGTTTATGATGGCATGGCAAGAGGTACTCCAGTATCTCCACAATCTACAATAGTTTATCATGGCATGGCAAGAGGTACACCAGTATCTCCACAATCTACAATAGTTTATGATGGCATGGCAAGAGATGCTCCAATATCTCCCCAATCTACTATAGTTTATGATGGCATGGCAAGAGGTACTCCAATATCTCCATAATCTACTATAGTTTATGACGGCATGCAAGAGGTACTCTAATATCTCCACAATCTACTATAGTTTATTATGGCATGGCAAGAGGTACTCCAGTATCTCCACAATCTACAATAGTTTATGATGGCATGGCAAGGGGTACTCCAGTATCTCCACAATCTACAATAATTTATGACGGCATGCAAGAGGTACTCCAATATCTCCACAATCTACAATAGTTTATGATGGCATGGCAAGAGGTATCTCCACAATCTACGATAGTTTATGACGGCATGGCAAGAGGTACTCCAGTATCTCCACAATCTACAATAGTTTATTATGGCATGGCAAGAGGTACTCCAGTATCTCCACAATCTACAATAGTTTATGATGGCATAGCAAGAGGTACTCCAGTATCTCCACAATCTACAATAGTTTATGATGGCATGGCAAGAGGTACTCAGTTCCACAATCTACGATAGTTTATGACGGCATGCAAGATGTACTCCAGTATCTCCACAATCTACAATAGTTTATTATGGCATGGCAAGAGGTACTCCAGTATCTCCACAATCTACAATAGTTTATTATGGCATGGCAAGAGGTACTCCAGTATCTCCACAATCTACAATAGTTTATGATGGCATGGCAAGAGGTACTCCAGCATCTCAACAATCCTACAATAGTTTATGATGGCATGGCAAGAGGTACACCAGTATCTCCACAATCTACAATAGTTTATGACGGCATGCAAGAGGTACTCCAATATCTCCACAATCTACTATAGTTTATTATGGCATGGCAAGAGGTACTCCAGTATCTCCACAATCTACAATAGTTTATGATGGCATGGCAAGAGGTGCTCCAGTATCTCCACAATCTACAATAGTTTGTGATGGCATGGCAAGATGTACTCTATTATCTCCAGAAAAGGCAATACTTTATGATGGTAAGGCAAGGGGCATTCTATTATCTCCATGAGCTACAATATTATATGGCCGACTGGAATATGAAGAGATAAAACTAACTTGTTTTGTTTTTGTGTGTGTTAGAGACATTCATACAATGAAGCCATGGAAGAGAAAACATGTTATATGTAAAGTTGGAACGTAAAAATGGCTTAACATATCACATGTAGACAACTATCCACAAGATCAGTCCAACCACTCAATGAAAAATGATATTAGTGTTGTTAAGGGCATAGTAAAAAGAACCAACGGTCTTATAAACACAATAAAAGTTCCTTACAGTAAGAGTTTGACAGAAGAACCGCGACTAGTATTTTACAAACACAAGATAAAAGTTTTAGAACGTAGATAATATACAACTGTAAGAGACTAAATGAATGTAATCCTGAAAGCCAATTCGAAATGCAACAATACTTTTCCTACTCCATACACCTGCTCACCATTTCAACGTGATGTTTTTAGTATCATCATCAGCCAACAATCCATTCTCCCCATAGCTCTTAACGTTTTCTCAGAAGCCCGGCTCCCTTTACAGACATGCAAGCAAGGCGTAATCTCAGAGACAGACTAGTCACCAGCAGATGACGAGAGCCTTCTGAGTGGAATGCAGGAGCACGACGTAGACTTGCTGTCATCTGACCTACACAACACATGGCACTCAGATTGGTGAGTATGCCCTAGGATGCTGTCGTATCCAGGACCTCATGCAGATACGTTTGTTGTTGTCATTGTTATTGTTGCCTTAATGTGGTTTATCAGATTATGTTTATTTGGGTGCTGACAACCGATTTGTAGCCGCAAAGTCCAACATGGCACATGTGACCGTGTCCCTGTAATGCTTATTCCGCTTTTCTTGTTTGTTAATCTGCGCCATTGCAGTGTCACATTGTAACACACATTTATGTAAGGGTGAAACTGGTGGAGAACCTGAAATAGGAAGAAGATTGTATGAAAGAAAGGTCGCATTTCGGAACCAGACAACAGTTATTAGTGGTGTGATCGATCACTGCATCTCAAATGCAATTGATACTCTCGAACTTAGAGATCATACAGTAAATGTGGCTCCATAGACAAACGGGAGGATTCAGAGAATCATTAGATACGGATAAGATAAGCAGCATAAGACGGCACAATATGAGTTCACAAAGTGTCGAGACAGGCGCCAGTTGAAGTAAAATATTTCTTGACAGAGTGTGGTTGTTTACTTATGGTCTGTGGTATTTTCAGGTATAATGTTTACAGCTTGAAGACAAGAGAATGAACTGTCCCGACATATTGTTTAGCTGAACTGATGTTTGTAGCTGTCTGGGCCGACATAGTGTTCATTTAAACAATAGGTGAATATAGCAAACACTGACGGCAAGATAAACACAGCCAGCCATTGCTCAATTACACTGGGACACCTATTTTGTGACGACAAGCGCCAATTTAGCAACCGCAAATATGTTATCATGATATTGTACCCTTTATCTGTTTTCTTAGTAATGTAAAAATAGTGTTTTCTGATTGGGGCTAAGGTAATAACGCACAGTTAAAGGCTGTGTCCCGCGGTTACGCTGTTATTCTCTTGTTATATGTTATTACGAAGCTGTTATCAGCAGTAACTGATTCCCTGGAATGATCGGTCGATGACACAGCGATTTCCTGGATGTTGTGGCTTGCGTTTCGTGGACTAGCATCACATCAAATCATCCGACATAATGGCAATCATCAACAGTAGTTGACGGTGAATTATTGGCTGTATTGATCGATTGTATAGAGCTACGACTTTGTCTATTATATGTGTGTGTGTGTGTGTGTGTGTGTGTGTGTATGTGTGTGTGTATGTTGTTTGTGAGAATACTGAAGTACTAAAGTCATTATATAGAGTATGTACTGATGTAAGCACGTGAATGATGGACAATGAGTTGGCACGCTGAGATAACCTTACGCCAACAGACAGGTTTCTGATGAAGAAGCAAAGTCAACAATCGACATAATCTTCTTCTTCTTCTTCTTCTTCAGCGTTCCATTTAGGTTCTTTGCTGCAGATACAATACGTCTCCATTCGTCTCTCTAGTTGAGCCTCTCTTGCCAGTCGTTGATTCCAAGTGCTCGTAGGTCTGTATATATATTATCTCTCCACCATCTTCTTGGTCTACCTCGGGGTCTACGGTCATGTATTTCCTGAGTGTAAGCTAGTTTTGTTTCCCTATTATCTTCCATTCTTTCTATATGCCCCAGCCATTGTAGTCTATTAGTCTTCATGATACCAGTGATTAGCAGGGACTTAACCATAAAATGCAAAGAATACCATGGACAGACAGAAAAACCAATGACCAAGTACTACAGGAGACAAATGAACATCGTAAACTGATTAGAGAAATTAGACGTAGACAGTCAAAATGTTTTGGACATGTTATGAGAAGAAATGGATTGGAGAACTTAGTGACAACTAGCAAGATCGAGGGGAACAGACCAAGAGGAAGACCGAGAGGAAAATATCTGGATGGCTTGGCCACATGGCATGGACGAGACAGGAACACTGAGCTGATCCACGACATTGGTGATCGAGAGAAATGGCGAGTCATGACCGCCCACGCTTTCCGGCATGGCACATGATTGATTGATTGAAACAGATCATAAATGTCGTTGTTACTTCCTCTTTTCCACTCTCCACTGTGTGTATCCCTAATGGGTCCAAAGATGCGTCTTAAAACTTTGTTCTCAAAGGTTTGTAATAAGTCTTCGTCTCCTTTTGTTGTACTCCAGGTTTCAGAGCCATACAGCTCAACTGGTCTGATCAGTGTTTTGTATATTGTGAACATGGTGTTACGAGATAGCGCCTTTGATTTTAGTAGATGTTGTAGTGCATAGTATATCTTATTTCCAGAATTGATTCTAGTTTGTATTTCTTCCCTTATGATGTTGGAGCAGTTGAAGATTGTACCCAGGTATTTGTATGTTTCCGTTCTTTTAAAAAAAAATGTGGCCAGAGTTTTTAGCCATTCCTTCTCTTGAAATTACTATATATTCTGTCTTATCTTGGTTGATAATCAGCCCAATCTGTTGGGCTTTTTCCTTTAAGTGAGTCAATATTTCCAATGTATTTTGTTCATTTCCCCCTATAATATCTATATCATCTGCATAACCAAGCAGCCTGGATGTTCCTCCAATATCACATTCCTCCTTTACACTCCTTACAATTTTCTCTAGAGCCAAATTGAAGAGTAGCGTCGATAGTGCATCACCTTGTTTCAAGTCGACATAATAATACATTTAAAAAATGTTAGTTGCATATCCTTTACAGCAGTATTTCCCAAAGTGGTGGTCCGCGGACCGGTGCGGTCCGCGAGCCCTCCTTTGCCGGTCTGCAACGTGAGTTGAAAAAAAGTAAGAAGAAAGTTAAATATTTTCTCCTTTGAGGATTGTTTAGAACTTTTTTAAAAACAACATTGTCCTTTTCTCAAAACATGTTATCCGCACCGTTTTTATGGTGATTTAATTTTAAAATAAATTGAGCCTGCAGCCGTATAACCCAAGGAGTATTTATCTTTAAGGAGAAGCGAATCAGTGGTTCAATGGGAAAGTTCAAAATAGTAACCAGCTGTGACCCATACTAGAAGCCAACGACATTTGTTCGTTGATCACTTGCGTTTCTTTTGTTTCCAATGTGACGACAGGTTAGAACGATGCATATTATAATTTGCTGATTGTCATAGATGCAGAATATACATGATTTTCGTTGGACGATTATAATGCATTATGCCATCGTCTGAGCGAGTGAAGTTGTTAGATACATCTGCAAAATGTTTTTCATTACAGCTGAGCGAAAGCACGGACGTTCCCAACCTATCGATTCTGATGGTGTATGTGAGATATCGATAGAAAGACAACTTGAAAGAAGAGTATTTCTTTTTCGTCAATGAGAATTATTAAGACACAATACAGAAACACTATGCAAATGTGTTCTCCCTTGCGGGTAGCGCTGTCTACAATCAAGCCACGATTTGATAAGCTTGTAAATAATAAACAGGCCTACCCCTCGCATTAAATAGTTACTGTTAGCAGCTGATCATTAAATCATTTTTATTACAACATACTGTAATTTAGCCAGCTTGTTTACAATCTGATTTGGTGTCTTTTTTAAAGATATATATATTTTTTTTTATATTGGTGTTCATTACTGTCGGTGTATTCGAGTGTATACACCTTTTCAAGAAGAACTAAATGTAGTTTTGACATTTGAAAAACAAAATTTTGGTATGTAAATCTCTATAATAAACTTTTTACTCATGTAAATAGGACCACCATTAAATAAATCTCCTTCATCCAATAATAATATGGAGCAGTATTTAGCGCACCGGGACAACACTCAAAATTACGTTAAATGTTACATTTATATTAAAACTAGCTGACCCGGCCCGGCTTCGCCCAGTCCTTGGTGGGGAGCATCTCATTCAATTCATATAAGTAGTCATATAAGTTCCCGTTCCCGTTACCGACTGTCTGTCTGTCTGTCTGTCTGTCTGTCTGTCTGTCTGTCTGTCTGTCTGACCCGGCCCGGCATCGCCCAGACCCTGGTGGGGAGCATCTCATTTAATTCATATAAGTAGTCATATAAGTTCCCGTTCCCGTTACCGACTATCTGTCTGTCTGTCTGTCTGTCTGTCTGACCCGGCCCGGCTTCGCCCAGTCCTTGGTGGGGAGCATCTCATTTAATTCATATAAGTAGTCATATAAGTTCTCGTTCCCATTACCGACTATATGTCTGTCTGTCTGTCTGTCTGTCTGACCCGGCCCGGCTTCGCCCAGACCCTGGTGGGGAGCATCTCATTTAATTCATATAAGTAGTTATATAAGTTCCCGTTCCCGTTACCGACTATCTGTCTGTCTGTCTGTCTGTCTGTCTGACCCGGCCCGGCTTCGCCCAGACCCTGGTGGGGAGCATCTCATTTAATTCATATAAGTAGTCATATAAGTTCCCGTTCCCATTACCGACTATATGTCTGTCTGTCTGTCTGTCTGTCTGTCTGACCCAGCCCGGCCCGGCATCGCCCAGCTCCTGGTGTGGAGCATCTCATTTAATTCATATAAGTAGTCATATAAGCTCACGTTCCCGTTCCCGACTATCTATATGTCTGTCTGTCTGTCTATCTGTCTGTCTATCTGTCTGATCTGGCCCGGCTTCGCCCAGCCCCTGATGGGGAGCATCTCATTTAATTCATATGAGTAGTCATATATGAGGTCGCCGCTGAACGTGTTGCATGGAGGGCAAATATCAGAAATGGAATAAAGACAAAGGAGAAAATTATTGCAGATAAGTCACACGCCGAGCGTGTGAGACGTAAGATGGTGCATGATGGTGGAAATGACCACGTGTTCACATGCAACCACTGTGGACGGATATTTACAGCGCGAATTGGCTTTATCAGTCACATTCGCTACTGCAATAGGTAAAAGTTATTATGCCTTTTTAAAGCACAAACTATCGTCTGTCAAGACGGCAAGGTGCCAATATTGAGGTCATATAAAATTCCAGATTACAAGGAGAAAATTTTTTTTAAACGACACCGGTCCCTGGTGCAAAAGGAAAATTGTATGTCCTTCCGCGAAAGTGAAAAGTTTGGGAAGCACTGCTTTACAGGACATCGCAATCAACCACAGCATTTTTAGCTGTTTGTGATTTATTATCAAGTTTACATTCAGTAGTTTGCCATTGCTTTCTGAACGGCCGGAACTCATACCAATTTATAAAATCCAATACAACAAGGTCTGCACGGTATGCAGGATTACGAACAGCTTCCGTAAAATAATACATAAAGCAATCATTTAAAGAAATACAAAGGTGAAACCATTTGATCGATTAGAGAAATTAAATATAGACCGTCACAACTACGTGGGCGTGTCTTCATCATCATCAGTAATTAATAATAATAAATATTCAGACTTTGTGTCAAGAAATTCGCGTGCCTTACACCAGAACTTCTACGATTTAGACATCAGCTTCAAATCTTTTGGATTATCACTTATTCATTCTTTGTGTTAATAACATATCTTGGACCACTGTGCTGGCATTGTCATCAAACCGTTCAAGCACTATCATATCTAGCACGCAAACACTCTGCCGCCTGTGTGTCACTTGCTTGAAATAGTTCACATTGTCTAACAACCTTGCCCGCCACACTCGGACCAGTTCGAACGATCAAATCTATGCATGTCAGTTATGCGGTAATCTATTTAATAGGAAGGATAACTTACAATATCATATACGAACACATCACCAGACACCTATGGATGTCTCTACAACATCATCAAATGCTGTGACCACATCAACATGATCAGCTACGACAACCTCATTAGCACGCAAGAGGAAAACCTCAGCACATACACACAACTCTAACAAACAGAATAAACACACACACACACACACACACACACACACACACAAACACACACACATGCTTGACCAATCGGTAGCAGAGGAAGCAGACAATTTATTACCAGAAGAACCAGAGACACTACACACCCTTTCAACCGATATTCAGCAAACATTTAAAGACAACTGGCAAGCTGACACATCACAAGATTAGCAAACATTTATCGACATACACATTCTATATTAGCCCACAGACACAACACCTTATCGACTCGACAGCTACATTGTATCAATCAATCAATCATGTGCCATGCCGGAAAGCGTGGGCGGTCATGACTCGCCATTTCACTCGATCACCAGTGTCGTGGATCAGCTCAGTGTTCATGTCTCGTCCATGCCATGTGGCCAAGCCATCCAGGTATTTTCCTCTCGGCCTTCCTCTTGGTCTGTTCCCCTCGATCTTGCCAGTTGTCACTAAGTTCTCCAATCCATTTCTTCTCATAACATGTCCAAAAAATTTTGACTCTCTACGTCTAATTTCTCCAATCAGTTTACGATGTTCATTTGTCTCCTGTAGTACTTGGTCATTGGTTTTTCTGTCTGTCCATGGTATTCTTTGCATTTTCCTCAGAAACCACATTTCTGCAGCCATCAGATGCTTTTCAGCTTGACTGCTCATTGTCCAAGTTTCACATCCATACAAAAGAACAGGCTCTATGTATCCCCTCAACACTCTTTTTCTCGTTTCAATTGACATCTTTTTATTGGTCAGAATGTTTTTCATCTTGCTAAAGGCTACTTTCGCCATGGCGATTCATTGTTCTAATCTCTTCAAGGCATCTCCCATCAGATGGTATAACTGTTCCAAGATAATTGTACCGATTCACTTGTTGAAGAATATTTCCATTTACTTGTATATTACATTGTGGCACTTCTTCCTTCCTACTGACGACCATAACCTGAGTCTTTTTACAATTTAATTCTAACCCCAGTTGCTCACTGTGTACAACAACCGCATCTACTAATTGTTGCAGGTCCTGCGCATTGTCTGCAATTAATACTGTATCATCTGCATATCTAATGTTATTGATGTTTCGTCCTCCAATGCTGATTCCATTTATATCCTCTACATTTCTGAAAATATTTTCACTGTACAGGGAAAAAAGATCTGGAGACATCACACATCCCTGTCTAACACCTCTCTTAATTGGCTGATACTGTCCCACTTCATTATCAATCCTTATTGCAGCTTGTTGTTTCCAATATATGTTTTTTATAAGTCTAATGTCTTTCCCATCAATTTGTAGATCTGCAAGCATATCCACCATGCTGACATGTCTAACGCTTTCAAAAGCCTTTGTATAGTCAATAAAGCAAAGATGTATATCCTTGTTTACTTCTATAGCACGTTCAATAACTGTTCGCAGCATATACACAGCATTTACTGTACCCTTTCCTTCTACAAACCCGCATTGTTCTTCCCCTATTTCAGGTTGTATCTTCTTCCTCATTCTTTGCATGATAATTCTTAGCAAAATCTTTGTGATGTGACTCATTATACTAATTGTTCTATGTTGATCACATTCCAAGGTTCCTGATTTCTTTGGGATTGCAATAAATATAGAGTTACATAATTCAGGAGGTATATCTCCAGTATCATATAATGTGTTCAGCAGTCTGGTGACTTGATCTAGTCCAAATTCTTCTAAAGCTTTAATCATTTCTGTTGTGATGTTATCTGCACCGGGGGCCTTGCCAGCTTTCATATGCTTAAGAACATTTCGAACCTCCATCTCCAAAATTGGCGGTCCTTCATTATTAAATCTAATATCATACTGTTCGACTCTGTTATCATCATAAAGGTGTTTCACATAATCTGTTCATACCTGTAGAATCTGGTCTTTTTCTATTATGATTTTGCCATCTTCAGGTTTTAGACACCCTGTTGATGTACTTGTTCTTTTATTAGTAAGTTCCTGAATTCTTTTGTGCACTAATTTGGTATTTTGACTGTTGTGTTGGCTTTCAATTTCTAAGCACTTGTCCTCAAGCCATGCTTCTTTTTCCTCCTTACATAATGTTCTGACTTGTCTGTGAATTTCTTCATATTTGACATAATTATTTTTGTTGAGTCTTCTTGTTTCCATGGGGTGTAAAATTTCTTCAGTCATCAATTTCTTACGACCCGCCTTCTTTAATTTTGGAATAGTTTTTTCTGCAGCCACATTGATTGAATTCTTCAACGTTTCCCAATGATCATCCACATCCTGGAATAGGATCTCTAGATCAGACAAAATTTCAAATCTGTTCTGTACTTCTATGTTGAATTTGTTTTGTATTTCCTTGTCATTACTCAATGTACACAAATCATATTTAGCGTTTCCTGTTATATACTTGACTTTCTTCAACTTTATCCTCAATGTTCCTGTGAGTAAGCTGTGGTCACTATTACAATCAGCACTGGGAACTGTTTTTGCTATTGTTAATGCGTTTCTAAATCTTCTGCTAATCAGAATGTAGTCAATCTGGTTTCTAATCCTGCTATCAGGACTCCTCCATGTCCATAATCTTCTAGGGTGTTGTTTGTAGGTGTTTCCTACAATCATTTCCTGTTCTTTTGCCCACTCTACGAGTCTGTATCCTCTTTCATTTCTCTCTCCTAAACCATAGTTTCCTACTGTGTATCTATCTCCGTGATTTCCTACTTTTGCATTGAAGTCCCCTATTATGATGTTTATTTCTGGATTTTTACATTTCTTTAAGGCAGACTCTATGTCATTATAAAATAGACTAAAAGGAAGACCGAGAGGAAAATACCTGGATGGCTTGACGAGACAGGAACACTGAGCCGATCCACGACTCTGGTTATGGAGTGAAATGGCGAGTCATGACCACCCACGCTTTCCGGTATGGCACATGATTGATTAAAATACATTGTATACTATTTTCGAAACCCAAAATTCTAGATTCAAGAACAATTATAGCCAGCATTTAGTGCTAAGACATAGAGAAACACATGACCTTAGATTCTGTCACGCTTCTTCTAACAATGCTTCTGTTTTTGAATTCCCAGCTCTAATCAATAATAGACACGACTTTGACGCCTTCATCAAAACAGTACGTGACTACGACATCCTTACCTATGCCATGCAACAACGTCCAGACACCATGCGGCCACTTCCTATTACCTCTTTCATATCGCCGAGTTCACTATAGGTTGATGTCTAGGTGATATCAATCAATCAATCAATCATGTGCCATACCGGAAAGCGTGGGTGGTCATGACTCGCCATTTCACTCAATCACCAGAGTCTTGGATCGGCTCAGTGTTCCTGTCTCGTCAAGCCATCCAGGTATTTTCCTCTCGGTCTTCCTTTTAGTCTGTTCCCCTCGATCTTGCCAGTTGTCAATAAGTTCTCCAATCCATTTCTTCTCATAACATGTACAAAAAATGTTGACTGTCTTCGTCTAATTTCTCTAATCAGTCTACGATTTTCATTTGTCTCCTGTAGTACTTGGTCATTGGCTTTTCTATCTGTCAATGGTACTATTTGCATTTTCCTCAGAAACCACATTTCTATAGCCATTAAATGTTTTTCAGCTTGACTGCACATTGTCCAAGTTTCACATCCATACAAAAGGACAGGCTCTATGTACCCCCTAAACACTTTTCTTCTCGTTTCAATAGACATCTTTTTATTAGTCAGAATGTTTTTCATCTTGCTAAAGGTTACTTTCGACATGGCGATTCTTGTTCTAATCTCTTCAAGGCATCTCCATCAGATGTTATGACTGTTGCGAGATAATTGTATCGATTCACTTGTTGAAGAATATTCCCATTTACTTGTATATTAAATTGTGGTACATCGTTCTTCCTAGTAACGACCATAACCTGTGTTTCTTACAATTTAATTCCAACCCCAGCTGCTCATTGTCTACAACAGCCGCTTCTACTAATTGTTGCAGATCCTGTGCATTGTCTGCAATTAATACTGTATCATCTGCATATCTAATGTTATTGATGTTTGTTCCTCCTGTCAGAATCTCTAATGTCTCCAACCGAGATGCAGTAACATCGTTACGCCCGCCAGGCGAATAGTCGCCAACCGAGATGCAGTGACATCGTTACGCCCGCAAGGCGAGTACCAGTTACCTGCCCGCAGGTTGCCTGGCTGACGTGATCGGCAGCGGTCAGGCAAGGACAAAGCAAGACGCACGCAGTCCTCGTGAAGCCAAGCCACAGGGCAAGCGCTGTGCGGAGAAACCGGCAGACTGCTTGGGAACTCGGACATGACAAGACGTGTGGGTTGAGAAAGGCTTCGTGTAGTTCTGTGCCCGAAAGTCGAGTGCTTGTATATCTTGTGAGATAGACTGTGAAGCTGTGGGTTTTGTCTGTAAGTGTAACTGTGTATTGTATATGTATAGTAATGATCATCACATGCCAAACTATATCGTACTTGCATGTGAATTGTAAATAAATTATTTGAACTTAGTGTCATTGTGTGTCAAGTCCAATCATTTTGTACTTGTACTTATCTCACATATGGGTGTCACTGTGATCTTTTGAAATTATGTCCCTTTCATTTAATTGTTGTTACATTATTACACTAAGGGCGGTAAATTGAAATGTATTAGAATATGTGTTGTATAAAAATAGCCATTGTGTTGCCAGATTGTCAACACTCCAAGAAGTCATCAGCTGGGCATGGTATAGGGTTACCGACGTTGTAGACCAACGGAAGAGCCCCCGGCCAAATGAGGTCGGAGCCCGAGCGTTGAATGCGGCTTATACAAAGACGTATTACAGTCTTACCTGATGTTTGTTTGTTGCAAAAAGCATATTATTTCGTTTGTTTTAGAGGTTGCGAGGTAGTTGCATTGATTGCTGGTGCTACCGATCTGACTGGGTCAATATTGCAACTCAGGTGATCATCCATCGAGAGGATGAAACTTGGAAAGTAGTAAAGATTGAACACCACATGACTTAACATACAACTTGCATTTCTTATGTATTTCTATGCCAGTGTACATGACAACAGAAAGGTCGATTCTGACATGGTTAAAAGATAAACCCTGTATCTATGTAGAGTATACATGAAATATAAAATCTTTAATGAATAAGCCCCGGGGGAGCGTGTCAGAATCTCTAATGTCTCCAACCGAGATGCAGTAACATCGTTACGCCCGCCAGGCGAATAGTCGGCAACCGAGATGCAGTGACATCGTTACGCCCGCCAGGCGAGTACCAGTTACCTGCCCGCAGGTTGCTGGCTGACGTGATAGTCAGCGGTCAGGCAAGGACAAAGCAAGACGCACGCAGTCCTCGTGAAGCCAATCCACAGGGCAAGCGCTGTGCGGGAGAAACCGGCAGACGGCTTGGGAACTCGGACATGACAAGACGTGTGGGTTGAGAAAGGCTTCGTGTAGTTCTGTGCCCGAAAGTCGAGTGCTTGTATATCTTGTGAGATAGACTGTGAAGCTGTGGGTTTTGTCTGTAAGTGTACTGATGTATTGTATATGTATAGTAATGATCATCACATGCCAAACTAGATCGTATTGCATGTGAATTGTAAATAAATCCATTGAACTTAGTGTCAATTGTGTGTCAAGTCCAATCATTTTGTACTTGTACTTGTCTCACATATGTTAGGTCCAACGAGCCAGGTTTAAGATCCTGACACTCCAATGCTGATTCCATTTATATCTTCTGCATTTCTGAAAATATGTTCACTGTATAGGGGAAAAAGATTTGGAGATATTACACGTCCCTGCCTAACACCTCTCTTAATGGGTTGATATTGTCATACTTCATTATCAATCCTTATGGCAGCTTGTTGTTTCCAATATATGTTTTTTATACGTCTAATGTATTTCCCATCAATTTGTAGATCTGCAAGCATATCCACCATGTGACATGTCTAACTCTATCAAAAGCCTTTGTGTAGTCAATAAAGCAAAGATGTATATCCTTGTTTACTTCTATAGCACGTTCAATAACTGTTCGCAGCATATACACAGCATTTACTGTACCCTTTCCTTCTACAAACCCACATTGTTCTTTCCCTATTTCAGGTTGTATTTTCTTCCTCACTCTTTGCATGATAATTCGTAACAAAATCTTTGTGATGTTACTCATTATACTAATTGTTCTATGTTGATCACATTCCAAGGTTCCTGATTTCTTTGGGATTGCAATAAATACAGAATTGCATAATTCAGAAGGTGTATATCCAGTATCATATAATGTGTTCAGCAGTCTGGTGACTTGCTCTAGTCAAAATTGTGATGTTATCTGCACCGTGGGCATAGCCAGCTTTCATATGCTTAAGAACATTTTGAACCTTCATCTTTAAAATTGGTGATCCTTCATTATTAAATCTAATATCATACTGTTTTTCTCTGTTATCATTATACAGGTTTTTCACATAATCTGTCCATACATGTAGAATCTGATCTTTTTCAATTATGATTTTGCCATCGTTAGTTTTTAGTTGTTGTTGTTGTTTTTTTTTTAGGTGATATACCAACTTATATTACGCAAAACCAAGCCATCAACATGCGACTACGGGACTCACACAGCAAAACTTACACAGTTAATCTCTGCTTTTGTAGATGTGTAGTATTATTCATAGGTGAAAATATTAAAAGGATTAGGACATTTTTAACCAAACATTTAGCTCCCAGATTCAAGACACTAGACCATTCTGTCTATACATACACACAATACATCATCATCATCATCATCATCAAGTGCCGTGCCGGCTGGCGTAGGCGTTCATGGCTCTCCATAGATCTCGGTCTTTGGTTTTCTGGATCAACTCTGCTGCTGATATTCCTCCATGCCACCGTCTCAATCCATCCAGCATCACTTCTCTTGGTCTACCTCTGCCTCTCTTCCCCTCGATCTTTCCAGTTGTTACGATGTTCTCCAATGCCTCTCTTCTCATCACATGACCGAGGAAAGCTGTTTGTCTCTGTCTTATTGTTGTATATAATGTTCTAGTTTCATTAGCCTGTTTCAGGCAGTCGTCGTTAGTTACTCTGGCAGTCCAAGGAATTCGCAACATTCGTCTCAGGAACCACATCTCTGTTGCTTCTAATTTCTTCCTAATTTGTTCATTTACATTCCAAGATTCACAGCCATACAGCAAAACTGGTTCTACACACAATACACAGACTCACTATCATATTTCTATATGAAAAGACAAGTATACTGAGACAGTACCACTACCTCACCACTAACACATATAAGACACATTTTTAATACACTTTCCTGCTGCTGTCCTGAGTATTACTGGTATACCACAATACTTATATATGTAGATACCTGTATTGTAAATCACCCTTTGTATGTACATAACTTTTTACTTTCATAATAATGTTCATATGTCGTTACTGTTTGTTGTTGTTTTTTTTTTTTTTTATCATCGACGCTTTTTAATGACGTGTGGTTTATAATATGATCTATTAATATTGTTAAAAGACGGTCCTAATTCGTATTTGATGAACATATGTGTACTACATGTAATATCTAATACATTGCGGACTTCGTGTTAATTCAGTGTCATATTTGTTTTTATATATTTTTATTTTTCATGTTTTCAGTGAAAATTGTATATCATTAAAACATTGAATGGTATTTGTAAACC
This sequence comes from Cepaea nemoralis, assembly GCA_014155875.1. Classification (NCBI taxonomy): domain Eukaryota; kingdom Metazoa; phylum Mollusca; class Gastropoda; order Stylommatophora; family Helicidae; genus Cepaea; species Cepaea nemoralis. The sequence goes on along the minus strand of JACEFZ010007331.1, from coordinate 205,095 downwards.
ATTGACAATAAAAGATTGAACGTGCTGTGGTGAAAGTTGAATATGTTTTTCACTAAACTTTTATGTCATTGATTACGATGTGACAACATTCATCGGTGAATGTGCTTAACTGAAAATACACGGCTTGTGATATTGTTATCATAAAATTACTTTGTTGAATATGTTGTGGAAACTATTGAAAATTTATCCCCACACAGTTTTATGTTTTTTATATATATAAAATATTTTTTTTTAAATTATTGAAACTAAGTTTTGTTTGTTTTCCTTTGTTTTCACGACGTAGTCCTTTTTCGGGTCTTCCTTGTCGTTCGTTGATTGTGCGGAGAGGTTGTTGTTCATGTTAACAGTGGTTGTTGAATCAATGTTCGTTGTGGCGAGAGGCTGTGGAATAACAGATACACACATACAGACAAGAACAATGTCACATACACAAACACACAATGGAACAGAGAGACATGAACACAGTCAAATACACTTGTACAATATCACACAAGAAGAAAGACACACACACACACACACTCAAACACACACACATACACACACAATGGAACAGAGAGACATGAATAATATTATTTCCTGGTGAATACTTGACTTTCTTTGACTGTACCCTTAATGTTCCTGCAAGGAATCTGTGATCATTGTAGCAGTCAGCATTGGGAAGTGTTTTTGCGATTGTTAACGCATTTCTAAATTTTCTGCTAATCAGGATGTAATAAAACTGGTTTCTAGTTCTAAATCTGACAACAGTGGACATGTAATTAAAGAAAACAAACAAAAACGGAATATTTTCACATGACTTTTATTGTCAGACATAATCTGTTGTGTTACAACATCTAATGCTTGAACCGTATCATCAACATCAGCACTTTCCCCCTTTTACATTACCGAAAAGCTTCAACTTACCATTCCATAGTATCTGCTAAAGAAGTACTTATACAGACTACTCACATAGCTCTCCACACTCTTTGTCTTTCTTTCCACCACAAAGTGTCTCCATCTTTCATAGACAGCTTCACAACTTGTCCAGGCCACAGCACCAAGAACACCAAACCTTCGTTGTACATGAGTTCCAATGAAACAGTCATAACAATATTTATGGTAAAGCCGTCTATGGCTCTACCTGGGGTAGTTTCGATATCATCTGAGTATTCGTCATCAAAGGGCCATTTCCCATTGCTGACATCTTCAACTTTCTATACCACAATGTCTGCTACACGTACCTTCCATTGTTCCATCTCTCAACGATACAAGGGTTTTCTTGAATCCTACCTAAAATAACATTTCATACTTTGTCCACCTCGAGCTCACTTAGTCATTTCACACCCACAATAGCGTCAATTCTCCATCCAACCCACAGTGTCTTTTATGAAGTCGGCCTTTCTTAAAACTATATCTGCATTATCGATCCCTTGAATACCATCTACCACATCTTCTAACCAAATTTCAACATTTCATACTACTTAACATTAGCATTCTTGTTGATTACAACACAGCCGGTTTTCTGCTGATCAGGCATATTTCCCAACCTACTGGAGATAAATTGCATGTTCCCTATCCTAACAAACACCGAACTTCAATATATGCCGGAGAGAGAGAGAGAGAGAGAGAGAGAGAGAGAGAGAGAGAGAGAGAGAGAGAGAGAGAGAGAGAAAGATAGTGTGCAACAGAGAGGGAGCGACAGAGAGAGAGAGAGAGAGAGCGTGCGAGAGAGAATATATATATATATATATATATATATATATATATATATATATATATATGTGTGTGTGTGTGTGTGTGTGTGTGTTTTGGGGTCGGGTGGGAGTATATGTGTGTGTGAGTGTGATTGATTTGGTATATTACTGTGTTAGTACTTTTAAATAATGTTTAAATAATTAGTGAGTGTGTGTGTCTATGCGTGTGTGCATGTGTGTGTGTGTGTGTGAGACTGTGTATGTGTGTGTGTGTCTATATGTATGTCTATATCAATGTCTGCCTGTCTATTTATATGAAGCAAAGCGAAGGAGGACAAGAATAAGAAAGGAAGAGGTCGTGAAAGAGAAGAAAGGTCATGATCAAGTGGCTAAGCAACTTACCCCTGACAACAAATACAGATGACAGAAGTGAAAAGAAAGACAAGCGTGCAGGTTGTATGCACAGATTTAGGAAATATGGTTCCACACCCCAAACAGTTTGTGTGTATGTATGTGTAGCCTATACCAACTAGTTTACACAAGCTTAGAAAAACAAATTCAAAATAAAGTCAACATCCATAAAACTGTATTGTCACCAAGAAGACGTTTAACTAGTGACACGACATCTCATACAATGAATTTATAGTACATGTATCAATACAATGCATAATGCAGCAGTATTCAATTAACTTTAATGGTTTCCACAAACAAATATCAATAGTTTTGCAATATTTTGCTTATAAATTTACTATGGAAGTAGGACCGTGCTCTGCAGAACTGCTATTACAACAATAAACTACACCGACTAGATAGCTGCCGAATTGCTAGGAAGTAGAGAAATTGGTATACAATAATTACTAACAGTTAGAAACTTAATATACACCAGAAAGGCAATAATCAACTAACAAGTTGGCATGTTATTATACTCCATACAGACAACAACCAAATAGCATACAGAGTAATCGCGACATTATATCGTCAGATGTCCTCTGTAAAAGAAAGAACAAAATGGTTGTATATGCCGAACTGTCTGGGCTTCAATACTCTCACATAGATAATATTGCAACTGACATCATAGCCACAGACACAGCACAAACAGCACAGTAAATGTACACCGTTTATTCTAACCAATCTACCAACACGGTACGTGGACACCGTTTATTCTAATCAATCTACCAACACGGTACATGTACACCACTTATTATAATCAATCTACCAACACGGTACATGTACACCACTTATTATAATTAATCTACCAACACGGTACATGTACACCACTTATTCTAATCAATCTACCAACACTGTACATGTACATCCCTTATTCTAATTAATCTAACAACACAAGTACATCCGTTAATCGGCATCTAGTCCATCATGTCCATATCTAAACTATAATTACAAAATGCTATTTCTGACAAGCCTCGATCTTGTGTCCTCGCACCATCAACTCTTCTACTCTACAGTGTCTCTTATTGGAATCTCTAATGCTCTACTATATATTGTCAGTTTTCTTCTCTGGTTGAGGAGCCCAGTTCCTTTACCAAGTCACCATACATGGAGCAGCCCGTTAATTATCAGTTAAAACATTATCATTGCTGCAGACTATTTCATATATAATAATCAATTATATAGACAACATTTAACACATAAAAACCATTGAGAACACTTTTGCCTAAAGAGTGGTAATAAGATCAGTATTAGCTTATAGAAACTTATTTGTTCTTCATGTCTTCCAGTCAGGCCATCATCATCATCATCATCATCATCATCATCATCATCATCATCATCTTCCACTTCTGCCGTCAAGCGTCATGGGGAGGAATAATTTGCGTTCCTACGCCCGGTGGGCGGCACTGGATAGTGTCATTCCGTGTGGTTGTACAATGTCTTTGATGTCGTCAATCCATTTTCTTCTTGGACGTCCTCGTGGTCTCGTCGCAGATGATCTTTGATGTAAGGCCAGTGATGGTAGTTGCTGGTGTTGCATTCTAACGACAAGGCCAAACCACTTGATCTTCTGTCTTTCAATAAATGTGGCACAAGATGTTGATCCTACAGTCTGTCTGATAATAGCATTTCTTACTCGGTCTCGGATTGTTAAGTTGGCAGTTCTCCTCAGGCATCTCATTTCGCAGGTGTTGATTTTGCGAAGTGTAATTTGGATAAAGTCCAGGTTTGAGATTGGTACATATGGTTGGTGTGATTATGCTGTTTATTATCTGTCGTTGTGCGGACATGGGTATATTTGGATGTTTCAGTAAGGGTGATAGTTGATACGTAAGTGCACTAGCTTTTTGACATCTGATTTCGATTTCTCTGTCCAATCTGCCATCTTCTGTGATCATACTTCCAAGATATTTGAATTCTTTAACTTGTTTTCAGAGTTGTGCTATTTAATCTGTATACTTAGTGGGCCTGGCGATCTGCTAACTTGCATTACTTCGGTTTCGGCTGTGTTTATACTCATATTGTATCTCCTGAATGTTGAACTCAGATTATTAATCTGATTTTGCAGTCTGCCCTCGTCAGTAAGGCTATACCACCAAGTATTACTGCTCTCTCTGTAACCACACTGTCTCTATTTTATTCTGTGCCAGCTCTACTGCGTGCTACTAAATTACGCATGCTCTCTTATCAATACCTTTTGATTAATTCAACATATGTACGAGTATTTTTGTTTCTTTTGTTTTGCATATCATTTTTACAGGACATCACAGTCAACACAAGCATTTCTGCCGCTGTGATCTCTTGGCAAGTTTACGTTCCGTAGTTTGCCATTGCTTTCTGAACGACAGGCACCGATACCAACGCAAAACCAAAGCAACGCGGTCTGTTGCCAAATCGCGCGCAGCTGTGTTTCGAACGCGGGTATACGGGATTACGAACCGTGCCCGTAAGGTCTTCGCCACGGAGACGGCATGTACGAGTGTCGGATGTTTTGGGAAAATCTCAAAGAGAAAGAGGAAAGCCAGAGTTCCTCTGTCCCAATGTGATCCTGCCCGTTAAAAGTTTTATTACCTGCAATGGCAATAAGATATACTATACACTACAACATCTACTAAAATCAAATGCGCTATCTCGTAACACCAAAATCACAATATACAAAACACTGATCAGACCAGTTGTGCTGTATGGCTCTGAAACCTGGAGTACAACGAAAGGAGACGAAGCCTTGTTACAAACCTTTGAGAACAAAGTTTTAAGACGCATCTTTTGGACCCATTAGGGATACACAACGTGGAGAGTGGAAAATAAGAAGTAACAAATACATTTATGATTTGTTTAAGTCCCCGCTAATCACTTGTATCATGAAGGGTAATAGACTACAATGGCTGGGACATATAGAAAGAATGGAAGATAATAGGGAAACAAAACTCGCTTACACTCAGGAAATAAATGACCCTAGACACCGAGGTAGACCAAGAAGACGGTGGAGAGATAATATATATACAGACCTACAAACACTTGGAATCATCGACTGGCAATAGAAGGTCAACCAGAGAGACGAATGAAGACGGATTTTATCTGCAGCAAAGAACCGCAATGGCTCGGAACGCTGAAAAAGAGGAAGAATGGCTCAATTGCTTGAGTCCATAAGTAGAGTCCAGGAGAGCCAAGAAAGTCTTCAAGGTAAACAAGGAAAATATTTCCTTGAATAATAATAATATTATTGTGGAGTTTCCTTGCCCCTCAGATCTCAGCTAAATGATTAATATCTAGGGTATATTGATTAATAACAACGATAACGTAAACACTCAAGGAATTCTGGTAACACTAAAAAGTGGAAATGACATATTTGTAACATTTTATTAATCAACAAGCTGGGCTTGGGGATTGGCCATTTTAATAAAAAAATAGCATCCAGTCCAAAGGTATTATGTATACTCATTGATCTTACAATCATTCACTTGGTTTTGAAATAAACACAAACATAAACCCCAATTCCCCAGATGAACAAATACTATACATCTATCAGTGGAGTTATAATAATAATGAGTCTTGATCATGAACTCGAGCTTCTCCACTCCAGGGTTTTTGGAACCCACTTGTAAAAAGAGTTCTGTAAAATTAAATACAGTTGGTCCACTGTGTGAGTGTTATTCTGGATCAGGTATGTTGATAGTTGAGTTGTCTCTCCAATTCCAGGTACAAGCTAAAATTCCCATGATTTCCTCAAGGTGATACAGGTTTACCTGGTTTTTGTGGTTGGATGACCTCTTGCCTGTAAGTTCTTTCAAAAAGAGGCTTCATCATCACTCCAGTCAGGAGCTCCCATCAAGAGGCATGTCTGGATCTGGATGGATCTAACCACTACCTGAAATTCCAGCATCAAACATATATCTACTGATATCATAAATGCATCTATATGATCATTAGAAATGGAAGAAGGTAAAAACCCCAAAGAAAAAAAGGAAAATAAATAAAGGGAATTTTGACCCCAGGGAAAAATAAACAAAGGGGGAAGAGGGTCTTAGTGTCCCCCAACAGTTATCAACCCCATAGCTGGTTCCTCTCCATCCAATCCTCCACTACAGGGCGCTCAAGGTTTAGACTACCAGATAAGCAGTGTCATCTTCGCCCATGCCTGTCACCCATGGTCTCAAGGTTGAGTAATACCTTGATCGATTCGGAATTTGATAACCATGTTCACCATTCCCCTTTGTACATAATTATTTTCCCTAGTTATCCTTCCATTTAAAAGAAAAGGCCTCACACATTAAGTGTCTTAATTCATTCCTAAATGCAATGAGTATTTACTTATAAACAATATAAGTACATTATGGCATCATCTCCTGTATAACATTCAGGTGGGTTCTTCCCAATCAAATGCTTTGAGGAGGAGCATCTTCCCTCCTCTTCAACATGTAGGTATATGCCTTTACCTTACTCATCCATAAGATTCATTATCATCATACATCAACACAATTCAGGAAACAAAACCATATAATTGTAACATGAGTGATATGGAATACAGAGTGGCGTCATGCGTAGAGGCACATTAAATTATCAATTAGTGCATGGGTACCACTATCATCTTCTCCTCTGAGACACGGCAGTATGCATCAAATTACCTACTGTCAGGTGATTGTTTGATTTATCATACTCATCCTCGGTATGTCACTTCTCCTCACCCAATCCACAATCATTCATCATAAATCATAAACATACTTGCATGGATGATGAATAGGCATAATTATGTGACTCACAATCAATAAGTTAAAAGATAAATTCATATATTTAACACCGATGAAGTCACAATTGAATCACCACATGAATGCTTCCATAGAACACACAGGATTTTATGATAACACATAGGGAACTATTTAACATGTAATGTGCCCATGTACTGTTTCTAGGACGAATTACACTAATTCCTCCTACTTAGTGAATGCACATTTAAGATAGTTCCTTACTACTGAACTATGGATTCTAATCTCCTAAATCCTAAGTTAATCACTAACTCCTAAATCACTACTGACTTAGCTTAACTGCTTAAGGAGTAAAATGCACAACCTAGACATAATGCGTATGCTTACATTATTTCATTCAGTAGCATGTCCAGTGCAGAAGAACCTCGCTCCCATAACAATCTTCTGGAAAATCTCTCGATCATAAGCAAGATGTCCCGCGTCCGATACATCCATCTGGAGATCATCAGCCACATCCTGCACCCATCTTCTCTTTGGCCTTCCTCTTCCTTTCTTCCCAGGCATATACCCCTCCATTATTGTTCTCTATGAACTTTCGTGACGTTTCAAGTGACCAAAATATTTCAATTTTCTTTGTTTTATTGTATTTAATAGCCAACTTTCTTCAATATTGAGATCTTGAAGTTTGGATGTATTTGTTCTTTTCTTTACCCAAGATATTCTTAAAACTCGTCTATAATTATATATATCACGTCTATATCATTTATATTCAAAGGCATTTATGCACTGTTCAGCTTGTTTAGTAAGTCTCCCGGTCTCAAAGGCGAATGTTGCAATGGGAAAGATGCATGCTCTTAAAAATATAATTGTTGCAGTTCTGTCTGTGCCACTCCATAATTTATTCTGTTGTTTTAGTCTTTGAAGAGCAATTGATAGTCGTCGTTTTATTTCTTTCATTTTGTCACCGTTGTTGATAATCAATGACAAGATATTCAAAATTTTCCACTACCTCCAATTTTTCCTCATTACGATATATTTATTTCTCCATTGTTAGTTCTATATGTATGCATTATCTTTGTTTTTGCTATGTAAAGATATAAGTTCAGATTTACACTATTCAATTGGGTTGAGGCTATTAGATTTTATATACCATTCTGTCTTGTGGATAGCAATACTATCAGCGTACCGAATCTCTGGTGTGTCATGACCACCGACATTTAGGGCATCATATAGCTCCCTGTTTATATGATCTCTTACATTTCTCATTATATTTTCGGCGTACATGTTAAACAATTAGGGGTAAAGCACACATCCCTGACGGACTCCTTGTTTGATGTCAAACCAATCTGATGCATCGCCATCTATTCTAACCGCTGGTTGTTGGTCTAAATAGAGCATTCTTATGAGTATGCTTACATAGAAGCTGCATAACTAGGGAAAAAATATTAACCCTCACTATGGGTTAACCTAGTGCACAGATCATCTATAAACTACGGCATCTGAATATAGTGCTTATTCTCTCCTGAAATAAGTTCTCAAGGACTAACCACATTTTTACAGCACACCAACTTACCATTTCTGGGAAAGGAGCATAACTAACTTGACATTACAATGTGCTTACTTTTAACATTTGTCAATGTCTTCTTTAAGCATGGCGTCTCAGGTTTCAGGCTCCAGACTAGGTGTTTGGCTTTCCTAGCTTGCTGGCTGCTTAATAAGCTGCCACTTAAATGTCTTCATCTATTGAAGTTGGCTAAACTTCAAATGGATTATTGAGTAGAGGAAACCACGACGTCAGTTTCAGTGGGCCTTCTCCTTTTTCAGTGGTTGCTGAAGGTTTTCTAGTTTTCCACACACTGCCTTTCTGCCGGTCTCCACTCCAGTTTTAAAGACGCTCAGTTGTTGTTTATCTCTTCCCTTCGTTGCCTGGGCTCTGACGTCTTTTCGAGTCGTGACCAATGCCTGTGCTCCTTTTCGGCTATAATTAGAATATTATCGTCCCCTTTTCGAATGAGCGCACTTGTTCAAATTAAGATGATGTAGATTTCATTTTCGTCTTAAATATAGGCGCTATTTCCTTCATTTTCAAATTAGGATTTGATTCTAATTGTGGTGGTTGTTGGCGCTGTTGCTAACTGGAGGGTAGTGCTGGGAAATTTGAAACAGCGATGTGGCGGCTTGTAAGATGTATACTACAACGTGTATAACAGACACACAATTCAAAGGTGCGTGTTGCGATGGTCAGCTTGCCCGATGATTCTAACATCCTACCTGTCCGTTTAGTAATCCCTGTATTACACATAATTATCAATTGGGGAACCCTCTGAGGCCATCAAGACAATTAATAAATAAATACGCAGGTATTGTTTAGAGCTCATAGAAATAGGGGTAAGAATTGGAGAATAGAGGACACACTTGGCACCATTAAATATTGAAAGCTATAGTTACCGACCTCGGTCTATGATCTATGGTTCTACCTGGTCAATGGTTGGATAATAATTATGTCTCTATTCCATAGTTGTGGGTTCATATGGATAAAAGACCTGGCCAATGAAGAAATATTTATTGGGGGTGTCTAGTTGGTCATTCGTCGAAGTACACTTGTTCCTTCAGCGAGTGGATGTCGTCGTTTGGAGGTGACATGTTCGAATCCCTGTCGGTAATTATAGCTTTCAATTTTTATGTTTTCATTGTTTTTTTTCTTTCAAACAATACATGTGTATTTATTTATTAAGAGCAATCCCTGGCTGGACTACTTTTACACTACGAAATGTGTGTTGTGTCGTGATCGTTTGACATCTAGATCTAGTATTCGACTCCACTAATGCTGGTTTAGTTTAGTGGTAATGACAAATATCAACAGCAGTTTAGTGCTCCAAGCGCTTTGTACGAAGATATAATGATCTTTTTTTATCTACTTCCTGAAAATGTATTCCTTTAAGAAACAAAAAACAACAACAACAACAACAACAACAACAAAACCCACTAACTAGGGCATGGTCTTCACACCCTGTTCTGACTAGTTTTGACTCTGAACAGTCTCCCTATCCCAAAGCAACACTAACAGAGAATGTATTTTATCTACTTCCAGAAAACATAACCTTTTAACAAAAGGTTACTAAATAGGGCATAATCGAACTTACCAGCATTAGCTTTGAAAACCGTCTCACCGTGTATGAGCGTCATATTCTAGGTTTCTGTGGACCTTTGTACCACTCATTCCCCTCGCCAATATTAAAATTAATATTATTAAATTTAGATTCCAAAGCTAAGACTTACTGCGTTCAAATCATTTCGTCCTTATAGCATGCGTGTATCACGCTGCAGAATAAGTAGAGGGTATTACAAATGTACTCTTTACGGTGATGTGAGGTAGATAGCTCAATTCTGATTGCGTTCGGCCAAAGAATAAAAAGAGGGAAAGAGAATAAACCTCTAACCACAGCCAACTTACAAGAACAGGGAAAGTAAACAGAAAGATTGTTTCCAGGCTTCTGGAGACAGAGGCTCGAACTACCGGCCGAGACAATGGATTAAACTATTAGTCTGTAATAGCAACAGTGAATGTACAAATTAAACGAACACAGGCTAAACTAACAAATCGGGTACAACGCATTTTATAATTATTTATAAACTTCTACAACGTCGGGGACAGCTGATGTTCATACAAACTTTGGAGCATAAAATAAAATACAAAATAAAATTGGAATCTAAAAGCAAACACTAACAATGGGTAGTCTCTAGTGGAAAGCCAGACTTCTGCCATGAATTTAGGCCAGGTCTGTAGGTACACCAAATAAATGGTTAAACGCCATAACTTCATAGACTGCGATGATCAAACAAACTAAATAATACATATGGTGTGACCAAATCATAATATGCACAGACACTTGTTCTACTACTACTACAAATGTAAGGCATCACTATGTAAGGTATAACAATGTACGGACTAAATTCAGGACAATCTTACACACACATACTAGCTTCTCCGATGCAGTAGTTCACAACCACCACTAAACAACACTGATCTGGATCATACACGATCCGAATACAGGCGTTGGCGCCTGTCTGACTCCGTGAAGGTGGCGTAAAGACCGATTATACCCTCGAACTACCCTTTCATACTGAGGCCGGGATCGTATGTCATGATTCTCACAAGTCCTGCAGCTGCTCCCACAGGTTAGGGTTGCCAGACGTCCGGCAAAGAGAGGACATGTCCTCCTTTTTAGCCTCGTGTCCTCCGTCCGGCAGGCAAAGCTAAACACCTTTAGAATGTCCGGCTTTTTAAATATGGTGGAACCACCATACTTTTTTTTTTTTTTTTAATTCGCATATCCTTTACAGGACATCGATTACGGAGAAAGTGTTGTAACCCTTCGGTCAGAGAGACCGGCAACCACCATACTTTTTTTTTTTTTTTTTTTTGCATTTCCTTTACAGGACATCGCTGTCAACAGCAGCATCTTTCAGCTGTCTGTTGATTTCTTGGCAAGATTACGCTCAGTAGTTTGCCATTGCTTTCTGAGCGGCCGGCTCAGTATCCCGCAAGTCACCAGCGGGGGTCGAACCGCTCCCAGTTCTCTCCCGCTACGAAACTGCGTGATAAACGGGATTACGGAGAAAGTGTTGTAACACCTGAGCCAGAGAGACCGGCTACCACCATACTAGTTGTGTCAATTTATTTTGGGTCTTTTTCGTTTGTTTATCTATTTGTGTTGTCCTGTCCTTGACAAAGATTCTCAGAATCGAAACGTCGGCCGTCCTTTGTTATCGAAACGTCGGCGGTCATTTCTTGTCCTATTGTACTTATTTGTTAGTTTATTATTTTATTATTTCATTTTATATATTTATTGATTGCTTCTGATTTTGGATAAGTCACACTTTGTTTTTCACCTGTGTACGATGGATTTCCTTGAAAGGTATGTGAATGTGCATTGTGTCTGTGTTTAATAAGTCTCTTCTTTTCGCAGGTGCGAAATATACCTAAGTGTTTCCAGTTCATAACAAGAATGAGGCAAAGTGTTCGATTTGCGATTGTTACTTGTCCGTTGCCAACAGAGGAACTACTGACTTAGAGCGCCATGTTGACAATGAGAGACATAGAAACCTAATCACAGTGTCCGCGTCATCTAGCACATTAAAGTCTTTTTTTTTTCAGCCTAAGTACTCAAATGTGTTGCTGAAAGCGCATGCGGCTGAAGCAACTTTGGCATTTCATACAGTTTGTCATCATCAGTCTTACAACTCGATGACCTGCACAGCTGGTTTGATGCACACATTATTTGAAGATTCGGAAATTGCTAAAGATTTTGCTTGTGCAAAAGCAATGGCTGAAGCAATAATAAACCACGTAACTGACCCCCACACTGTTAATGAATTGAATAAATCTTTAAGTCGCTTAAAGTCGCTTAAAAGTCGACAGGGTCGACTTCATTGCACCGGGTCTCTTTCCGCAGCGCGGAAAGCGTCGCACAAAGCACGAACTCCGTAGCTCTAGCTTCGACCCACAGGAGTGTCCGAAAAATTTAGCTCGTGAACCGAAGGACGCGACCCGGAATCGAACCCACAACCTTCGGAGCCAGAGTTAAACGGCTTGACTACTTCGCCACGAAGACTCCCCAGGATATCTCATGAAAACAAAAGGAAATCTTTAATTGGTGTTTCATGTCTTTCGACAGATGCTAGCAATCACGGTTCGCAGCAAATATTCCGATCGTTGTTCAGTACTTTGACTGGAAAGCAGGTGGAATCCAAACTAAGATTCTCGAGTTAGACAACACACCAAATGAAACCTCAGAAACTAAATCACAGTATATTTTGAGAACACTCCAAAAACATGAGATACACTTATTGGCAGCTATTGTAATAAAATTGTATCGATTGTGGGTTTAATCAGGAACGATGTAAATGAAACATTCAATATGTCCTCCTTTTTGTCTTGTTATATCCTCCTTTGTCCTCCTTTTTGTCGTATTATGTCCTCCTTTTGGTGCCTACGTATCTGGCAGCCCTACCCCAGGCGGAGTTTCACAATCACCATGGGCCTAGGACACACACACACACACACACACGCACACACACACACACTCACGTACACACACTCACTCACACCCACTCCCACTCACACCACACACGTAGCCGATACATGTAGGCGGCCATCTTTCGGCATCTCAGACGATCGTCTAAGTTATAGATCAGCCCTCGGTTCTGTCTACTCTAGACCATGCCTCGTGGCTAAACCATTCACATATTTACTTCTTTGCCTTCCTCTTGTCCTTTTCTCCTCACTCGTGCCAGTTGTCACCTCGTTTGCTAGTTTATTTCTTCTCCTTACGTGCCTAAAATATGTTGACTCTACGTCTATTTTTTATAATCAGTTTAAGTCTTTAATTTGCTTCTTCTAGGACTTGCTCGTTGGTTTTTTTCTGTCCGTCCATGATATTATTTACATGTTCCATGTCAACGTCCTGGATACCTAGGGGAATGAAACCCGGGCTCATACAGGCAACAAACTCCGTTCAGATACAATCGAACATCATTTATTTATATTATGTTACATTAAGCTGGCGAAGAAAGGTTTTCGCAGCCAGCAACCCTCGAATTGCATATCACAGGAGTTTACAATAAACCAATAATACATGATCAATACAACAACTCTATCAGCTATCTAACGTATGCATAAGACCCCTAAATACACTTGGGGTTTAAGCTATCAAGTCCCCCTTAAGGTAAACCCTGTTGCTTCTTCGATGTCCAGTCCGTGTCTGCCCTCCAACGTGTCTCGATCGGACACGGGCTGTAACTCTCCTTGAGCTTCTCGTGGAACAGGTCCTGGCACGCGGTCAGCGTGTCCACGGAGCTGTAGGCGAACTGACCTATGCTTCTCGAAGGCTCTGGATTGTTCGAGCATTCGAATGTGTCTCCCTTGTATTGGGGTTATGCCCCTTCTCTAATTCCCTTCTATCTTTATGTTTCTACCGACTCCATGTGAGACTCTGACAGGGGTCCCCCTCCCCCCGCTTCTATGGGTTAGTATATGGTAATTAGTTTGCACTAATTCTGTCATAGGATCACATGAAGTTGGTATTTGGTAGTTTCGTGGATGGGAACCTGGCCATATATATATTTGCACTATTAACTCATGTATTTCCCCGTACAACAATCCAGGGTGATTGCTGGAGAGTCCCTATCTCTTCCATATCCTTAAACATGCTTATCCGACCGAAGTTCCCTGACGCTTTTAGTTGTATTTGCAACCGCGCCCTTCTCAAGTATCCATTTGATACCCAGATATTAAACTCTGTGTTAGAGAGGTTTAACAAGACAAATTGTCTTGGCTTATTTAAGAACACTTGCAATTCTTGTCCTGAATGTGTATTTTGATACACTTTTACTTCCGTATGTTTTATAGTGCTTAATATATATATGCACTCTTGTTTTCTCCCAAGGTAACTACTTATGTTCCTGTTTGCCTGTTAGTGTGTTTACTGCTTTGTTACTTGCTCTAATAAAATGTGTGTGATTTATTTGTTAGTGTTTAGTTTTATGAGTATGTCCTACCTAATGTCTGAACGTGTGTGCTACCTGTGTGTATGTGGTGTGTAGTACATCTCTAAGTGTCACGAGCTGGAATATCCCTTGTCATGAATTACGTCATCTGTGTAACGCATGTACAGGGTATTCAAACAGTGATTCTTAGAGTGAACCTATTTTATCTAACACTAAACATGTATACACAATTTTAGACAAGTGTTACATTTTACACTCAAAACGCAGACAAATTAAAATAAATACTTTTTGCGTACAATTTGTCCGCTCAGTATATCGCTCTCTCATTTAATTCATTCACTCTCTGATTCGCACACCTTTCATTCAATATAATAATTTGTTAAAATATACAAATTAAGGTGAGGTAAATGTTTGTCGCCCTTAGAAAAAAAAACTGGCGATATGCTATATTCAAAGCATCAAGTACTATTTGTTTTGGTGATAAGAAAATGGTTTATAAATTAAATTGCAACAATTGTATTGGGAGAAAGTTTTAACTATGAATGAGAATGTTTGTGACATATTATAATAGAAAATGTATAATTTACATGTTCACATATTTAATGTATATAATAAAGCACAAATGTAATACATATTTAACTAATAACATTAAATTAATTAACTCCAACGACGATCCGTGTGTTGTCGTTCTTTCGTCCGTGTGTTGTTCCAATACTGTTACAGTTCGTAGGTAACATTTTGGTGTCACATTGTTGTGTTGTCTCTCATATGTCGGAATCGGTTAAGTATATCGCTGTTTGTATGTGCGATGTTCTGTTACGTTAGTTTGCGAGTCAATTGAAATCACGCGTATGCACAGTTATTAATATTCGCATGGTAACTTTCAGTTCTGTGATTGATGAAATAATTTCACAAATGTTAATCTCCACAGTTCGGAATGTTTTTGATGTACTGCTAATTGCCACTGTGGCTCAATATAGTTAGCGGTTCTCACAGTTTCCTGTCTGTGATAGATATAAGTAGAGTATTAAATCAGCTGTTGACACTTATACGTTAAAGTTCTACAGTAAGTGTAGAGGTACACTGTTCTATGCAACAGACTAAAATCTCACAGCTTATTATATGGCGACTAATTAATGTGCATAGTGTTAGTCTGCTGGTGCATTAGTTTGCCGTGATAATATGTCAGCAATAATATTATCCGTACCCTTGATGTGGCGGATTTCAAAGTCGAAATCCTGAAGTAGAAGACACCATCTTGCTAATCGATGATTCTTTGGAACGCCTTGTTTAAGTACCAGCAGTGGCGAATTATCGGTCAAAACAACAAAATGGGAACCTAAGAGGAACTTAGATAAACGACGCATACAAAAAAGTAGACTTAATGCCTCCAACTCAACTGTGGAATACTGGATTTCTGCCTTTTTAAGCTTGCGGCTGACATAGAGTATTGGATGTCTCACGCCTTGATATTCCTGCATCAGGCATCCTCCAATTGCGATAGCACTCGAATCTGTGGTCAGAATAAAAGGTATATCTATGTTTGGTAATCTTAATACGGGTGGGTTAGAAAAAATTGATTTCAATTTGCACATTACATCCTCTAAACGGATACTCTTACAATTGCACATATTACATAATTGTATAGGTATCGATGTAAAAATAAGTCTAAATAATGTAAGAGTGAAAATAAATTTACTATAGGCATATATCAAAGTTATATGAAAAATTTTGCACCAACAGGAGTTAATGAACTGTAGCATGGTTTTTGCTCTTTCAATTTGGCGCAATGTTGATTGATATATGAATGAGATGGTAAATATGATGAACAATTTGTTTGTTATTCGGATCGTGGTGAAAGATTCATTTTGAAAGGTAGGTAATGTTATTTGAAGTTGCGTTAACAGCAAAAGTAGCAAGAGTGTCAGTGATTTGTCTTTGTTCATTCTACTGCTTGGTGAATGTGATTGTTCATTTTTGTTGGTTGAGGTGTGTGTTTCAAGGAAATTGTATTTATCTGGTAAATAGGTGGATGGTGAATTAGAAATGGTAGTCTTTGTACTGATGGATTTAGATCCGCATCGTTTGCTGGTTTTGTTCATGCAATAAAGTAGTTTGTTTGTATGCAATCGTTTCTGACTTTGCTTTTGTGTGAAGTTAATTGTTTGTATTTGTTTATTTGCATACTGAATGTTTGCATGAATGTTGCTTGATGGTGTTATTTCTGTATCTGCATAACTTACTGCAGCTTTATGTGTTGTTTCTGTTTTAGATTTATGTGTGCTTGATCGATGATAAATTTGCGAGGAACACAGATGATGACACTCATTTGCTAATAATGTTTCTTTGTCAATAGTAGTGTCCCTTGGATATCTTTGTATTCCTTGGTTATGTTTCTTGGAATTCATGCCGTAATTGTTTCTAGTTCTCAGAGAACCAAATTCTTTCGACTCATAAAGTTGGAAATTATGAGTTCTCTCAGTTGTTGGTTTGGTAACTGAGGTTTTGTCTTCCTGAGAAACTGTCTGTAATGTGAAGTTGTCTTCATTGTCTTGTGTAGTAGTGTTGTTAAGAAGTACTGTTGTTGCTGTGCTTCTGTTATTGTTGTTCCTGGTATAATATGGTTTCGGTTGGGAGTGATTTAAAGAAGTCGAGTCGGTTTGTAATGACTCGTCAAGATATTTGTCATGATTAAGAAGAGTGGTTGCTATTGTGTCGTTGACTTCGTCGTTTCCGTTAAGAGAATGTGTCGTTAAAGTGGAATTGTCATCGTTGTTCTTGTCAATGTTGTTTCTGTTAGTCCGGTTAGTGTTCCCTGTTGTCTCTGTTGAGTTGTTTCATGTGGGTTATGTGAGTCATTTGTTTTGTCACTATATTGGCGTATTCTGTCTCTTGTTGCACATTTACAGGTTCACAATTTCGTGTTTCGGTTGCGTCCTCAGTTCGAGGTTTTATGCTGATGGTGTCATTGCAAGATTCAACCGCCCCTGTGTTATGCACCTCTGTGAATTCGTTTTGAATTCCGTCATCGGTGGTCTCCCTTGTGCTTTTGGCAGTTTGAGACATGCAAATGTGTTCTTGAGTTCTGGACTCACAGTTTGCTTTCTGGATGCAGTTTTTCTGTTCCCATTCTCTGATTTCATCTTCAGAACAGGATTCTATATTAGGAAGATTTCCAAGAATAATTTCAGCGCAAGGATCTTCTAATACTGCGCATAGCACTTGTCCTGACAGAAAAGGTGTCTGAATTTCGGCCAGTGCTAGGGGGTATCTTTCAATGGTGCCTGCGAATGTGCGGCATGTTACGTATTTGTGTGTGTAGTCTTTGTCATTAACTAATGTTCTTTTAATTCCACAAAGAGTCGCCCCGCTATCTCGTATTAGTGTACATTGTTTGTTATTAACAAAACCTGTCGCAAACTTTAACTTGCCTGTTGATGTTAAGGCTGTGTTGGCCATTTCGTTAGACACTGGGATTGTGTGGCCGCATAACAAAGTGGTATCAAGCTGAAATTTTCTGCAGGTGTTACATGTGTTATCAGTGATGGTGTTAATGATCTCTACTGCATTACCTAACTCATTCGCACTTTCATTCTGGATGTCGCATTCGTTCTGTTGTTCAGTTTCTTCATCCGACGATGTATCTATTAATGCGGCATTGGCCTGCTTCATCATCTTTCTCCCATCACAACGTGCTGAAAAATGCCCATAACTCGCGCAAAAATAACATTTAACTGCTCTCTGATATGCGTCCCTTTTGTTTTTTTTGTTTTTCTACTATCATTTGGAGATGATGTGGATAATTCGGTGATTTGTCACACATCGCGTACTGTTCGTGTGTCAGATGACAATACTGACACAGGACTGGTTTTGTGAACTTAGAGCGTTGTTTGAACCTATTTTCATTAGGTTTTGAATATTTGGTGTTTGTAACCGCTGCTGTTTCATTTTGGCTCATATTTAACTGAAAAATATCGCGATTAGCTGTAAAATATGCGCTCCCCTTATTTTCTATTTCTTGGATAGTTTTACAATCCATTTGCCTTAAAAATTTAGAAAAAGGGGTTGGTATTGTGCTAATAATTTTATCAATTATAATTAGCTCCTTCAGTTTCTCATGGCTGTTATTTGTTTTTGCTGAGGTTATCCATTTTGTACAAATATCTTGGACTGTAGACACGTAGTCTATGAAAGTTTGGTTAGGTGATGGGGCTAATTTTGAGAACTGTAGTTGATAGCCTGCTGTGTCTAGTGAAAAATGTTGGAGTATTCTTTGTTTCAAATAATCGTAATCTTTCCTCATGTCTTGTGGAACTGTCTCTATCACTTTTAAGGGCTCTAATGCTAAATTTCTCATCAGAATAAATGCCCAGTCGACTTTTGCGACGTTATGGTAAGTCATCAAACACTCGAAGTTCTCTAAGTATGCGCTTATTGAATCTCCTGAACAAAAGGGCTTGACTAAGCCTTTATATTTGTTGTATTTTTGCTCCTCTTCCTTACTTCTACTTTTGTTTACTGAAATTTCTAAGTTGGAGTCAATTTCCATTTGTTTCAGTTTTATCTGTGTTTCTGCGTTTAATTGGGCTTGCTTGGTCGCAGCTTCGAGCTCCATTTGCATCTTCTTCTCTTGAGCCTGCAGTTGCATTTTCTTTTCTTCAGCTTCCATTTGCATCTTTCTCTCTTCTCTTTCCGCTTGCATCTTTTCTCTTCTCTTCGCTTGCATCTTCTCTTCTCTTCCGTTGCTCTGTCTTCTCGTGCAATATTTTCTGAATGCGTCTTTTGTGCCCATTCTGAAAGTTTCTCGGCAGTATACCCTAACCTAATTCCTAATTCAATGCACTGTTCTAATGTTGACATCTTGTATTATAGTTAGTGTTCACTTTATTGAAATTAAATCCCTTTGATATTAGTCTGGGTGTACAAAACTTGGTTATCCCCCTTAATGTTTACATTCAAATTTGCACGAGCAGGTTTACTTGGTTATGAGATTAGCATATATATAAAAACCAATACAATGAAAAATGTTACATCAATGAAAAATGCATGAGTATCGCTTAGGGATATAATGAGCATGAAATGGGACTCATCTTATTTTTCCTGGTGTCTTGACTGTAGTCTTGTTTGGTTCTGCTGTTTTCTCGCCACTGCTGGAGGAGAGGTTACATACACACGATATTTCGCGGAACAATCTGATGTTGGAATCAAAAAAATTAGTAACGGTCACTGTAATTGTCCAGTCATGTCAATGTCAAATTTCATGAACATCATAATCATTTCAATTACTTTTGTATAGGGACTACAATAGCTCATTCACAGATAATACGATGATAGCTGCAAAGTTATAGACTTTGTCATGTACGAAAGTTGATATATTTTACTTGGCAAAACCAAGAGCTGTCTGGAAAGTAAAGCTTGTGCTTGCCAAAACCGGCTAGCCCCCAAATAGCCTGTCACCGTCCTGGATACCTAGGGGAATGAAACC
Source organism: Cepaea nemoralis (assembly GCA_014155875.1). Taxonomy (NCBI): domain Eukaryota; kingdom Metazoa; phylum Mollusca; class Gastropoda; order Stylommatophora; family Helicidae; genus Cepaea; species Cepaea nemoralis. Next base: position 185,278 of record JACEFZ010007331.1, on the reverse strand, counting down.
CGGGCTCATACAGGCAACAAACTCCGTTCAGATACAATCGAACATCATTTATTTATATTATGTTACATTAAGCTGGCGAAGAAAGGTTTTCGCAGCCAGCAACCCTCGAATTGCATATCACAGGAGTTTACAATAAACCAATAATACATGATCAATACAACAACTCTATCAGCTATCTAACGTATGCATAAGACCCCTAAATACACTTGGGGTTTAAGCTATCAAGTCCCCCTTAAGGTAAACCCTGTTGCTTCTTCGATGTCCAGTCCGTGTCTGCCCTCCAACGTGTCTCGATCGGACACGGGCTGTAACTCTCCTTGAGTTTCTCGTGGAACAGGTCCTGGCACGCGGTCAGCGTGTCCACGGAGCTGTAGGCGAACTGACCTATGCTTCTCGAAGGCTCTGGATTGTTCGAGCATTCGAATGTGTCTCCCTTGTATTGGGGTTATGCCCCTTCTCTAATTCCCTTCTATCTTTATGTTTCTACCGACTCCATGTGAGACTCTGACATTCCACAGAAACAACATGTCCATTGCATCATGTGTTTGCTGTTTTCAGCTTGTAGACATATTGTCTACGTTCCACATCCATACAAAAAGTACACGTTTTATGTAGAACTTTAACACTCTTTTTCTCGTTTCCATTGGCATATTTTTTATTGGTCAGTATGTGTTTCATCTTGCTAAACGCTTCCTTCTCCTTACCAATTTGTGGTCTAACCACTTCAATTAACATTCTACCAGATGTTATGATTTTAACAAGATAGTTGTACTGCTCACTTGTTTTGAAGATTCTCATTTACATCTATATTGCGTTGTGGTATTTATTTTTTTCCCCAGTGACGACCATAATCTCTGTCTTACAATTTAATTGTAACCCTAGTAGTTTATTGTGTACATTAACCGCGTTTACTTAATGTTGCAGATCCTGCTCATTGTCTACAATCAATACCGTATCATCCGCATATCTAATGTTATTGATGTTACATCGCCCAATGGTGATTCCTTTCATATCTTCTACATTTCTGAACATATTTTCACTGTACAGGGATTCAAGATCTGGAGACATTACACATATTAGTCGCACACCTCTCTTAATAGGCTGATATTGGCCTACTTCATTATCAATCTTTATGGCAGGTTGTGGTATTTCTGTATTGGGATATGTTCTCTACCCTTTCTTACCTACATTCTTGTTTGCCATATCTATGTTATATTTACGTAATGCCTGATACATATTCACACATTATTATTCGTTAGCTGGAATAAACTCTTATGTGATTACGTCCGTTGCTTGAGGGTGTTCTTTTGCTATCCATCCATTTGGTGTTGGCTATTTGTGTGTTCGCATTTGAATGTTAATATATTTTCCTTTACTATCTTGAATTTAGCATGTTTGATTGAATTACTAATTACTGTATAATGTCCAGTCTACTTTGAACTTATTGATACTCTGTTATTGTTTTTCCACTCGTATCCTTTCCACTCGTCAGTAGACTGCTGTATGTGTTTTGTTTGTAAAATGTCTGGTTATAGCTTTTACATGTGTGATAATTTCAAAATCCCGCCCATTTCTATTGTTTTCGTCCATTGCTGCACACTGGTCGTGTAGAAAGTGCATCGTTTCTCTTCTTACATGTTTCCTTACACATCTTGTTCGGTTTTTTTTTTTATATAATCTGCCCTGTTCTCATCATGTGATAGATATTAAGTTTGCTTAATGCTTCCTTCTTCGTCTTATAATATCTAGCATATCATTTGCAATTCTGTTTTCATTCTTTTTGGCCCTTTTATATTATTATAATAATTGTGGCTATTAATATGAGGTTATCTTTAGCATGTGTAGTTAAAATGAACATCGAGTGCAAACTGCTGCTGTTGCCTCAGTTTATCAGACCATTCCAACATAAACCAGCAGTTGTACTGTGTTGTATTCATTGTAGTTGGGTATTTAGACTAGTGTACTTGTGCTCATCTCGCAACCGCTAATATATATATATATATAGAAAGACGAATGCTTGGAAGACTTGTGACATGAAATCTATTGGATACACAACTGGACAACGTTTCGGGAAACTTTCCGTAAACATCTAAAAGAATCATAAAACACTCAGACAATCTTGTTTCCAATTATGCTTCTTTCATTGATCATAAGGGTGAATGATAAATATGTCACTGACATCAAACCATATTATTCAGAAAGTACTATTTGATTCAGAAGGCAGTCTCGCAATTATCACTACGGAATGTGTTCTGTTAACATGGATTAATAAATAATACGTGCATATTTTTTAATATTGCTTTATTATTTGTCACTTGTCCTTCTCGTGTACTGTTATATTATTTAAAAAAAACAATGATGTGCATAGTTTTCGTAAGATTTGCGTTTTTATATAATTATAAATCTAAATTTAAACAATAATTGTGTAATTGGCCGGCGTTATTGCGAATATGTGTAAATCGGGCCACCGGAACACAAGGACTACGTGCACATCATGATAGAGCAACATTCTAAACTCGTTTAGCATAACTAGCATAATAAAGCAGCATTTGACTAACAGCCTCAACAATGGGATCTCAGGCTGTATAATGTAGTCTTACAGTTAACACATGCAAGGATATCCTAGCATTACTTCTACAGACTGAGATAGATGTTCAAGAATTGACAAATTTTGAGACATCCTTTACATCAGCATAAATGCATTCAGGTTGTACTTGTAAGAAAGTTTAATAAATGAAAGCAATGATTGTTCCTCGTCTACTATGATTGCGTGTATTACACATGTATTTACAAATACACTGATAGAAAATACAAGTTGTTTTGCCTTTGTTATTCATGTGCAAATATACATGAATTGAAAGCTCATCGTGACTTTCTTTATCGACGGCTGAACGCCATACACCGCCCTGTATTTTCAAATTGCGCTGGGGCCGATTTACCAGGGTGGAAGTTTTCATAAAAGAAATCACAAACTGAAAAGTATAAGGACAGCAAATGTCATCTCCCTGCACATTTATACTGTTCCAGAGACCAGAAGGCGTGGAATATAGCTTTTACTTCAAACATAAATCTGGAACCGCGGTGGCCCAAAGCTAGTACGCTTGGCTGCAAACCGGCTAGTTATGTTTTCGAATCACCGTCTTCAATCCCATTCCAAATTGTGTACCAGGAACATTACTGACAACATCGCCCGTCAAGTACGCAAGTGTTTAAAAATGTATCGTGTTAGCCTGGTGGCTTGACCATTGCCTCTTTAGTTTATATTCTATATCACACATTTAAACATTCTCACGTCATGAACCATGGATTTTAATTCCTCTCTTTTGATGCTCCTCATGTGTACCTCCCGTCGCCGTCTCTCTCTCTTACTCTCTCTCTCTCTCTCTCTCTCTCTCTCTCTCTCTCTCTCTCTCTCTCTCTCTCTCTCTCTCTCTCTCTCTCTCTCTCTCTCTAGCATTTAAAGAGGCGGCTGCGTGTGTCAGAGATGCTGCAATTATCCTCGTAAACTTAAATTGCTAACAACTGTATACGACAGCGTCTATATTGACGGCGCAATCGGATAACTGTACGGATGACTTTAATAAAAGCCAAGAATAGCAAACTACAGGAATGAAATTATTATTATTGGTAATTAGTGTCGGTGTGCAGTGCTATTGTTTTTAACATATAACAATATCGAGTATTTCTATAACAATGATGACCGCTTGCCAAATGAACACCACAATCTAGTTTGTTGAACATTGGTTGCGGACATTTTCACAAAGAAATTGCAAGAAAGTTGGTTGCAATCGTACTTCCATAAAATATCAGTGTTTCAAAACGCGTGGCTCTGTGCAGGGATCTAGATGGTGAGCTCACTCATATGTCACAGTCGGCATGATCAGTTCACTCATAAGTCCCAGTCTGCATGATCATCTCACACATATGTCACAGACTGCACGGTCAGTTCACACATATGTCACAGACTGCACGGTCAGTTCACACATATGTCACAGTCTGCACGGTCACTTCACACATATGTCAGTCTGAATGATAAGTTCACACTATGTCACATTCTGTATGGTCAGCTCACACTTATGTCACAGTCTGCATGGCCAGCTCATACATATGTCACAGTCTGCATGATCAGTTCACTCATATGTCACAACCTGCATGATCAGTTCAAACATATGTCACCTGCATGGTCAGTTCACTCATATGTCACAGTCGGCATGATCAGTTCACACACCTGTCACATTCTGCATGGCCAGTGCACACATGACACTGTCTGCATTGTCAGTTCACACGTATGTTACACCATGCATGGTCAGTTCAAACATATGTCAGGTCTAGTGGTTAGTTCAAACGCAAGCATTTTTCTAGTGTTTAGTTCAAATACATTTCTCGATCTATTGTTTAACTCAGTGTTAGTGCAGGTTATAGATGAAGCTGAAGAGCAGCCGACAGATAGTTGTAGGTTATGGTCTCCAGCTTCGCGACGGCAGGCAGAGGATCTCTTTTTTGAAGAGACAATGGCTACGGTTATTGACCAGTATGGTCACTGCTTAGAAGGAAAGCAATGGCAAACTACCTTCATTACAGATGCCAAAACAATTATGTTGTGCGGTCTCATCAAAAATCAGAGAAACGGCGTAAACTCGTTCTCTATAGTAGCAGCCTCGCCCGGTAAGGATAGTCATATGCACTAGGTGAATCCAGACCATCAGCAGGCTACTAGGTGCAAACAATTATTAACATTGAAATGAGGAACTTGGAATGTTAGAACAATGAGTGCAGATGGAAAATTAGAAAATATCAAACAAGAAATGGAAAAAGAGAAGATTAATATTTTAGGTATGTGCGAAACGATGTGGAAAGGGGCAGGGATGAAGACAGGATAGGGTTATAAGATTATTTATTCTAGGGGAGAACAGCAAAGAAGTGTAGCATTATATTGGATTGGCAAACATCAAATTCCTTTAAAGGATGTTGGGCCGTGCTAGACAAAGTTCTATTAGTAAAATTAAACGGACGACATTTAAAAATAAATGTCATTCAAGTATATGCTCCAACAAGTGAATGCAGTGAAGAAAGTATAGAGGAATGGTATAATGACACGGAATCTGCGTTGAAGAACTGTAAAAACATCAGAAATGAATATTATAATGTTTGATTTTAACGCAAAAGTAGGAAATAAAGGCAATGGGTGCAGTGCAGGCAACCATGGTTTTGAGAGAGCGAAATGAAAGAGGATACAGACTTTTAGAATGGGCAAACGAACAAGAAATGGTTGTAGGAAACACCTGATTTAAACAGCATCCTAGACGGTTATGGACATGGAGGAGTCCAGACAGCAGCATTTAAAACATATAGATTACATCCTGATTAGCAGAAGATTTCGAAATGCGTTACCAGTCGTAAAAACAGTCCCCAATGCAGACTGTTAGTTATAACATATTAATTACGGGCACATTGAGGGTAAAGTTAAAGAAAAAAGCCAAGTATACAACAGGAAACCCTACATATGATTTGTGCAAATTGAAAACTGATAAAGAAATACAAGCACAATTTTAACATTGAAGTAAAGAACAAATTTGATGTATTGTCTTATCTAAAGATCCTATTTCAAGACGTGGATGATCAATGGGAAATTTGAAGAATTCAGTCAGTTGTGCTGCAGAAACAACTATTCCAAAATTCGAAAAAAAAGTTTCTCGTAATAAATGGATGACTAAGGAAATTTTTCAACTAATGGAAACAAGAAGACATAACAAAAATAATCCTTCCCAATACAAATAAATTCACAGAGAAGTCATAATATTATGTAAGGAGGAAAATGAAGCATGGCTTGAGAAAAACTGCATATAAATTGAAAAACAACACAACAGTAACAATACTTTATTAAATGGTGTAACGTTATCATGTATGTGTTTTGTTTTTCTATTGGATTTGATAGTGACAAAAGTATGGAGATAGGTCTATAATTACTCAAAACGCTATTGTCAGTTGTGCAATTTTTAAGTAGAAGATACACTTTAGCAACTTTAAAAGCAGATGGAAAGTAGATTTTGTCAAGACACTGGTTATATATGAACGTTAAGGCCTCACTAATAACTGGTGCCTCACAGAAAATAATCCTATTACTGATACCATCTGTGTGAATTTGTTGCTTTGAGGTTTGAGAGATATTTATATACTTCTGCAACAGGCACATTCATAAGCTGAATTACAAGACCACATGAATAGTCTAAACGAAATGTGTAGGGAGCATAACATGAAAATTAGAACAAGCAAAATAGAGGTAATGATTATAACTAAAGAAGAACAAACAACAACAATTCACCTAAACGAACATCCCTTGAAACAAGTAAAGAGTTATAAGTACCAAGGAAGTATAATATCATCAAATGGCAGATCAGAAGACGAGATCGAAAATAGCTGCAATAAGGCAAATCAACTCATTGGACAAATAGCACTAATACTAAAGAACAAACATGTATCAATAACTACTAAGAAAGCACTTTAAAACACAATCTTCCTGCCAACTCTATGCTACCAATGCCAAACCTGGATAATGACAGAAAAAGAGAAAAGAAACATCACAACAACAGAAATGAGGTTCCTGAGAAGAATACCCAAAGTATCAACAGTATAGGGAGTGCTAGCATCAAGGAGGAATGGTTACACAGCTACCTGATTCCCTTGCCGAAGCCTGACAAAAACCACCAAAAAAATTCAGGGATATCGAATTATAACCATGCAGAATACAATAGGCAAGCTGCTGGAGAAGGTAATTGCCAGGAAAATATCAAGCCAACTAGAGAGGCAAGGTATTTTCCCACTTACCCTGGGTGGGTACCGTCCAAAAAGAGAAACCTGGACCAATGCAGCAGTCTTTGCCCAGGATGTCTATGAAGGTTTCCACGCAGGCACTGAAACCGTTGCTGCAGCGATTGATCTTGAGGACGCATACAACAGAGTACCACTGGATTTTTTAATGTTTCAGCTTCTCGAACTAAACGTAAGTCCATTCCTCCTTAGTTGGATCGCTGCAGCCCTCTTCCAACGGAAAGTAGTTTTTATATGTGGCAGTTGGACTTCGGAACCAACAACAATATATCCTGGCCTACCACAGGGATCACCATTATCTCAGGTACTGTTCAACGCCTGCACAGTGAGAATCACCAGTGAGCAGATCACTGGACCTGGCAGGGCATTGTCATATGCCGATGATGTTTTAGTGTATCGTCAGGGTAAGGATAGAGAGGAGGTTGCTGTGGAACTACAAACCGAACTCAATCGCATAAGTACTTGGTGTGATGAAGCTGGGGCAATGGTCAACCCAACAAAGGCAACAGTGACTTGGTTCTCATTGAATAATCATATTGTCAACACTCCAACACCAACTGTAATGCTGTGTTCAGAGGCGGTGGAAAGAACGCAGGCAATGAATTACCTGGGGATACGGTTTGATCGAAGCCGTGCTTATAATGTGCACATAGACCAGGTGATAACAAAGGCCAAGCGGGGTTTGGCAGCGATGCGGGTGATGGCGGCAGCAAACTGTGAGCAGCGCCATCTATGTCTTCTGTACGAGGGGCTGGTCATGTCTGTTTTGGAGTATGCAATGGCAATCCTGACTCTCAGCTATAAGCAGATAGAAAGGATGGAAAGGATACAGAATGAAGATATGCGCATTATTCTTGGATGTACAAGAGATACATCATGCAGGGCGATGCGCTACCTTCTTGATTTTCCAACCATTGAAGAGAGAATACAAGGTTGCAGGGCACGCGCCTACCTCAGAATTAACGCAAACACACAACATCCACTGCATAGTGAAATTAGGAAGGTGAAGGGCAGCAGGTTAAAAAGAGGACGGTCGTGGATGGGCCATGCCGAAGACATTCTTCAACAGGTGTGTTCACTTGAGGACTTAGAACCTGGCGAGGAGTGGGTGCAAGTGCCAACAGCCTTCTGCACATCCTTTTCAGTTTGCATCCAACTAGATAGAAAATGCAGACAAGAAAATCCGGCTGCTGTTGAGGCTGAAGTACAAGCGTTGATTTTCGAGAATTCGCTAGACGGTGACGCGGTCATCTACACAGATGGGTCGGTCGTCCGACATATGAGAAGCTCATGGGCCTTTACAGCTCGGGCCGGAGGGAGAATTGTGAAGGAGGACTCTGGTGCTTTCACTGAAACCACAAGTAGCCTGACCATGGAAGTCATGGCAGTAAGTAAAGCAATAACATGGCTCGAGACACAGACATTCACTAGGGCTTGTTTCCTTAGCGACTCAATGAACATGATCAAGAGGATAGAGGAGGGGTCGAACCGAAGAGAATGGTTGCTGCCTCTGGAGCGGTCTCGATTGGCAAAGATTAGTTTCATCTTCGTGCCAGGGCATGTGGGAGTACAAGGAAATGAGCGGGCTGACAAGCTCGCAGGTGAGGCTATTGTGGAGGGCGGACGCGCCATGGACCAGGCCGACATTCTGAATGCTCTACGAGAAGTAAGACTTTTGCGAGAACCAAGTGATGACTGTGAATCTACAACAATGGCCAGACTGCGAGAGCAGCAAATTAAAAGAGGGGTGGCCAAACAAGAACACTACGCAGGAAGCCAAAGAAGATTGATAAACCAACACAGAACTGGCGTCGTTAGCCGCTACACGTTGCGGGATTTGCTGAGGAGGTGATCCGAGCACTTATGGACTGAATGGTCCGATGTGCAATGAGGATGATCTGTCGACTAACTAACTAACTAACTAACTCAAGGTTTCAAGAAGAGATAAGATCAGAAATAAAGAAATCAGGACAAAAGTGGGGGTTAAAGCAGCACTAGATTTTATCAGAAAGCAGCAAGTCAAATGGTTTGGCCATGCAAGTAGGTTACCAGTCAACAGCATACCACAACAAGCAATGATGCACAGACCAGATGGAAACAGAGGAAGAGGCCGACCACATAAACGTTGGACGGAGAGAATAGCAGAGTCCATGGGAATATCGATATATGAAGCCTATAATCGGGCACTCTCCCGAAGTTTTTACTTCACCACGACACCGCAAGGTACAAGAGGAACATGATGAGATGAGATGAGATGAGATGAGATGCAACAGACATTAAGGGATTCTCAGTGGGAATATTTCTGGTCCACTTCTCCTCACAGAACGATGAAAACTGACAAAGAAAGAGAGTGAACTTAAATTAAATGATGAGTCTGGTATTGAAGACGTAAGATTTTATATTTCTGATTTAAAGAATCAACTGAAATCATCGCATGTTATAGAATTTGGTATTGCTGATTCTGAAGGGCGTTTCTTATTGGTTAGAAAGTTAACAGCCTTCCATATATTTGTACTGTTTGAATTATCAACAAGCAAATGTTTAAAATGATCTTTTTTTATCCTATGATTTTAATATTTTACTTTATTCCTTAGTCTGCGGTAATTGTTGTAGTCTTTGTTTTTGTGTGCTGTATCTCGCTCTCTCACAATTTCCAAAACTTCACTAGTGGAACATGGAGATTTTTGTTGATTTTTGACTCGAACATCTTTGACTGGTACTTGTTTATCGAACACATTGTAGACTCTCTTTGCCCAGAAAGCTAATGCATCGTCCAGGACCGGAAATTGGTCAAGGGCTGCCTGTTTTAAGGCTTGCAAAAATAAATCTTTGTTGAATGCCTTAAAATTATAAAGTTGAAATTTAAATGTTTATGTTTAAAAGTTTTAAACCCAATTTTTGACCATGTACAACAATCTTGGTAGTGGTCACTAACTGCACTACAGGAACAGAATATTCAATAATATTATCGGGACAAATAACACACACACACACACACACACACACACACACACACACACACACACACATATATATATATATATATATATATATATATATATATATATATATATATATATATATATATATATATATATATCATGTGCCATGTCGGAAAGCGTGGGCGGTCATGACTCGCCATTTCACTCGATCACCAGCGTCGTGGATCAGCTCAGTTTTCCTGTCTCGCCCAAGCCATGTGGCCAAGCCATCCAGATATTTTCCTCTCGGACTTCCTCTTGGTCTGTTCCCTTCGATCTTGCCAGTTGTCACTACGTTCTCCAATCCATTTTTTCTCATAACATATCCAAAAAGTGTTGATTGTCTACGCCTAATTTCTCCAATCAATTTATGGTTTTCATTTGTTTCCTGAAGTACTTGGTCATTGGTTCTCTCTCTCTCTCTCTCTCTCTCTCTCTCTCTCTCTCTCTCTCTCTCTCTCTCTCTCTCTCTCTCTCTCTCTTCCATCTTGCTTCTCTGTGCCTACATATTCCAACTATATTGCTTGTGGTCTGATTTTAACACAACCACTGGGTGATTTGATCCTCAAATACGTTGTATAACAATCAACCCTACTGCCTCTATTTCATAGGGAACAGTATGAGTGAAGCCTCGTATTTGTAGACCTACCCACTCCGCATACCTCATGTGGTATGTCACAGGCAGTTTTCCAACCTCTCTTATTTTATTTTATAGTTAATTTTTTTACTTTCTCTCTCTGTCTCTCTCTGTCTCTCTCTCTCTCTGTCCCTCTCTGTCTCTCTCCTAATAATCGTGCTTCTCTGTGCCTATCCACACTATGGGTATTACCAGTGGTTGGGTCTTATGCAGCCCCTATAAAACAAGCACTGGGCGATTTTGATTTTTAAATACGGTGTATAACAATCAACCTTACTGGCTCTAGTTCATAGGGAACAGTATGAGTGAAGCCTCGTATGTGTAGACCGACCCATCCGCATTCCTCATGCGGTATGTCGCAGACAGCTTTCCAACCTCTCTCTCTCTCTCTCTCTCTCTCTCTCTCTCTCTCTCTCTCTCTCTCTCTCTCTCTCCTTGCATCTTGCTTCTCTGTGCCTACCTACTTCACGTGTATTACCAGTGGTTGGATCTTATACAGCCCCAATAACTCAAGCACTGGGCGAGTAGATCCTTGAATATGTTGTATAACAATCAACCATACTGACTATTTCATAGGGTACAGTATGAGTGAAACGTCGTAACGTGTAGACCGACGCTACTCCGCATACCTCATGTGGTATATCACAGGCACTCTCTCTCTCTCTCGCTCTCTCTCTCGCTCTCTCTCTCTCTCTCTCTCTTCTTACATATACTTTGCACATGCCCACATACACTAGCATTTTGTCTGTTGAGGTGTGTCTATGTATGTATGCGCGTTCACGCATATCAGTCCACCCAGACTTTTAAGACTCGCCCCTATAATAACACAATGGGGGTTTTAGGTTAGTACCACCTTCAATCTAGCGCGCCTCAGTACTTCACTAGTACATCCACTGTGATTGCTCAGATACCCTTACCAGACAGTTACCGTCCTCCTGCCCCGTCCCCTTCCTTCTATGTGCTACACTGAACCGTAACACCCGGCACCGGGTATCAGAATACATCGGAGATTTTCTTAGTCACTTACAGATCCGAACGGTGATGTGAGTATGAACGTTTTCTCTATTAACATTTTTTTTCAATTAAACATGTTCTTCAACTAACATTCTTTTCAATTACCAATTTTTTTCAATTCTCATTTTCTCTTCAATTGCTTCCATTTTTCCATGCTTTTGTTCTTCTCGTCCCTGTCGTCACCATCTGATGTAGTCACAAGAGATCTCCTTGACTGTATGTTGTGTGTGTGAATGTGTTTGTTTGCTGATGAAGGCTAATCGCCGCAACGTTCTGTATGTGTCTTAACTCTGTTATGTAAAGCTGCACTACTTTGTGTCATTTTATATTGTTTACACTTCTACAGCTTTACCTCAGTTCCACCAAATTGTATTCATATTTCCTTATTACCAGCGTCCCACGCCATCAGGCAAATAAACTCAGCCTCTCATTAAAAAAAAACACACACAACAATAGTATTTGTACAGTGCATGAATATCGTCCTATCGGGAAGAATGCAACCATGCATGTGGGCATTCATGTTGAATATTACAAACACAGCATTATCTGTAAACTAGGTGCACACGGGTAACCGTGCTGATGAAGTAATGACTGTTTTGTTCGCCTTTAGATACATGTACATTCGCGTTAGAATTATATTTATGGCCACGGGTTGTGGTTGGTTGGTCGTTTAGTTTAGTATAGTTTAGTCGACGGATCAACATCACGGCACACGGGTGTAACCCATAAGTGTTCCGTTCTACTCTTAACTCAAGTCTGAGTCTGGAGAATCTCAGCACAGTGCACGAACTCCGTAGCACCAGCGAGGATCCTGAAATACTTTGGGTAGATTTTTAACTAGAAATGTTGCCCGGGCAACGCCGTTAGGCTGTTCCTGTTCGATTTCCAACTGCCAAGGGATTTTTTACGTCAACAATACACACGGGCGCCCAATCTCACTACCCAGAGACCAGGGGGAATTTTGTTACTAGAATTCCGCGTGAAAAACAATTACGGCCCTCACAGGGGCTTGAACCCGGGACCTCCAGCACTCGAGGCGGACACCATACCTCGAGACCACTCAGTCCCCCTAAACTGTAGGCTGTAACTCTAGACTGTAACTCGTTCGTCCAAACGACACTGTTCAAGTCGCTCATTCCCTGGAAAGGGGTAGCATCAATGGGCGTGGTATTGAGATCGTTCTCCCGTCCCGGTGTTAAAGCACTATCTCCACAAACCTACAGAGCCAGTAGGTGGGCAAGACCTGTACTGCGACGTGACATCTGCAGAGAGGTATACTAGGACAGGTCGAGGTAGAAATTTATTTAAGTACGTACAAATTAGCCTGTGGTAGATCTAGGTTAATATTTGTTCGCCACATGTATTTCAATGTCAACACCTTAACATACAGAGCAGAGGAACTTTCACCAACACAGTAAAATCGACTGTGACTAAGAATGCAAATAGGTTGCAAACGTCATAGGATGTTCTGGCAGCTGGTTCGATAGACACCATATCTACCAGCGTGCCTTATTGTTGGATGGATGTGGTAGATGTAACATCGTAGTCTTGTATGTTACTTAGAGCCAGTTGCAACATATTCTGTCCATCCAGCGCAAAACACTTCTTAACGCTAAAGAAATGTAGTTGCAAGAATGCTGACAATACAGTGTATAGACAACACTAGTAACCTACTGTTTTGCACAAAACTAAGACACACAGTCAACGTATCACATACATCAGGGATATGCAGTTTACAGTTTACGATCTTAATGTGGACGTTACATTGAGGCTATGGGAGATTTTGGAATATAAATATTGACACCAATTCTAAATGACATCTACAGAAGTTGGTTCATTCTTAGTAACCTATTAAAATAAATCTGTATAGCTCTACCAAAGAATCCAGGAGCTTTAGAATGCGAAGCTCATAGCACAATAGGTCGTATGAGTCACATGACACAGCTGTCACTCAGAATCATTATGAAAAAGAATAAGAAACAAAATTAAACGAGAAATTGGTGATTAACAATGTGGATTTGTGGAGGGAAAGAGCACAGACACTGTTTATGTATATTATCATGCCACTATTGGAAAGAGCTATAGATGTAACAGCATATATGTACGCAAGCTTCATAGACTACACAACAGAATTTGACAATGTAAATCATGAGGAAATACTACAATTACTAGAGTAACTGAACATTGACGGCAAAGATCTGCCAATAATAAAGAACATATATAGGCAGCAAACAGGACGGCAAAGATCTGCGAATAATAAAGAACATATATAGGCAGCAAACAGGACGGCAAAGATCTGCGAATAATAAAGAACATATACAGGCAGCAAACAGGACGGCAAAGATCTGCGAATAATAAAGAACATATATTGACAGCAATCAGCAGCTACAAGAATCAACAACCTTATAGGAACATTTCAGTGTATAAAGAAGGGCGTCAGACAAGGTTGTGTATTGTCTCCTGATTTGTTCTCATTGTACAGTGAATATATAATGAGATCTACAGAAAATATGCCAGGGATCCTGGTTGGTGGACATAATATAAATAACTTACGTTATGCTGATGACACCGTCTTATAGCAACAAGTCAGAACGATCTACAGGAAATGATAGATACAGTGGTTGTGGAGAGTGAAAGAATGGGCCTTAGTTTGAATAATAGAAAGACAGAAGTCATGGTGATATCAAAGAAACAGATTGTGCCTAAATGTGCAATTAAAGTACAGGACGTTATTTTGGGCAAGTGCAGAAATTCAGATATCTAGGCACATGGATAACATCAGATGGAAGATGCATCACTGAGATAAAGAGCAGAATAGGACAAGCAAAAACTGCATTCTATCAAATGAAGAACGTTTTGTGCAATAAGTCACTGTCCTTGAAAGTCAGAAAAAGAGTTCTTGCATGTTACATAACACCAGTTTTAACATACGGCTGCGAGTTCGGGACAATTAGTAAACATTCGAAAAACACATGGAAGCCTTGGAGATGTGGTTGTATAGAAAAATGTTTTTATCATTTTGTTTTACATTTCTTTTTACAGGACATCGTAGGAAACACCAGTATTTATGCCGCTGTGATCTGTTGGCAAGTTTATGTACAGTAGTTTGCCATTGCTTTCTGAACGACTGGCATCGATACTAACGCGAAACCATCGCAACTCGGTCTGCAGCTAAATCGAGCAAAGCTGTGTTTCGAACGCTGGTATTCGGGATTATGAACGGCATACATAACCCCTTCGTCACGGAGACCGGCTTATAGAAGAATGCAGAAAATTAATTGGAGAAAGAAATAGAGAAATCAGGGCGTTTTAAGGGAAGCTGAGTCACAAACATTAGAAAGAGGCAGTCATCGTCTTTTTTTTTTTTGGGGGGGGGGGGGGGGGGCACGTTATGAGGAGACAAAAACTAGAACATATTGTGACAACCAGAAACATTTGCCGAAAGAGAGATAGAGAAAGACAGTGTGAACAGATTATTGACAGTCTTGTGTCATGAAACGGAAGGGAGTCAATACACGAATTGATTCATGACGTCGGAGATCGTAATATCCTGAGAGGCATGATCGCCAACTACAGCCGGCAAGGCACAGGATAATGATGACTGTGTGCCTATAGCTAATATATTACACCTGTTGGTACTGTGTGTCTAGAGTTAATACAGTAAACTAGTTGGTACTGTGTGTCTAGAGCTAATAATATACACATGTTGGTACTGTGTGTCTAGAGCTAATAATATACACCTGATGGTACTGTGTGTCTAGAGCTAATAATATACACCTGTTGGTACTGTGTGTCTAGAGCTAATAATATACACATGTTGGTACTGTGTGTCTAGAGTTAATAAAGTACACCTGTTGGTACTGTGTGTCTAGAGCTAATAAAGTACACCTGTTGGTACTGTGTGTCTAGAGCTAATAATATACACCTGTTGGTACTGTGTGTCTAGAGCTAATAATATACACCTGTTGGTACTGTGTGTCTAGAGTTAATAAAGTACACCTGTTGGTACTGTGTGTCTAGAGCTAATAATATACACCTGTTGATAATGTGTGTCTAGAGCTAATAATATACACCTGTTGATACTGTGTGTCTAGAGCTAAAAATATACACCTGTTGGTACTGTGTGTCTAGAGCTAATAATATACACCTGTTGGTACTGTGTGTCTAGAGCTAATAATATACACATGTTGGTACTGTATGTCTAGAGTTAATAAAGTACACCTGTTGGTACTGTGTGTCTAGAGCTAATAAAGTACACCTGTTGGTACTGTGTGTCTAGAGCTAATAATATACACCTGTTGGTACTGTGTGTCTAGAGCTAATAATATACACCTGTTGGTACTGTGTGTATAGAGTTAATAAAGTACACCTGTTGGTACTGTGTGTCTAGAGCTAATAATATACACCTGTTGATACTGTGTGTCTAGAGCTAATAATATACACCTGTTGATACTGTCTGTCTAGAGCTAATAATATACACCTGTTGGTACTGTGTGTCTAGAGCTAATAATATACACCTGTTGGTACTGTGTGTCTAGAGTTAGTAAAGTACACCTGTTGGTACTGTGTGTCTAGAGTTAATAAAGTACACATGTTGGTACTGTGTGTCTAGAGTTAATACAGTAAACTAGTTGGTACTGTGTGTCTAGAGCTAATAATATACACATGTTGGTACTGTGTGTCTAGAGCTAATAATATACACCTGATGGTACTGTGTGTCTAGAGCTAATACAGTAAATTAGTTGATACTGTGTGTCTAGAGCTAATAATATACACCTGTTGATACTGTGTGCCTAGAGCTAATAATATACACCTGTTGGTACTGTGTGTCTAGAGCTAATAATATACACCTGTTGGTACTGTGTGTCTAGAGCTAATAATATACACCTGTTGATACTGTGTGTCTAGAGCTAATAATATACACCTGTTGGTACTGTGTGTCTAGAGCTAATGATATACACCTGTTGGTACTGTGTGTCTAGAGTTAATAAAGTACACCTGTTGGTACTGTGTGTCTAGAGTTAATAAAGTACACCTGTTGGTACTGTGTGTCTAGAGCTAATAATATACACCTGTTGATACTGTGTGTCTAGAGCTAATAATATACACCTGTTGATACTGTGTGTCTAGAGCTAATAATATACACCTGTTGGTACTGTGTGTCTAGAGCTAATAATATACACCTGTTGGTACTGTGTGTCTAGAGTTAATAATATACACCTGTTGGTACTGTGTGTCTAGAGCTAATAATATACACCTGTTGGTTCTGTGTGTCTAGAGTTAATAAAGTACACCTGTTGGTACTGTGTGTCTAGAGCTAATAATATACACCTGTTGGTACTGTGTGTCTAGAGTTAATACAGTAAACTAGTTGATACTGTGTGTCTAGAGCTAATAATATACACCTGTTGGTACTGTGTGTCTAGAGCTAATAATATACACCTGTTGATACTATGTGTCTAGAGCTAATAATATACACCTGTTGATACTGTGTGTCTAGAGCTAATAATATACACCTGTTGGTACTGTGTGTCTAGAGCTAATAATGTACACCTGTTGATACTGTGTGTCTAGAGCTAATAATATACACCTGTTGATACTGTGTGTCCAGAGCTAAAAATATACACCTGTTGGTACTGTGTGACTAGAGCTAATAATATACACCTGTTGGTACTGTGTGTCTAGAGTTAATAAAGTACACCTGTTGATACTGTGTGTCTAGAGCTAATAAAATACACCTGTTGTTACTGTGTGTCTAGAGCTAATAAAGTACACCTGTTGATACTGTGTGTCTAGAGCTAATAAAATACACCTGTTGGTACTGTGTGTCTAGAGCTAATAAAGTACACCTGTTGATACTGTGTATCTAGAGCTAATAGAGTAAACCTGCAGCTACTGTGTGTCAAGAGCTAATAAAGTACATATGTTGGTATTTTGCTTCTAGTCCTAATACAGTACATCTTTTGGTACTGTGTGTCTAGATTTAATAAAGTAAACCTGCAGCTACTGTGCGTCTAGAGCTAATAAAGTACACCTGTTGGTACTGTGTGTCTAGAGCTAATAAAATACACCTGTTGATACTGTGTGTCTAGAGCTAATAACGTACACCTGTTGGTACTGTGTGTCTAGAGCTAATAAAATACATCTGTTGGTACTATGTGTCTAGAGCTAACAATGTGTACTTGGTACTGTGTGTTTAGACCTAATAGAGTACACCCGCTGGTACTGTGTGTCTAGAGCTAATAAAGTAAACCTGCAGCTACTGTGTGTCTAGAGCTAATAAAGTAAACCTGCAGCTACTGTGTGTCTAGAGCTAATAAAGTACACTTGTTGGTACTGTGTGTCTAATCCTAACACAGTAAACCACCTTGTACTGTGGGTCTAGAGTTAATACAGTACACCTGTTGGTACTGTGGGTCTAGAGTTAATACAGTACACCTGTTGGTACTGTGTGTCTAGAGCTAATAAAGTACACTTGCTGTACTGTATGTCTAGAGCTAATAAAGTAAACCTGCATATGCTGCGTGTCTAGAGATAATAACGTAAACCTGTTGATACTGTGTGACTAGAACTTGAACAGTAAAAAGTGCTGGTTTTGTGTATTAAGAGACAAGACATAATTCAAATTGGCCTGTCAAGAGGAGTCAAGCTAACGTGCAGGTACTGTATGTTAAGATTATACTGAATAATTGCTTATACAGAGAGGGCTGTTAATCCTGAAATAATAAATAATTGCTTTATATATCTTGTTCAAAAGCACCACACTTTGCTAACTCTACTGTTTTCAAATAAACGCCAGTTTCAGAGTTATATTAAACATAAAACATATAACATTAGAACCTGCTCGATAATGTTTAGAATTGAATTGTATGTCACAATTTGCATATGGCTTCCATCTAATATTTGTTCTAAAAATCCCAGGAATGTACTATGGGTCTGCGATGTGCTAAGACAATCACATCGCGTATGCCTCAGTGCACGCTGGAATGGGTGATATCAATCAATCAATCATGTAAGGGGCAGCATGGTCTTGGGGTATGGTGTCCGCCTCGAGTGCTGGAGGTCCCGGGTTCAAGCCCCGGTGAATACCGGGATTTATTTCACGTGGACTTCTAGTAATAAAATTTCCCCTGGTCTCTGGGTAGTGAGATCGGACACCCGTGTGTATTGTTGCGCACGTAACAAATCCCTTGGCAGTTGGAAATCGAAAAAGAGTAGTGTAAAGGCGCTGCCCGGATTAAATTTCGAGTTAAAAATCTACCCAAAGTATTTCAGGATCCTCGCTGGTGCTACGGAGTTCGTGCACTGAGCTGAGTTTCTACAGACTCAGGTTTTAGTTAGGAGGAGAACGGAGCACTTATGGGTTACACCCATGTGCCGTGATGTTGATCCATCGACTAAACTAAACAATCAATCATGTGCCATGCCGGAAAGTGTGGTGGGTCATGACTCGCCATTTCACTCGATCATCAGAGTCGTGGATCAGCTCAGTGTTCGTGTCTCGACCATGCCATGAGACCAAGCCATCCAGGTATTTACTTCTCAGTATTCTCCTTTGTCTGTTCCCATCGATCTTGCCAGTTGTCACCAAGTTCTCCAATTCTCATAACATGTCTAAAACACTTTGACTACGTCTAATTTCTCTATTCAATTTACGATTTTCATTTGTCTCCTGTAGTACTTGGTCAAGGGTTTTCGTGATATCAGGGACTACTAATTCCTGGAGGTAGTACTTGGTCAAGGGTTTTCGTGATATCAGGGACTACTAATTCCTGGAGGTAGTACTTGGTCAAGGGTTTTCGTGATATCAGGGACTACTAATTCCTGGAGGTAGTACTTGGTCAAGGGTTTTCGTGATATCAGGGACTACTAATTCCTGGAGGTAGTACTTGGTCAAGGGTTTTCCTGATATCAGGGACTACTAATTCCTGGAGGTAGTACTTGGTCAAGGGTTTTCGTGATATCAGGGACTACTAATTCCTGGAGGTAGTACTTGGTCAAGGGTTTTCGTGATATCAGGGACTACTAATTCCTGGAGGTAGTACTTGGTCACGGGTTTTCGTGATATCAGGGACTACTAATTCCTGGAGGTAGTACTTGGTCAAGGGTTTTCGTGATATCAGGGACTACTAATTCCTGGAGGTAGTACTTGGTCAAGGGTTTTCCTGATATCAGGGACTACTAATTCACGGAGGTAGTACTTGGTCAAGGGTTTTCGTGATATCAGGGACTACTAATTCACGGAGGTAGTACTTGGTCAAGGGTTTTCGTGATATCAGGGACTACTAATTCACGGAGGTAGTACTTGGTCAAGGGTTTTCGTGATATCAGGGACTACTAATTCACGGAGGTAGTACTTGGTCAAGGGTTTTCGTGATATCAGGGACTACTAATTCCTGGAGGTAGTACTTGGTCAAGGGTTTTCCTGATATCAGGGACTACTAATTCACGGAAGCGCCGCAGCAGCACAGAGCGCAGAAGCTTGCACGGTTGCCTTCCAGCCGGGGGGGGGGGGGGGAGGGGGGGGAGGGGGAGGATTTGTTTGAATGACTGGCCGATTGGCTAGAATCCTGGATTCTCATTCGGGAGACCTAGTTCGAATCTTCGGTATGGTGTGCAGTTTTTTTTTCTTTTTTGTCTGTCGGGGGGCAAACAGAAAACTCTAACCTGCACACTTCCTAGCGACTGCATGAGCCAGGCAGCATTAATTCCACAGGCTTAAGATCACCCTGCCATACACTACAATGTACAATATAGGCATTAAATGACTGTTGTCAGACTGTCGAGGCGGAAGTCTGAAAATGGGTCATGGCACCCGGGTTGAACAAACCTTAAGTGGGTTGGAGAAAATGTCCCGGGAAGAAATTGTGGCGAACGTGAAAACGACCGCATCAATCTTGTATTGATCTATGAGATACAAGACTAGGCATCCTATGCCTTTAGTATCTAAAGGCGGACAACAGGGCTCTGAGTTTTGTGTTATGATCATTGTGTTTTATATCTGTACTGTAGCAAACAGAATATATATTAAATAAGAGGAATCGAGCAAGTTACAGGAATACACCTTGCAGCAATTCTTACCAATGGAACACATTGTACTTAACGATAATGATGGTCACAACTTCAGCAAGAGACAGCTTTTTGACATTGTCAGCAACAGAGACCTGCGTGTTTATGAAATTATAAATTTATATGTTATTAGCAGCGGTATTAGTGTGTTTGGGGTGGTGACAAACATCATTAACATGATTGTCTTCTATAAACAAGGGTTTAATAACACCATGAACATCAGCTTTTTCGGGCTGGCCATCTCCGACTTGTGCAGCGTGATAATCATCTTATGGTTTAATGTAGTCCTGAGTGATCTGCTGGTGGTGGCTGGTGTGAGGATGTCTTCAGTAGAGGTAGCGTACATTGCCGCTGGACACCCGCACATTTGTTTTGCTAGAATCACCAGTTGGATCACCGTGTTCATCACCGCAGAACGATGTCTGTGTGTCACATTTCCCCTGAAGATCCAACAACTGATAACGCCACGAAGAACTTCAGTAATCCTTTGTGTCATCTTCATTTTGGTTATATTGTCTTTTGAGCCGGAGTTTCAAACAGCTTACATTGATTGGCGATTTGATATGCAATTAAACAATACTTTGCTTGGATTAATGTTCACAAGTAATAGAGCAAATTTAGAGGGAGTTACTTTCATTCTTTACGCCATTTTAGGATTTGTTTCCTTCATTATTGTTATTATATTTACATTGATTCTTGTGATTCAACTGAACAAAAAATCAACATGGCGGAAGAGCGCCAATATCAAAAGTTCTCGCTCTGAATCAATTTCCATTAAAGAAAGAAAGACCATGAAAATGGTTGTGGTGATAGCAACTGTCTTAATTTTGTGCTATACGCCAGGAGTCGCTGTTTCCTCGGTTTCATTTTTTGAGCACGAATTTGCTGTTATGGGACAGTATAACAATGGGTTTGTCGCCATGTGGTCTTTTGTGTTTGTGTTCGAAGCCATCAACTCCAGCATCAACATCGTGCTCTATTATTATATGAGTTCGAAATACAGAGACACTTTCCGTCTTATGTTTGCTATGAAAGACTTGGCAGTTGTTTAAACTGCTGCCCATGTACACTGTCAGCACGCGCCTACACAGATGTGCTTCTAATGTGTACGTTTTAGTTTGCTATGAGAGACTCGGCAGCTGTTTAAACTGCTGCCCATGTACACTGTCAGCACGCGCCTACACAGTTGTGCTTCTAATGTGTACGTGTTAGTTTGCTATGAGAGACTCGGCAGCTGTTTAAACTGCTGCCCATGTACACTGTCAGCACGCGCCTACACAGTTGTGCTTCTAATGTGTACGTGTTAGTTTGCTATGAGAGCCTCGGCAGCTGTTTAAACTGCTGCCCATGTACACTGTCAGCACGCGCCTACACAGTTGTGCTCCTAATTGGTTCGTCTTATTCTCTTTATATTTATATATTTGTTTCAATGGTACATCCATGCTACTTGGTTCTAGTAAATATTCTTTATTATTCTGAGATCTTTCCCACCAATGTTGATATCTTCAAACATTTTAATCAGTTCGTTATGTTTTACTTATCAAATTCCTTAGTATAATCTATGAAGCACAACAATAAATGTCTTTTTCTGTCTCTATTGACCTTTCTATTACTATCGTGTTGTGTATATTGCATTGTTTGTACAATTTCCTTCCAAACATTCATAATGTCCTTCACCAATTTTCATTTTTATTTTTTTTCTTGTTCTTCTCATTATAATTCTGAGTAGACGCTTATTGACACGATTTTTGAGGTTAATTGTACGACAATCTTCGTATCCAGTTGCTCCAGGTCTTTTTGGTATAGCTATAAATACAGCTTTCAGCATATCACTGGGTAAATATCCACTGTTGTAAATACCATTCAGCATGTTGGTTAATATATCTACTCCAAATTCTCCCAGTACTTCCAATTCTTCTATTGTGATTTCATCTGACCCAACCGTTTTTCCTTTCTTCATATGTTTGACAGCGTCAGCGACTTCTTTTTTTAGAATAAGTGGACCTTCTAAGTTACATTTTTCTGTAAATTTTTCCCTTTCTTCATCATATAATTAATTATCTTATATATTCATTCCACCTCTTCACTATAGCACATTCCTCCAATAATGTATTTATTGTTATTGATTTCAAACACCCTATTTGTATTCTTATTTTTCTTCCTGTGAGCTGACTGATTTGCATGTGCAAAGTATGTGTATCTTTAATTGAGTTTAAGTCATTATTTTTATCTTTTGTTTTGCATTGCTCGTTTAACCAACTTTTTTTGTCTTCACAAATTGACCTCTTATATCCTTATTTATTTTAGCATATTTTTGTTTGTCATGTTTACTCTGTTTTCTCTTGTCCACCAACATTAAGATTTCTTCAGTCATCCAATATTTTCTTAGCTTTTTGGCTTCTCTCCGATAATATTTCTTTGCTAGTTTGATGAATAGTGTGCCTTAACATCTCCCATTGTTCCTTTTTATTCTGTATTTTAGCTATTGCATTGTACCTATGTTTCACAGTCACTCTGTATTGCTCTTGAATTTCTTTATCTACTTTCAGAACTTCTTTATTAAGTCTTATGTTCCTAACCATTTTCCCCCCTCTCTTTAATCTTACTTTTATTTGTCCACATTGTGGTACATGATCACTATTACAATCAGCACCAGGCATTGTCTTTACATTAATTAACACAATTCTAAATCTTTCACTTTTAAGTATGTAGTCAATTTGGTTGTGTATTTTATTATCAGAGCTTTTCCATGTGTATATAGGTATTTTATGGTGTTTAAACCAGGTGTACCCAATTATAATATCATTGATATTTGCTGAAACTATTAGCTTTTCTCCTCTCATTTCTTTTACCTAAAGCATAATTCCCCACTACATTCTCCATTTTTCTTTCCCTACTTTTGCATTAAGATCTCCCATATTAGTTTTATTTCTTATGATCTCATTTGATACATCGCCATTTCTATTTCACCGTAAAATTGTTGTATTTCTTCATCACTACTACTTGTTGTTGATGCATAAACTTGTATAATATTTCTATCTTTTGGTTTGCCTTTGATTTTAATCATAATAACTCTAATTGAAATATACAAGTATCCATTAGTTGACTTGGATGTTTTTCATCAAATATTAGTCCTACTCCTTTTTCGTGTGCATCCACTCCCGAATAAATTAGTGTGTGTTTGTCGGTTATAATTTTTCCCTATCCCCTAACTTTCATTTCACTTATGCCTAGTATATTCATTTTCGTGCTTTCCATTTCTCTTAGAACATTTTTCAACTTTCCCAGCTCATTTAATGCCCTAACAATCCATGTTCCCACTCTAAATTTATTTATTTTATTATTTTATATTTATTATATATAATATATATTATATTATTTATATTATTTTATTATTTTCATTGTTTTGCCATCAGGGGCTGGATGACGGTCTGGTGTCAGCTGTTTCTCCTGACTGTACCTACCGGAAGAGGATATCCTAAGACAGCCTTTAACGTCGTTCACTGTCTCTGAAATGTGTTTTGCCATGAAGTCGTGGGAAGATAATGTGGTGATTTCCCCTTACCTTCCACATCCATATGGTTGTCCTTTACCTCTGTCTTTGACAGCCATTTCCGACTGTTATGACAAGTGAGTGCACTTCTCTGCTCCATCTATAGCAAAGAAGCCGGGAATACTAATCGGAGGTTATAATAAAAACAGTCTACGCTATACAGATGACACAGTATTAGTGGCGAATATAGCAAAACGTCTACATTAATTGTTAGGCATTATAGTAACATAGAGTGTAAAGAAAGGTTTCTCCTTCAATATAAAAAAACCCAGTAACAATGGCGATATCAAAGAAAACATGTGACATCAAAATGTGAAATGGAAATAGAAGGGACATTCTTACCAAGTGGATAATTGTATATACCTAGGGGTATTTATAACATCAAATCAATGATGCACAACATAGATTAAGAACAGAATAGGGCAAGCAAAACCTGCATTTCAGAAAATGAAAATGATTTTATGAATTAAGTCACTATCATTGAATGTAAGAAAGAGAGTGCTGATTTGCTATATAGAACCAGTTTTGCTGTATGGCAGTGAATCTTGAAATGTAAATGAATAAATGTGAGATAAATATTGGAAGCAACAGAGATCCTGAGACGATTGTTGTGAATTCCTGCCCGAGTAACTAACAACGATTGCCTGAAAGAGTTAATGAAACTTGAACAATATATCCATCAATAAGAAAGAGAAAAATCAGCTTTATTTGGTCATGTGATGAGAAGAGAGGCATTGCAGAATATCGTTATAACTGGACAGATCACGGGGAAAAGAAGCAGAGACAGACCAAAAGAAATGATGCTGGGTGGATTGAGACGGTGGCATGGAGGAATATCATCTGTAGAGTTGATTCAGAACACCAAAGACCGAAATATGTGGAGAGACATGAACGCCCACGCCAGCTGACAGGGAATTTGTGGTGATGATGTTTACACCACATCTGTGTTGATTCCAATATTTATCTCATATTTATTCATTTACATTCCGAGATTCACTGCCATACAGAAAAACTGGTTCTATGTGTAGGTGTTGGTGGGTGGGAGATGTGTGTGTCGTTGGGTGTGTCGGGGAGTGTGTAGGGGGAGTGGGGGATGTGTGTATGGGTGGGAGATGTGTGTGCGTTGGGGATGTGTGGGTGAGAAATGTGTGGGTGGGGATGTATATGTGTGATTGGTGGGGTGTGTGAGTGGATATAAAAGGTGTGGGTGGGTGGGGAAGTGTATGTGGGCGGGATGTGTATGTGGATGGGAAGATGTCTGGGTATGTGTGGGTTATGTGTGAGTGGGTGAGGGATGTGTGTATAGGTTGGTGCGTTATGTGTGTGTGGTAGGGTTATATAGGTGTGGTTGGGGATGTGTTGGTGGGTGGATGGAGCATGTGTGTGTGGTCGTGTTTGTGTGGGTTTGGGTATGTGTGAGTGTTGAGTTGTGTATGGGTGAGGATGTGTGTGAGGAATGTTTGTGTGTGGGTGCGAGATGTCTGGGAAAGTGACGGGATGTGTGAGTGGTTGGAGGGATGTGTGGTTGGTGGGTGATTGTGGTGGGTGGGGTGGGTGTGGGTATGGGTCGGTTATGTGTGAGTGGGTAAGGGATGTGTGTGGGGGTTGGTGCGAGATGTTTGTGTTGGAGGGGGGATGTGCCACATAACATGATAATATGCATTGTTTATGCTTACAACATTCATTTGACAATGTTTTTTTTTCTATGTGAATGTATCATGCACTGTTGATGAACGAAAGAGGAGTGATTGGAAGGTCCGAATGTAAGACGGGCCTGCGTGCCCAATTTGTAACCCTTTTAAAATAAAGTTCAATTCACTTCAATAAACTTCTTCTACTTTACTTACTATGTATGTCTTCCACTATGATTGTTGTTTTACCTAGTTCATGTACATCTAAATTGTGACAATTAACTAACTCATGTGTGGCCATTCAGGGTATAATAATCTCTGCAATATCATCAACTTGCTGATAAGCGTGGGTTGTCATAGTTCGTCACATCATCCGTTCACTAGAGTCTTGATCGACTCTGTGCTCTTGTCTCGATATGTCTCTTTCCCATCAAACTTGTGAGTTATCACTAAATATTCCAGTTTATTTATCCAAACTTTTGTTGAATTACTAAATTGTGAAGCTACAAGTAACACTTTTCCACAGGAAGAGGTTCTAACGTGTGAACAGCAAATTGAAGAACCTGCATTTGAAGAAATCCTATTTGTACTCACACGACTTAAAAAAAATAAGGCAACAGGGGCTGATGGAATTGTTGCTGAATTTATAAAGGCAGGTGGCCATGCATTACATCTAAATCTATACGAACTAATAATAAAAATCTGGAGGACAGAATAATTACCCCATGATTGGAAAGAGTCATTATTGATACCTATCTTTAAGAAAGGAGACAAGTTCCAATGTGAAAATTATAGAGGAATATCACTACTGTCCACAAGCTATAAGATACTATCCGCAGTATTACTAAATAGACTAAAACCATATTCAGAAGACATATTAGGTGACTACCAGGCGGGTTTTAGACAAAACAGATCAACATTAGATCAGATATTTATCTTACGACAAATAGCCGAGAAAAATTGGGAATGTAACAGAGATCTCCATAACATGTTTGTGGATTTTAAAAAGGCTTATGATAGTGTCCATAGAAATAGTAGTCTATGGAATGCTATGCAGGAATTTGGAATACCAAGGAAGTTAATCAACATGACCAGACTATGCATGGAATATACTTATAATATAGTAACATAAAAAGGCAGGAAATCAGACCCTTTCCAAATAACCTCCTGGCTTGAAACAATGTGATGCACTATCGCCGCTACTCTTCAATCTGGCTCTAGAGAAAGTTGTAAGGAAGATAAAGAGGAATGTGATATTGGAGGAACATCCAAGCTGCTTGGTTATGCAGATGATATAGATTTTATAGGGAAAAATGAACAAAAGACATTGGAAATATTGACTCACTTAAAGGAAAAAGCCCAACAAATGGGGCTGGTTATCAGCCAAGATAAGACCGAATATATGGTAATTTCAAGAGAATGAATGGCTAAAGACTCTGGCCACATACAAATAGATAATATGACAATTAAAAGAACGGAAACATACAAACACCTGGGTACAATCTTCAACTGCTCCAACATCATAAGGGAAGACATACAAACTAGAATAAATTCTGGAAATAAGATATACTATGCACTACAACATCTACTAAAATCAAATGCGTTATCTCGTAACAAGAAGCAAACTAAGTCAACCGACTGGTTTGAAGCACACTCTGAAGAGATGCTCCCAGTCCTGGAGATAAAGAGACATGCATTCTCAATGTATAAAACATCACCTTCAGAGAAAACATTGCAGGCATTGCGAACGGCCAGAAATAGAGTACAACAGATGGCAAGAAGATGTGCGAACAGGTACTGGCTACAGCTCTCTGCTCAAATTCAAACTTGTGCAGACACTGGAAATATAAGAGGAATGTACGAGGGCATCAAGCAAGCTGTCGGTCCATCAAAAAATAAGATGGCCCTTTACGATCAACAGAGGGGGTAATCATAAAAGATCGAGCGAAACAAATGGATCGCTGGGTAGAACACTACTCAGAGCTATACTCAGTGGATAACACTGTCAGAGAAGAAGCTCTGGAAGCCATCGATCAACAGTCCACCATGCATGCCCTGGATAACGAACCATGCCTCACAGAAATCAGCGAAGCACTAGACACTCTCAAATCCGGCAAGGCACCAGGAAAAGATAGTATTCCACCTGAAATTTTAAAATGTAGCAAAGAAACAATCATCCCAGAACTGTATGCAATATTTCAGCTCTGCTGGAAAGAAAAATCAGTACCACAAGATATGAAAGACGCAAACATCGTTACCCTTTATAAAAACAAAGGCGACAGAAGCGACTGCAACAACTATCGCGGCATTTCCCTACTCAGCATTACAGGCAAGATTTTTGCTCGAGTAATCCTTAAAAGATTACACATTCTTGCTGAAAGAATCTACCCCGAATCACAGTGCGGATTTAGACCCAACAGGTCCACCATCGATATGATTTTCTCACTCCGGCAGCTCCAAGAGAAGTGCAGAGAACAGAGGAAGCCATTATATATTGCCTTCATCGACCTCACAAAGGCATTTGACCTCGTGAGCAGAAACGGCCTTTTTAAGGTCCTTGAAAAGATAGGATGTCCACCCACCCTTCTTAGTCTCGTGAAATCATTTCACGAAAACATGCAGGGGACCATTTTATTTGACGGCTCAACATCCCAGTCATTCAGCATCAGCAGTGGAGTAAAGCAGGGCTGCGTGCTTGCTCCTACACTTTTGGTATCTTCTTCGCCGTTCTCTTAAGGCAGGCATTTGGGACTGCCACTGAAGGCATATACCTCCATACAAGATCTGATGGCAAACTTTTTAACCCATCAAGACTCAAGGCAAAGACCAAAATAAGATCAAGATGCATAAGAGAACTACTTTTTGCAGATGATGCAGCACTGACTACTCATACAGCAGAAGATCTCCAACGGCTCATAGATCGTTTTGCAGCCGCCTGCAAAGACTTTGGGCTCACCATTCAGCCTAAATAAAACACAGGTGATGGAACAAGATGCTGGTGCGCCTCCGTCAATCAAAATTTCTAATTACGAATTGAAGGTCGTCCACGAGTTTGTGTATTTGGGGTCGACAATATCAGATAATCTTTCATTAGAGACAGAAATCGACAGACGCATTGGAAAGGCAGCCACAACATTTTCCAGGCTAGCTAAAAGAGTTTGGGAGAATAATAGACTAACAGAGCGTACAAAAGCTCAAGTATATAAAGCTTGTGTTGTTAGCACACTACTCTATGGGTCTGAATCCTGGACCCTGTACTCAAGACAGGAAAGAAAGTTGAATTCCTTCCATATGAGATGTCTGAGACGTATCCTGGGCATATCATGGAAAGACCACATAACAAACAAACATGTGCTTGAAAGAGCAGATATTACCACAGTGCACTCCCTCCTCAAGCAGAGACGCCTCCGGTGGCTGGGCCACGTATCTCGAATGGAGGATGAACGTATTCCCAAAGATCTCCTATACGGAGAACTAGCCACAGGAAAGAGGCCAACCGGAAGACCCCAAATGCGATATAGGGATGTGTGTAAACAAGATATGAAAACCCTTGGCATAGATCCAGACACGTGGGAAAGAGTTGCAACAGACAGATGTTCCTGGAGAAGAGATGTACGAAACGGACTGGTGCTCTTTGAGCGCAATCTGATCCAACAAACTGAGGATAGGCGGCACAGGCTTAAAACGCAGTCACTTACTGCGGGACGTGCCTCGTCTTACAGATGCGGAAACTGTGACAGGGATTGTCGCTCTCGCATTGGACTATACAGTCACCAGCGGTGCTGCCAGGTACCTCCCAAGCGGCACAACTCTATAGTCCTTCAGGACTGAAAGAGGCCTACTACTACTACTATCTCGTAACACCAAAATCACAATATGCAAAACACTGATCAGACTAGTTGTGCTGTATGGCTCTGAAACCTGGAGTACAACGAAAGGAGACGAAGCCTTGTTACAAACCTTTGAGAACAAAGTTTTAAGACGCATCTTTGGACCCATTAGGGATACCCAAAGTGGAAAAGAAGAAGTAACAAAGACATTTATGATCTGTTTAAGTCCCCACTAATCACTGGTATCATGAAGGCTAATAGACTACAATGGCTGGGGCATATAGAAAGAATGGAAGATAATAGGGAAACAAAACTCGCTTTCACTCAGGAAATAAATGACAGTAGACCCCGAGCTAGACCAAGAAGACGGTGGGGAGATAATATATATACAGACCTACAAGCACTTGTAATCAACGACTGGCAAGAGAAGGTCAACCAGAGAGACGAATGGAGATAGATTGTATCTACGGGAAACAACCTAAATGGTTCGGAACGCTGAAGAAGAAGAAGAAGATTCGTCCAAACAATTTACGTCTAATTTCTCGAAACAATGTACGGTTTTCATTTGTTTAATGTAGGGCTTGCGAGTTACTTTTTGTTTGGGATCCACGGTATTCTTTGCCTATTACTCAGAAACAGCATTACCACCGACATTATATATTTCTTAGCTTGACTGATTTTTGTGTCACATGCATATAACAGTATGTTTTATACTCGCGGGCTTTAAATGACAACCTTAAATGTTGGGTGTTTATTTTTTTGTTCTATTCTGGAAAAGAAAAGAACGAGTGTATCATTTTTCGATGAAGTCACCACTGTGTTCAATGCATATCCTCCATCGCCGATAAAGTGCTTGTATTCCTATAGAAAAATCGACTCTGGGGTGACGTCGATGTGCTTGACCCGGACGTGAACAGTTTCTCATAGAAGCCACGCCGTTTTGAAACTTATACTCTACTCCTACACTTACTGGACTGACAGGCATGCATGACTTTATTGGACGTTCATTCGTCGATGAATTCTATAGGTTTCACAACTTCACTGATCACAAGACGGATAACAGAACGCTGCTCGTCTTTGTGTATGTCAAAAGTGCAGCGGTCATTTTTAAACTGGTAATGTTGAATACACAGTGTTTGTCTGCACCGTGATGTTACGTGCTAAACATCCTTGACACCCATAACAACAATATTTACAGGTTACAAGACAATGGCATGGTTACTGTAATTTATATCACACTTCTAAGGTGTTTATTTGACGCCCCTCGTTTATCACATAAATACATGATTTTTTTTCTTTCTGATTGAAATTAACCGCTTTTCACTGATGATTATGTCATGCAAAAGACTACCCTTGCCATAGCAATTCTTGTTATAATCTTCTCAATACATGTTTTTGATCGCATCTGTATGCAGAAGTTTGCACGCAAGCCAAGAGACGAGAATAGTCACCGTCATTGCACCTGCCGTCCAAGACACCCTAGACATCATCAATGTATCCAGCAAACTCCCCCATAACAACAATGCTAATGTCGATCACTATATCAGCCTGGACTAGTATCTTTAATAGTCCGAGATATTTCACACAATTGTTAATAAATGGAACGTGATCACTATATCAGCCTGGACTAGTATCTTTAATAGTCCGAGATATTTCACACAATTGTTAATAAATGGAACGTGATCACTATATCAGCCTGGACTAGTATCTTTAATAGTCCGAGATATTTCACACAAATGTTAATAAATGGAACGTGACCACTATATCAGCCTGGACTAGTATCTTTAATAGTCCGAGATATTTCACGCAAATGTTAATAAATGGAACGTGATCACTATATCAGTCTGGACTAGTATCTTTAATTGTCCGAAATATTTCACACAATTGCAATACTTAACTAGTTTAGCCTGGTCCGGTATTCTCACTAGCCCAAGATGTGTGATTACACGTCAGAGAAACGGTACACAGTCACCTTGCCAATCTGGCCCGGTTTTATTAAGTGGTTCAATGTCTCTGATAAATGGTGCCTAGCCGCTATGTCAGCCTGGTTGGCCTTCTTAACAAAAGCCAATTGGCATATGCACATCACTCGTTACAAAAGTTAATTGCATATCCTTTACAGGACTTAACAGTCATCTCCAGCATTCTTGGCTTGTTTGTGATTTCTGGGCAGGTTTATGTTCAATAGTCTGACATTTATTTCTGAAGGACTGGCACTCATGCTGCTCATAACATTGTATGAAACGAACGCAAGGTGATCTGCTTCTAAATCGCCTGCTGTTATTATTTCGAACGTAGTATGCGGGATTATGAATTGCATTCGTAACTCCTTTGCCACAGAGGCTAGCGTGCAAAGATAGCCTCATATTAACAGACACAATTATTAAAAGATTTAAAAGGGTCTGAAAGTAAAACCACTGAATTTTAAACGATGCACTAGTGCTTATAAGACAACGACGGAAGCAACAAATAAACTAAATATCAAATGATGAAAACAGGGCAGATTGTTACCCCCGACCTCCCCCACCCCTCTACCTAAAAAAATAAATAAATAAATAACACGATCTATCAGGAAGGATGTGAATTCTGAACGACCGGCATTCATACCATTGTATGTAATCCAACGCAGGGCGAATTCTCCCGCAGCTGTCTTTTGTTCGCGGTATGCGGGATTACGAATTTTGTCCTTAACCCCGGCCGTGTATTCACATCATAACGATACATGGTACATTATAGACATATCAGACTGTTTAATACTTGAAGGTTTATTCACATCTTTATGATGAATGGCACGTGATCACTATAACAACATGACCTGGTCTTTGCCCCATGCAAACCATTTCTACAATCTGCCTGGTATCGGTAAGCAAGCAACTATTATTTTATAATTCTATCTGAGATCAATAAGCAATCAGTTTGATAGCAAATTATATTGCACGAATCCACAATTATAAGCGCCAAATATTATCTAAACCTAAAGTGGGGAAATCGTCTGCTCGTGTCTTCCCAAAATCTTCTACTATTCTGCGCAACATACTTCAGCTCGGCTAAGTCCATAAGTCTCCAACCATCATCTATGGTTGTAGTAAGACATGGATCAATAAGTCTCCAAACACCATGTGTGGTGTGATTAAGAAATATGAACATAAGTTTCTAAACAACATGCTTGATTGTAGTAACATATATTTCCATAATTCTCCAAACACCATGTATGGTTGTAGTAAGACATATGTCCATAAGTCTCCAAACACCATGAATGGTTGTAGTAAGACATATGTCCATAAGTCTCCAAACACCATTTATGGTTGTAGTAAGATATAGGTGTATAAGTCTCCAAACACCATGTATGGTTGTAGTAAGACATATGTCCATAAGTCTCCAAATACCATTTATGGTTGTAGTAAGATATAGGTGTATAAGTCTCCAAACATCATGAATGGTTGTAGTAAGACATATGGCCATAGGTCTCCAAACACCATGAATGGTTGTAGTAAGACATATGTCCATAAGTCTCCAAACACCATGAATGGTTGTAGTAAGACATATGGCCATAGGTCTCCAAACACCATGTATGGTTGTAGTAAGACATATGTCCATAAGTCTCCAAACACCATGAATGGTTGTAGTAAGACATCTGGCCATAGGTCTCCAAACACCATGTATGGTTGTAGTAAGACATATGTCCATAAGTCTCCAAACACCATGTATGGTTGTAGTAAGATATAGGTGTATAAGTCTCCAAACACCATGTATGGTTGTATGTAAGACATATGTCCATAGGTCTCCAAACACCATGTATGGTTGTAGTAAGACATATGTCCATAAGTCTCCAAACACCATGTATGGTTGTAGTAAGATATAGGTGTATAATTCTCCAAACACCATGTATGGTTGTAGTAAGACATATGTCCATAAGTCTCCAAACACCATGAATGGTTGTAGTAAGACATCTGGCCATAGGTCTCCAAACACCATGTATGGTTGTAGTAAGACATATGTCCATAAGTCTCCAAACACCATGTATGGTTGTAGTAAGACATCTGGCCATAGGTCTCCAAACACCATGTATGGTTGTAGTAAGACATCTGGCCATAGGTCTCCAAACACCATGTATGGTTGTAGTAAGATATATGTCCATTAGTCTCCAAACACCATGTATGGTTGTAGTAAGACATATGTCCATAAGTCTCCAAACACCATGTATGGTTGTAGTAAGATATATGTCCATAAGTCTCCAAACACCATGTATGGTTGTAGTAAGATATATGTCCATAAGTCTCCAAACACCATGTATGGTTGTAGTAAGACATATGTCCATAAGTCTCCAAACACCATGTATGGTTGTAGTAAGATATATGTCCATAAGTCTCCAAACACCATGAATGGTTGTAGTAAGACATCTGGCCATAGGTCTCCAAACACCATGTATGGTTGTAGTAAGACATATGTCCATAAGTCTCCAAACACCATGTATGGTTGTAGTAAGACATCTGGCCATAGGTCTCCAAACACCATGAATGGTTGTAGTAAGACATCTGGCCATAGGTCTCCAAACACCATGTATGGTTGTAGTAAGATATATGTCCATAAGTCTCCAAACACCATGTATGGTTGTAGTAAGACATCTGGCCATAGGTCTCCAAACACCATGTATGGTTGTAGTAAGACATATGTCCATAAGTCTCCAAACACCATGAATGGTTGTAGTAAGATATAGGTGTATAAGTCTCCAAACACCATGTATGGTTGTAGTAAGATATAGGTGTATAAGTCTCCAAACACCATGTATGGTTGTAGTAAGACATATGTCCATAAGTCTCCAAACACCATGAATGGTTGTAGTAAGATATAGGTGTATAATTCTCCAAACACCATGTATGGTTGTAGTAAGACATATGTCCATAAGTCTCCAAACACCATTAATGGTTGTAGTAAGACATCTGGCCATAGGTCTCCAAACACCATGTATGGTTGTAGTAAGACATATGTCCATAAGTCTCCAAACACCATGTATGGTTGTAGTAAGATATAGGTGTATAAGTCTCCAAACACCATGTAAGGCGGTAGTAAGACATATGATCATAAGTCTCCAAACACCATGTATGGTTGTAGTAAGATATAGGTGTATAAGTCTCCAAACACCATGAATGGTTGTAGTAAGACATATGGCCATAGGTCTCCAAACACCATGTATGGTTGTAGTAAGATATAGGTGTATAAATCTCCAAACACCATGAATGGTTGTAGTAAGACATATGATGATAAGTCTCCTTTCACCATGTATGGTTGTAGTAAGACATATGATGATAAGTCTCCTTTCACCATGTATGGTTGTAGTAAGACATATGATGATAAGTCTCCTTTCACCATGTATGGTTGTAGTAAGACATATGATGATAAGTCTCCTTTCACCATGTATGGTTGTAGTAAGACATATGATGATAAGTCTCCTTTCACCATGTATGGTTGTAGTAAGACATATGATGATAAGTCTCCTTTCACCATGTATGGTTGTAGTAAGACATATGGCCATAGGTCTCCAAACACCATGTATGGTTGTAGTAAGACATATGATGATAAGTCTCCTTTCACCATGTATGGTTGTAGTAAGACATATGATGATAAGTCTCCTTTCACCATGTATGGTTGTAGTAAGATATAGGTGTATAAGTCTCCAAACACCATGTATAGTTGTAGTAAGACATATGATGATAAGTCTCCTTTCACCATGTATGGTTGTAGTAAGACATATGATGATAAGTCTCCTTTCACCATGTATGGTTGTAGTAAGACATATGATGATAAGTCTCCTTTCACCATGTATGGTTGTAGTAAGACATATGATGATAAGTCTCCTTTCACCATGTATGGTTGTAGTAAGACATATGATGATAAGTCTCCTTTCACCATGTATGGTTGTAGTAAGACATATGATGATAAGTCTCCTTTCACCATGTATGGTTGTAGTAAGACATATGGCCATAGGTCTCCAAACACCATGTATGGTTGTAGTAAGACATATGATGATAAGTCTCCTTTCACCATGTATGGTTGTAGTAAGACATATGATGATAAGTCTCCTTTCACCATGTATGGTTGTAGTAAGATATAGGTGTATAAGTCTCCAAACACCATGAATGGTTGTAGTAAGACATATGGCCATAGGTCTCCAAACACCATGTATGGTTGTAGTAAGACATATGTCCATAAGTCTCCAAACACCATGAATGGTTGTAGTAAGACATCTGGCCATAGGTCTCCAAACACCATGTATGGTTGTAGTAAGACATATGTCCATAAGTCTCCAAACACCATGAATGGTTGTAGTAAGACATATGGCCATAGGTCTCCAAACACCATGTATGGTTGTAGTAAGACATATGTCCATAAGTCTCCAAACACCATGTAATGGTTGTAGTAAGACATATGGCCATAGTCTCCAAACACCATGTATGGTTGTAGTAAGACATATGTCCATAAGTCTCCAAACACCATGTATGGTTGTAGTAAGATATAGGTGTATAAGTCTCCAAACACCATGTATGGTTGTATGTAAGACATATGTCCATAGGTCTCCAAACACCATGTATGGTTGTAGTAAGACATATGTCCATAAGTCTCCAAACACCATGTATGGTTGTAGTAAGATATAGTGATCATAAGTCTCCAAACACCATGTATGGTTGTAGTAAGACATATGTCCATAAGTCTCCAAACACCATGTAATGGTTGTAGTAAGACATATGATCCATAGGTCTCCAAACACCATGTATGGTTGTAGTAAGACATATGTCCATAAGTCTCCAAACACCATGTATGGTTGTAGTAAGATATAGTGATCATAAGTCTCCAAACACCATGTAATGGTTGTAGTAAGACATATGATCATAAGTCTCCAAACACCATGTATGGTTGTAGTAAGATATAGGTGTATAAGTCTCCAAACACCATGAATGGTTGTAGTAAGACATATGGCCATAGGTCTCCAAACACCATGTATGGTTGTAGTAAGATATAGGTGTATAAGTCTCCAAACACCATGAATGGTTGTAGTAAGACATATGATGATAAGTCTCCTTTCACCATGTATGGTTGTAGTAAGACATATGATGATAAGTCTCCTTTCACCATGTATGGTTGTAGTAAGACATATGATGATATGTCTCCTTTCACCATGTATGGTTGTAGTAAGACATATGATGATAAGTCTCCTTTCACCATGTATGGTTGTAGTAAGACATATGATGATAAGTCTCCTTTCACCATGTATGGTTGTAGTAAGACATATGATGATAAGTCTCCTTTCACCATGTATGGTTGTAGTAAGACATATGGCCATAGGTCTCCAAACACCATGTATGGTTGTAGTAAGACATATGATGATAAGTCTCCTTTCACCATGTATGGTTGTAGTAAGACATATGATGATAAGTCTCCTTTCACCATGTATGGTTGTAGTAAGATATAGGTGTATAAGTCTCCAAACACCATGCATAGTTGTAGTAAGACATATGATGATAAGTCTCCTTTCACCATGTATGGTTGTAGTAAGACAAATGATGATAAGTCTCCTTTCACCATGTATGGTTGTAGTAAGACATATGATGATAAGTCTCCTTTCACCATGTATGGTTGTAGTAAGACATATGGCCATAGGTCTCCAAACACCATGTATGGTTGTAGTAAGACATATGGCCATAAGTCTCCAAACACCATGTATGGTTGTAGTAAGACATATGTCCATAAGTCTCCAAACACCATGAATGGTTGTAGTAAGACATATGATGATAAGTCTCCTTTCACCATGTATGGTTGTAGTAAGACATATGATGATAAGTCTCCTTTCACCATGTATGGTTGTAGTAAGACATATGATGATAAGTCTCCTTTCACCATGTATGGTTGTAGTAAGACATATGGCCATAGGTCTCCAAACACCATGTATGGATGTAGTAAGACATATGGCCATAAGTCTCCAAACACCATGTATGGTTGTAGTAAGATATAGGTGTATAAGTCTCCAAACACCATGTATAGTTGTAGTAAGACATATGATGATAAGTCTCCTTTCACCATGTATGGTTGTAGTAAGATATAGGTGTATAAGTCTCCAAACACCATGTATGGTTGTAGTAAGACATATGATGATAAGTCTCCTTTCACCATGTATGGTTGTAGTAAGACATATGATGATAAGTCTCCTTTCACCATGTATGGTTGTAGTAAGACATAGGCTATTCTAGTATCTTCTTAGGCGTCAGCATTTATCTTGGCCAGGAACAATTGTAGTAACAATGATTGTAGTAAAATATATTTCCATAATTCTCCAAACACCATGTATGGTGGTAGTAAGGCATATGTCCATAAGTCTCCAAACACCATGTATGGTTGTAGTAAGACATATGTCCATAGGTCTCCAAACACCATTTATGGTTGTAGTAAGAAATAGGTGTATAAGTCTCCAAACACCATGTATTGTTGTAGTAAGACATATGTCCATAAGTCTCCAAACACCATGTATGGTAGTAGTAAGACATATGATGATAAGTCTCCAAACACCATGTATGGTTGTAGTAAGACATATGATGATAAGTCTCCAAACACCATGTATGGTTGTAGTAAGACATATGTCCATAGGTCTCCAAACACCATTTATGGTTGTAGTAAGAAATAGGTGTATAAGTCTCCAAACACCATGTATTGTTGTAGTAAGACATATGTCCATAAGTCTCCAAACACCATGTATGGTAGTAGTAAGACATATGATGATAAGTCTCCAAACACCATGTATGGTTGTAGTAAGACATATGATGATAAGTCTCCTTTCACCATGTATGGTTGTAGTAAGACATATGATGATAAGTCTCCTTTCACCATGTATGGTTGTAGTAAGACATATGGCCATAGGTCTCCAAACACCATGTATGGATGTAGTAAGACATATGGCCATAAGTCTCCAAACACCATGTATGGTTGTAGTAAGATATAGGTGTATAAGTCTCCAAACACCATGTATAGTTGTAGTAAGACATATGATGATAAGTCTCCTTTCACCATGTATGGTTGTAGTAAGATATAGGTGTATAAGTCTCCAAACACCATGTATGGTTGTAGTAAGACATATGATGATAAGTCTCCTTTCACCATGTATGGTTGTAGTAAGACATATGATGATAAGTCTCCTTTCACCATGTATGGTTGTAGTAAGACATAGGCTATTCTAGTATCTTCTTAGGCGTCAGCATTTATCTTGGCCAGGAACAATTGTAGTAACAATGATTGTAGTAAAATATATTTCCATAATTCTCCAAACACCATGTATGGTGGTAGTAAGGCATATGTCCATAAGTCTCCAAACACCATGTATGGTTGTAGTAAGACATATGTCCATAGGTCTCCAAACACCATTTATGGTTGTAGTAAGAAATAGGTGTATAAGTCTCCAAACACCATGTATTGTTGTAGTAAGACATATGTCCATAAGTCTCCAAACACCATGTATGGTAGTAGTAAGATATATGTCCATAGGTCTCCAAACACCATTTATGGTTGTAGTAAGACATATGTCCATAGGTCTCCAAACACCATTTATGGTTGTAGTAAGAAATAGGTGTATAAGTCTCCAAACACCATGTAAGGCGGTAGTAAGACATATGATCATAAATCTCCTATCACCATGTATAGTTGTAGTAAGACATAGGCTATTGTAGTATCTTCTTAGGCGTCATCATATATCTTTGTCAGGAACAACATGTTTCCGAACAAGGCTTCAGAACTATAGAGAAGATATTCATGTATTCTTTGTGCAATACCACTGGAGGCAACACATAATATTGACAATATTCCTTTCATTTTTCTTCTTTTACTTATGAAGTAGCCTTTATTTAAATTAATGCCTAACTTTCAGAATAAAAGAGCAGACGAAATGTCACCCTGTATTTAGTGCTCATATTATAGTAAAGAAAAATATTTACGCTTGAGTTCACTGCTTCAAACACAAATACAAAAGACCAGAGCGCAAAAAAGGCATTGACATAATGGCCACCGATGCAGAATTGAGGCTCAAAGAATGTAACCGATGATAGAAGGACACCTGGTGCATAGCAGACTATCAACACTGTAGCTATCATCACCACCATTGTCATGGTCCTTTTCTCCCTGGCGGAGATTGATTCTGTTTTAGTATTCTCAATGTTTACCTTCTGTCTCCACGTAGATTGTTTCTTCAGCTGAAACACAAGAAGTAGTGTAAATATAATGACAGTGACGAAAGACGCAAATCCCAGAAGGGAGTAGAGAATAAAAACAATACCTTCTGATTTATGTCTGTCACTTGTAAAAATCAATCCAAGGAAAGTGCTGTTTTTGTTTCCATCGAGCTTCCATCCAATGTATGCCGTTTGATACTCAGGCTCAAAGGATAGAATGATAAGAATGCAGATGGTTCCAAGGATCGCAGTAGTTCTTCTTGGCGTGATCATTTGCTTGATCTTCATTGGCATAACTATACACAGACTTCTCTCTACAGTGATGAAAACAGTGATCCAACTTGTGATTCTGGTAAAACAAATGTGCGGGTGTCCTCCTGTGAGATATGCTACCTCCGATGATGCCATTCTCAGACCTGCTTTTACCAAAAGCCCACTTAAAACCATAACAAGGTTGTTAGGTTGCAAAAATCAGAGATGGCAAGAGCGAAGAAGCTGATGTTGATGGTATTGTTAAATCCTTGTTTCCAGAAGACAATTATGTTCATCGCATTAGAGACAACACCAAACACACTGACAGCGCTGGTAATAATGTAGAAGTTAACAATCTGGTAAATCTCTCGATCCCTGTCACTGATAAGTTTCCCAAAAGTGTTCTTACTGATGTTGTGCATGTCTGGAAAGTTAGACGTAGTGAAGGCATCCATTACTAACAATGTCCGCCTTCTTGGGTGTGGAGTGTTGTAAATTAATGTATTTATTAATTGTTACCATTCAATGGATACCTGCCCAGTGCAGATTGACTTGCAATGCTGGTTTTGGATCTCTGCAACAAAACGATGTAAACACACCTTATGACACAATACATGCTGGGTTGTCTGCCACGTTCTAAAAAGGACAAGCAATTACCTGTACTTGTACATGGCTATTGTTAACCCCATTTTCTGGATGTAGTAAATTGCACCCTTCCTCCAACATAGATTGTGTGCATTTGTAAATCTACTAACGCAGCTAAAGGTTTCTCTTGGATGGGTCAAGCCGAAGATATTCTTCAACAGGTGTGTTCACTTGAGGACTTAGAACCTGGCGAGGAGTGGGTACAAGTGCCAACAGATTTCTGTACGTCTTATTCAATTTGCATCCAACTAGACAGAAAATGCAGACAAGAAAATCCGGCTGCTGTGGAGGCGGAAGTACAAGCGTTGATTTTCGAGAATTCGTTAGACGGTGATGCTGTCATTTACACAAATGGATCGATTGTCCGACATGTGAGAAGCTCATGGGCCTTTACGGCTCAGGCCGGAGGGAGAATTGTGAAGGAGGACTGAGGTACTTTTGTTGATACCACAATTAGCCTGACTATGGAAGTCAGTGGCAGTAAGTAAAACAATAACATGGCTCGAGACACAGACATTCACTAGGGCACGTTTCCTTAGCGACTAAATGAGCATGCTCAAGAGGATAGAGATGGGGTGGATTCGAAGAGAGTGGTTGTTGTCTCTGGAGCGGTCTCGGCTGGCAAAGATTAGTTTCATCTTCGTGCCAGGGCATGCGGGAGTACAAGGAAATGAGCGGGCTGACAAGCTCGCAGGTAAGGCTACTGTCGAGGGCGGACGCGCCATGGACCAGGTGACATTCTGAATACTCTACGAAAAGTAAGACTTTTGCGAGAGCCAAGTGATGACTGTGAATCTACAACCATGGTCAGACTGCGAAAACATTAAATTAAAAGAGGTGTGGCCAAACAAGAACACTACGCAAAAAGCCAAAGAAGATTGATAAACCAACACAGAACTGGTGTCGTTAGCCACTACAAGCTGCGGGATTTGCTGAGGAGGAGATCTGAGCACTTATGGACTGAATGGTTCGATGTGCAATGAGGATGATCTGTTGACTATTAACTAACTAATTAAGGCTTCTTTTTATTCTTGAAATCTCATATTTCAATCATGGGGTCGGGAGTTTGAAGCGAAGGTCACATGTTTTGCAACTAAAGCGACGTGACAACATACAACTGCGTTATTGAACCTCACACAAAATAAATGTAAACTTGTGTGCTTTCCATATCAATTATAAATAACGATAGCGACCATGGCTAATGGAGTAGATACCACGAGCTAAACAAAACGAAGAAATACACACTCAAGACGCAGAAATCCGCTGTAAAGACATGATGACCTGTGACTGGACAGCCCCGGCAGCATCATAATTACCCAAGTTTTCAAGGAATTACAGAGCCCACAATATTTTTCTAAAATTCTCTAAAAGAATAAACGTTCCCCAGAAGAGGATAAAAACGTAAGAGAAAAATACAGAGTCACTTAGAGCCCGCACAATCATTTTTACTACATTAGTAGATCAAAGCAACGTCTGGTCTCTACATCTAAGAGATTTTCCCTTTGATGTTCTGATCAACCAGACATCGCGGAGCCAGTCAGTTGAGATTGACGTGTTAGTTTACAAGCCTGCGGTTGGAATAGGGACTAACACCTTACGTTCAACAGGACCTAACGTGTGAACCAGCCACGGCAGAATGGGAGATAAGAGGGTCAGCCAGACCCGTCTGAAATAATACATGGCAGTGCTACTCAGGGGAAAACCCCGTGTGATCCAAAGACGGCAATATAATGCAGGCCTAACACCTATCTATAAGTCCAGACATTGGGGAGACGGGACAACGTCTGTAGTTGCCACCACAAAGGAGCAATTAGGACCAGATACTTAACACCTCACTGCAATACGGCGGCAAAGTAGGAACACATGGCTGACACATCCTGCCAGCAACCAGGAAGGCTGGTGTTAACAGCCTATTGGAATGTAATGACGCAACTGCATTGCCGGCCAAAGCATGTTCATTGTTTCAGGCGTGGCGGGCATCGGTCAATTTGATTGACAGATGAAACTACCCTTCACAGGAAAGGAGGAGGGGTGAGAAAGAAGTTTGGCACTTAATCCATCCTGGTAACCATCTTACATGGAAAAATAGGCGGAGTTAATGAAATGGGACATATTAATTAACCAACCTGGAAACTAGCCAGGAATTGAATAGAATAAAACTACATGCATGGCCAGCAAGACTTCAGACGCAAATTCACAATAGCATTCTTAGGATACCTACTGGAGAAATATTAACATTTCGTTCTGTTGGACTTCTGTACGAAGTATTATGATGGAATTTCCTAGCTATAAACCAGGTAAACCATTATTCTGATTAGTTTGTCTGCTAGTCTGAAGGCTTGTGTAGTTTCCTGTTTCTACATATTCTCCCAAACTTTACACTCGTGGATTTTCTTTGTACTTAATGTTCCAGTTCTAGCTTTACGATTTCACTGAGAACTATTTTCTTCTTTCATTCACCACTTGGTTGTCTGATTTGTTGTATGTGATAATTTGGAGAAATCCATTATCCAAGCTACATGAGCGTGTGGCTTATTCATGTACAGGAGATACATTTAGATTCATCCTGTATGATGTTAAACATTGGGGAGACTGACTACTTAGGAGAAATTCCTGAGAGCTACCAGTCTCT
The DNA here is from genome assembly GCA_014155875.1 of Cepaea nemoralis. Taxonomy (NCBI): domain Eukaryota; kingdom Metazoa; phylum Mollusca; class Gastropoda; order Stylommatophora; family Helicidae; genus Cepaea; species Cepaea nemoralis. The sequence continues at coordinate 141,998 of JACEFZ010007331.1, read as the reverse complement.
TGATAGCGTCCAATTAACATTGATTATTTGGACCAACACTTTGAGTGCCTACCAAGATTGTGGTGAAACCACTTGGTTTGAGGAATGGCACCAGTTCGCCTTGTCTGCATGATGTCTGCATGAGGACAGACATGACTTAGGACATTCAATATCCCAGACAGATTCAGGGAAGGCATTTAATGTTCGACAGGACTGTGCGACCAGTCCCTTCCGACAAGACAGTATGAATGAATCAGAAAGGGAAGAGTAAGTGAGGTGAACTTATATGGGAAACACTCCATTACATAAATGTATAGTGAATGATGTATGTTTTGAGCTATAGATGTTCTAAATAGTTTTATGAATATATACATATATATTTATTTATTTAGAACTGATATATGTTTATGTAACATGCCATCATATATATCATCATACCATCATATATTATGACTTGAATGTATGTTTATATGAATGTATAGACATATGTGTTTGAGATGTGTAGACGTAGATACTACCCATCTCCGTTCGTTTCATTCCAGATCTCTTAGGAGCAATGGACAGTCAACAATCCATATCCGGAAGTGACTTAGCCTTGTGAAGGGACCAATTTGGACTCCTTCAATCTGACAGTGAACTGCGTCTCACTGGGGGAAGCATGACCTATGTGCTTCTGAGCTTTTCAGCCAGATGAGTTACGTATACCATACCATAATCATCATCATCATCATATGATCATCAATAGCAATAATAAACACAGTTGTTGTATTTTAAAACTCAATTTGTCCGTATAATTCTAAATGTTTATAAATGTTTGTGTAGCGTAATCAAGTACACACATTATTGTATCATTTAGTGGGGGTTCGCACATATTGTCCAGAAGTGGGAATCTATGTCCGGGAGGTATCTTGCCTATGCAGTCATAAGTAACCAGATTACGTTGCATGTCTTAACTCCTCCTTTCTCACTTCTGGTGATACCAAGTACAGCCAAATCTATATAGATATATTCTATCTTCAACGAGCCACTTCTTGGCTGTTTTCTTGAGTATCAGGGACAGTGTCTTAAATCAGCATAACAGACATTTGTTCCACGTTTTCTCTCTGGGATCTGGGGTAGCAATTAGTTCCCTTCTGACAGAGTTAGGGGATCTTAAACTGCATCCAGAACTAAACACCAGCAGAAGAAAATGATTTTGGCTGAGTGGTTGCCCAACCGGGAGCTACCTCAAGCCAGTTGGTGACATATTGGTCTGCTCGTCCGCTATAGAATCCGGGAGTACACCCTAGAAAACTTTGGTTCGCGTCCAAGATATTGGTCTGCTCGTCCGCTATAGAATCCGGGAGTACACCCTAGAAAATTTTGGTTCGCTTCCGACTTATTGGTCTGCTCGTCCGCTATAGAATCCGGGAGTAAACCCTAGAACACTTTGGTTCGCTCGCAAGGAACGAACCTATTTCAAATCTGTTAGTCTGGTATTATTCTGGTCTTGCCCATGGATAGAACCTAGGTCATTCTCACTTACATTCTTAGCAGCATTAGTTAGTTATAATTTATTTCTAATGTATTAGCTTGCTCGATCGTAAGGCAAGATTTTGACATATTAGGACTTCTCATCCATGAGAGAATCAGAGAATAAATTCTAGACTATTGATTTTCATAAACCATTCTTTCATTCTTCACCCATTACATTTGCTAAGTATTAACTTAGGAATTTGTTTCTAGGGAAGTTTGTAGAATTTAAATAACTTGTTAAAAAGTTAATAACGGATAATATCATATGAGTTAATTTACATCATTCACCACTGTAGAATTAATAATCACATTAATTAGTGATATTAATTAGTTTATTGATGATTTACTTGATGATTTTTTGATTACATGCTTTATCATTTGATTTAATCATGAATAATTTGATAATGCATAATTACTTCAGTGTATGACGGACTGCTTTGCATCAACTTTCTCACTCAAATTCACTACTATCATTCTCATAGCAGTGTCAGTTCCTCTTGTCACTATCCTGCTCTAGCATAAATCTAACTAGCTCTGTGTAGGGTAATAATATAATTACTTACCTGAGTTTAAGCTGAGAAGAGATCATGGATGCACGCACAGATTTCTTAGAGTCCGCTAGAGGATGGGGCATAAGGCTCAGCTTAGTAGGAGAGAAGCTAGAACTATTTATTAGAGATGAAATGGATTGGTGGGACAAAGAAGATGAACAGATGATGAAAAGACTTGCAGAATTAGAAGCAGATATGCGTCACAAAGCTGAAGAAGATGAGATTAAGAAGAAGCAAATTGAAATACTGAACATGGAGGAATCTACCAGCTCGACTGAGGAAAAGCCAATCACTCAAGCCGAAACTCTGATAGAAAGCGGGGAAGCTGACCGTCACAAAGAAGAGGCACGCATTCCTTCGCAAATCCCCATGGCTCAGAAAAACAAAAACTTGCGCACAGAAAGGCAGATGCTTCCCTCAATTCCGAAAAATAAACGGAATATGGAATAAATGTACCCAGGGTACAGTAAACAGTCACAAATGTGATAAATGTTTACACCGCAATAAAAGCGGATTAGCTGGCTTGGCAACCCAGCAATCTCAGGAGCTTCCTAAGACTTCCCAAAGGAGAAAAATCCAGGAGGAGGAGGACCTGAGGAAAACTATTAAAGAGATCGAAGGCGAGACCTTACCCGATTCTCTTATTCCCTTCAGTTCAGATAAACTAGGAGTGGAAATGAATTCAGCTGAGACTGGAATGGATGTAAAACAGGATTCCAGTGTTTCTTTCTATGTGGCCACACAAGATGAAACAATTATCAGTATGAATTACTTATCTCAGGTGGGAGATGACATTGAAAATGACACCCCACAACATTCACTTCTATTGGATTTGGCACAAGAAAACCAGACCAGGGAGAGAATACCTCAATTGGACTTGGCACAAGAGAGCCCAGCCATGGAGGACAAACAAGACACGGAGGAGAATTCTTACGATGTCAGTATCTTGGAGTCTTTCGAAAAGGAAACTCAAGATACACAAAGCATTCATGTAGGTTATACCACGGACTCTGATTCAGGGACGATAAACATGTCTGCTAACAACAAAGAAGAAAATACTTCTTTGGACAGGATGAAGGTAATACCTATCATCAACACAGCTGAAGCTAACAGGGGATCACAAATGATGGACTCTGCAGCGGAACAAAACCGGAGCGGTTGGTATACTCAACACTCAGGACCTTGTTTACCTTTCACTTCAACCAATGTTGGATGGGGAGAACAGCTGTTTATGTATACTTCTACAAGGAGTGATACAAATTCACAGTTCTTGGGGAACAACATGATTTCTCAAAGCTGGACAACTTCTACTAGCCTTATACTTTCAAACACAGATTCAAAATGGAACTCTGTTGAAGAGGAACGCACCTGGATAAATAATTATCGAGGGAAGAAATCTCTTAAATCAGGAGGGAGTAAACGGACGCCCTACCAAGAAAGAGGCAAGTATGAGTTGAATGCACATCATAAAATTATGATGTTTAGCAAATTTCCTGCCAAAAGGAGGAGATTAAAGGATTTTATTATGATCTTTGGCCGATGGAGGAAAAGAAAATGGAGCAACATTACTGCGACCAATTCTTTTAAGAAAACACTGATGGCACTTCCTCTGCTTATAGGACAAGGGCCAGAAATAAGTGGATAATAACAGTCTCTCTGCGGCGCAGGAGAATCTTGTTATACATTTTGCAATTTCCCGGCTGGGAAAAAGTAAAACCTCCAGAGGACAGGACATTACCGAGCAATAGCCCGGAAATCCGACACAACACCAGAAGCAAAGATTTGCAAGATTTATCCTGGGAGGATGGACATGGGATATTTCTTTTGACTCATAGAACATCCCACTGCCACAAAGAATATTGGGAACCCAGACTTGGAGGCAGTTGGAGAACGGAGAGAACTTAGATACATTCTTGAATGCTGCCGAGGCTCTGTTATAGGCTTCATTAATGAACCTACTTAAATTGGAGAGCTATGTGACGGGACAGCCCCGGCAGCATCATAATTACCCAAGTTTTCAAGGAATTACAGAGCCCACAATATTTTTCTAAAATTCTCTAAAAGAATAAACGTTCCCCAGAAGAGGATAAAAACGTAAGAGAAAAATACAGAGTCACTTAGAGCCCGCACTATCATTTTTACTACATTGGTAGATCAAAGCAACGTCTGGTCTCTACATCTAAGAGATTTTCCCTTTGATGTTCTGATCAACCAGACATCGCGGAGCCAGTCAGTTGAGATTGACGTGTTAGTTTACAAGCCTGCGGTTGGAATAGGGACTAACACCTTACGTTCAACAGGACCTAACGTGTGAACCAGCCACGGCAGAATGGGAGATAAGAGGGTCAGCCAGACCCGTCTGAAATAATACATGGCAGTGCTACTCAGGGGAAAACCCCGTGTGATCCAAAGACGGCAATATAATGCAGGCCTAACACCTATCTATAAGTCCAGACATTGGGGAGACGGGACAACGTCTGTAGTTGCCACCACAAAGGAGCAATTAGGACCAGATACTTAACACCTCACTGCAATACAGCGGCAAAGTAGGAACACATGGCTGACACACTATTGCCAGCAACCCAGGAAGGCGGGTGTTAATAGCCTATTGGAATGTAATGACGCAACTGCATTGCCGCCAAAGCATGTTTCATTGTTTCAGGCGTGGCGGGGCATCGGTCAATTTGATTGACAGATGAAACTACCCTTCACAGGAAAGGAGGAGGGGTGAGAAGAGTTTGGGACTTAATCCCTCCCGTCATCGTACATGGAAAAATAGGTGGAGTTAATTAATATGGGGCATATTAATTAGCCAACCTGAAAACTAGCCAGGGTTGAAGAGAATAAAACTACATGCATGGCCAGCAAGACTTCAGACGCAAATTACAATAGCATTCTTAGGATACCTACTGGAGAAATATTAACATTTCGTTCTGTTGGACTTCTGTACGAAGTCGTATGACAGGAATTTCCTAGCTATAACCCAGGTAATACCATTACTTCTGATTAGTTTGTCTGCTAGTCTGAAGGCTTATGTAGTTTCCTGTTTCTACATATTCTCCCAAACTTTACACTCGTGGATTTTCTTTGTACTTAATGTTCCAGTTCTAGCTTTACGATTTCACTGAGAACTATTTTCTTCTTTCATTCACTACTTGGTTGTCTGATTTGTTGTATGTGATAATTTGGAGAAATCCATTATCCAAGCTACATGAGCGTGTGGCTTATTCATGTACAGGAGATACATTTAGATTCATCCTGTATGATGTTAAACATTGGGGAGGCTGACTACTTAGGAGAAATTCCTGAGAGCTACCAGTCTCTTGATAGCGTCCAATTAACATTGATTATTTGGACCAACACTTTGAGTGCCTACCAAGATTGTGGTGAAACCACTTGGTTTGAGGAATGGCACCAGTTCGCCTTGTCTGCATGATGTCTGCATGAGGACAGACATGACTTAGGACATTCAATATCCCAGACAGATTCAGGGAAGGCATTTAATGTTCGACAGGACTGTGCGACCAGCCCTTCATGATACTGCTACAAAAGCACTTAGTATAGGCACCCGTTGACAACCTACCACATGGCGCCAAGCAGGGCACTTGGAACGATGCTGAATAGCACAAAACTGCATTGAAATACAAGATATAATCTCAGAATGCAATTGTCCATTACACAATTAATTTAAAGCCATTCTTGTTTCAACATTCCTTTAAAGTTGCAATTGTTGAACACTGAAGGGAAAAATGGACGATCTGCTGCAAACTTGGTGTGCGTGTATCTCGACGAAGTTCTGTTGCCGTTCTATTCTTCCTTTTTTCTTCAGACTCCCCCTCTCTGACTCTATAGTTCTTCCGTCATCGCATATTTAAGCCAATTGTATGTTTTAGGCTATAGCACTAGTGCTTGTGTTGTTATTAAGTATAAATGTGCTATGCAATATGTTCTTGAAACTAGTTGACAGTTTAGTTCCACAAAATGTACATATGACAATCTCATAATAAATTGCAAAATAATGTGATTATAAAGTAAATTTTGCAAAATATAGTATTCATATGTATTCCTTTCCATATTAAAGTGATGAATAATCTAAAAAACTACAAGATTCCAACCATGCCAATATAAAATCAAGATAAAATAGCATGTTCAATGGTTGTTGTATAAACAAATGGTGGGCTAATATGGGCCAACTGAATGACTTTCTAAGGACTTGATTTGGCTCACTGAGTGACTTTGCAAACTGTCTTCGACATAGCACTACACAAAGGTTACTGACCCCTTGGTATATAGATTTAAATCAGTATTATTATTATCATCACTTTGTCAACTTTTAAAAAAGACGGAACATGGTAATTATATACATTAAGAAAATGGCCGCATTAAGAAATGGCTGTAGGACACATTGAGATAACAGATTAAAGTCTGTTAAGGGGTATTTTGATACACATGTTTATATAACTTGTATTCATTGGTAGTAAGTAACAGAGTCTGGTGTAAAGACAGCCAGTCGGTTATGTCGCGATAGAAGTTCTGTGTCTATTTCTATCATTTGCTTTCTAAACATTCTATTATGTGTATAACTCACTCATGTTTTTAGAATTTAACAATATGTATGTTCTCTACATAAGTCCTTTCGTTAAAAACAAAGTAAGTAAACGGCCATTTTTCACAAAGTGCACATTGGGTATTTGGTAAGGTTAAAACAAAGACTCTCTTTTCACGAATAGGAGTTACGAAGGTGTTCGTAATATCGCAAACCCGCGTTCGAAACACAGCTTCGGGCGATCTGACAGCACACCGCCTTGCGTTGGTTTGTTTACAAAATGGTATGGGCGGGGGTCGTTCAGAAAGCAATGACAATCTACTTAACGTAAATTTTCCAAGAGACAACAACAGCAAAAAATGCTAGTGTTCTAAATCACGCTGAACAGCTTTACTACACAAGTGATTTTCTGGTACCACGTTGTGGCTGGGCCAGCCTAAACAATTAAACACAAGCTCTCATAAGCAAAGTTATAATTACATTGAGCCGGGAGTGCAGGGAGTGGCCAGCAGGGGCTACGGAAGTGGAAATCCAGCAACTAATTCATGATAATGCTCGCCCGGGTGATGTGATTATATACACAGATGGTTCGGTGTTGAGAGGCAGGAGAAGTGCCTGGGGGTTCTTAGCAAAAGCTAATGGTCGCTGTTTGGCGCAGGAGAGCCTGGCATATGATACCACAACATCTAGCTTAAGAATGGAGGTGGAGGCGGTCAGTGCAGCTTTCCGCTGGATGGAGAATACGATACACACACATCGTGATTGTAACTGACTTAGAAAGCATGCTGAGTACGGTGAGGACAGACAAGCTTCGTGCAGAGTCGCTTGCTTCGCTTCGCAAGTCTCGGGTGGCAAGCATCCTATGAATCTTTTCTCCGAGGCATGCTGGTGTGCTGGGGAATGAACAGGCGGACAGATTGTCTGGCTCTGCAAAACGTAGTAAAGTATTGATGCATGATAAGGCAGACATGGTAGCGGCCTTGTGGGAACACATGTATACCTCCGAGGAGCAAATGGATCACTATGGTCTGGCAAGAATGCGGCAGCGAGGGGTGATGAGGGGATCTGGCCGACGCTCGACGCTCAGAGGAAAGGCGAGACGGACATATAATTAGATTGCTACAGGTACTATCGGTGTTGGAACTCTTCGCTGGCTACTGAGGATGGGGACGGAGCGCTTATGGGAATGCCGCGAATGCTGTGATGTCGGTTCCTAAATCAATCAATCAATCAATTAATCAATGAATCAGTCTCATAAGGGAGTGGTGCCGGCAGGCAAGTGTGCTGGCTCCTGCCCTCCGCGGCTTCCTTGGTGCTAGATTAATATTTTCATGGAACAATCTGCACTCGGTAGGTTAGTTAGTTAGTTAGTTATCAGTTGGGGTATCTTCGTTAAACTCCGGACATGTCCATAGGTGCTCAGATCCTCCCCCCCCCCCCCAGCAGATGCATCAGCGTCCGGTGGCTAATAGTGCCAGTTCTGTGTTGGTTGACGAGGCGCTTTGTTTTCCTGATGTACCTCTCGCGTCTGGCTGTGCCGATTCTTACTCCCAGGTCTTTCATCCTGGAAAGCGATGTGGAATCACTGGCGTCAAAATCCTCTGTTCTCGCCATATCTTTAAGGGCGTTAATAACATCGGCACGATCCATGGGCTGGCCATCTACAGGGGGTGCAGAGCCAGCCAATGTATCAGCTCGTTCATTTCCCTCGACTCCCGCATGTCCCGGGACGAAGATGAAGGTGACTTTGCGGACAACAGACTTCCGCAGCGACTCAGTCCACTGTCTACGTACAGATCCAGCTTCGACCTTCTGAATCATGCTCATTGAATCACTTAGTACACACACGTTGGTATAATGCTGTGATTCCAGCCATATGAAAGCCTGTGTAACTGCCATCACCTCCATCGTCATGCTGCTCGTGGTCATAGAGTGGGCACCACTGGATTCTTGAACGGTTCGGCCCGCTGAACGGGCTGTAAATGCCCACGCACTTCTCTGCTGTTTTACAACAGATCCATCTGTATAGATGAGCACTTCGGGGCTATCTGAGTGATCATAGATGAGCGCGTTGACCTCTGCATTGACAGCGGCAGGGTTCTGCTCTCTGCACCGTCTGTCGAGTGTGATAATGCAGGAGAAGGTACACTTAAAAGCTGGAGGCACCGGCACCCATTCCTTTCCGGGGTTGATACTGGTAAGACTGCAGACCTGTCCGACGACATCTTCCGCCCGACCCATCCATGATTTGCCCCTCTTTAGCCTGTCACCCTTTTCTCTGAATACAGCGTCATGCAGAGGGTGCTGCTCATCTGCACTTATTTTTAAGTATGCACGAGCTCTCCAGATCTTGATCCTGTGTTCCATTGTCGGGAAGTCAAGGAGGTTTCTCATTGCTACACAGCTGGTGTCTCTCGTGCAGCCCAAAATGATGCGCATGGCTTCGTTTTGTACCTTTTCAAGTCTTCCAATCTGTGTAGGGCTGACAGTGAGGATGGCCAGGGCATACTCGATGCGTGAAAGCACAAGTCCTTGGAACAGAAGTAATAGCAGTCTTTGCTCGATATTGGCAGTCGCCATGACTCTCATTGCTGCCAAACCTTTTCGAGCCTTCGTTATGACATAATCGACATGATCTCTGAAGGACAGGCTACGATCAAGCCTCACGCCAAGATATGTCATTGACTGGGTTCTACTCAGAATGCTCCCATCCATTCTTACTGCCGGCAGGTCTGTTTTCACAATATGGTTATTTAGTGAGAACCATGTAACCGTTGCCTTTGCAGGGTTGACAAGGGCAACGGCATCAGCACACCATGAGGAGATTCGATCTAGTCTCGGTAGGTTCTCCGGCCAATAACATACCTGCCGTCTTTATTTTATGTTTACTTAATGTTATAAGTTATTTTGATTCATGTTACATTTTGTTTATGATTGACGCTATATTTACGAATGTAGTTCTAGTTCTAACGTGATATAGATCACAGTGGCGATTAATTTATACTACATTCAATGAAAGATTTATATAACATTTGCATTATGACTTTGTTGGTAGTAAAGTAGGTCAATATCATCATATTAAGACATGTGTGAGACAGGGATGTGTAATGTCTCCAGACCTTTTTTACCTGTACGGTGAAAATATTTTCAGAAATATAGAAGATATGAAAGGAATCATCATTGGAGGAAGAAAAATCAATAACATAAGATAACGCGGGTGACACAGTATTGATTGCAGACAAAGAGCAGGATGTGCAACAATTAGTAGGCGCGGCTGTTCCCGCAGTGAACAACTGGGGTTAGAATAAAATTGTATGAAGACACAGATTATGGTCGTCACTAAGAAGAAGGAAATACCACAATGTAATATACAGGTAAATGGGAATATCCTTAAATAAATGAATCGGTATAATTATCTCGCAACAGTCATAACATCTTATGGGAGATGCCTTGAAGAGTTTAGAACAAGTATCGCCATGGCGAAGGAAACTTGTCGCAAGAAGGAAAACATGCTGACAGATAAAATGATGTAATTTGCAACGAGAAAAAGAGTGTTGAGGTTCTACAAGGAATCTGTGCTTTTTTATAGATGTGAAACGTGGACAATTAACAAACAGGCTGAAAAACACCTGATAGCTGTAGAAATGTGGTTTCTAAGAAAAATGCAAAGAATATCATGGACAGACAGAAAAAAAAACAAATGGCCAAGTCCTACAAGAAACACATGAAAATCGTAAACTGATTAGACAGATGAGACGTAGACAGTAAGAATATGCTGGTCAGAATATGAGAAGTAATACATTAGAGAACTTGGTGACAACTGGCAAGATCGAGGGGAAGAGAACAAGGGGAAGGCAGAGAAGTAAATACCTGGATGGCGTGACCACGTAGCATGGTCGAGACAACAACACTCAGCTGATCAGCGACTTTAGTGATCGAGTGAGATGGCGAAACATGACCGCCCACGCTTATTAGCTTCGCACATCATGAATGAACATTCCATTTATGATTTATATTAATAAATACATGTCTGCATATCCTTTACAAGACATCGCTATCAACATCAGCATCTTTCAGCTGATTGTTGATTTATTGGCAAGATTACGCTCAGTAGTTTGCCATTGCTTTCTGAGCGACCGGCTCACATATCCCGTACCTTATCGACGCTGTTAGAACCGCTACCGATTATCGCTGTCGTCACGTTACTCACGAGAAAGTCGCTAACCCCTAGGCCAGGGAGATCGGCATGAAGTATATTACATTTACATTATCAGTATGTTGCATGTCCTTTACTATTTATATTACATTCGTCACAACGACAACAATGAGTCTTACATTGGAAACGAGGATGGTAACCAAAGCACTGAACTGGCTCGGCACACAACAGTATTCACACGCGTGTATACTGACCGACTCAGTGAACGTGTTTAAGAAGGTACAGACTTGCCGCACGCGACTAAGTGGCTTGACACACACGGCACATCACAATTAGTCAATCTGTCATCTGTGTATCGGGGCTCTCACGAGCAAGCCGATCGTTTGACGGACATGACGGTGATCGAGGATAGAAGGGCAATGGAAAGGACATACGTCATCAATGCCATAAGACAGAGGTTCCCAAACCACGGCCCGCGGGCCATATGTGGCACGCCAGCTGTAAGAACGTGGCCCGCGAGTCCTCGTTATTTAAAATAATATATTTTAATGATTAGACAAAAAATTCACTTGGAGCGCAACGTCAGCGTGCTATAATGTACTCTGCTCGTGGTTGCTATGTTTGTATGTTATCGAATGCGCCTATTACGTTTTCAATGAATCGTTATGAAGTTCCCATATTGAAGCCTTGTCGACCAATTAGAGTGCCCAAGGCACCATGTTGTCTCTGTTACAACTGTTTAGCAGAGTCGGTAGTATTGTGTTGAAATTAGATGTTTTCAAAGAAAAAAATCACCGTTAAAGCTTATAAACATGAGTGTAGAATATCCAAAATCAAACAATGGTACAAAGCGAAAATGTGAAGATGTTGCTTGTCGTGAATTCAGCGAAGATTGGACAAAGAAATTTATGTTTATGCATAGCCTTAGTGGTAAATAGGTTTGCTTAACCTGCGGATTTTGTGTTTCTGTTACAAAACTATTTAATCTGGAACGACACGTCACGACCACAAAGACATAAATGCTCAATATCCGATCAATTCGCAGTTAAGAAAAGATTTCATAGAGAAAGTTCTCTGACCAGGCAGCAGTAATTTTTCACCAAGGCTTTCTAACAGAATAAGCGTGCTGTTGTTGCTTCGTACGAAGTCGCTCTTCTGTTGGCTCGCAAAAAGAAGCTAGTTCACCAATGCAGAAGAAATAATCAAGCCTTCCCTTAAAATTGCTGCTAGAATGTTTGGCGATAAAAAGTGAAACAAAATTTCATCAGATCCCTTTGTCTAATAATACTATGGCCAGGCAGGTTGAAGTATTACCCAACGATGTTCATCGTCTAGGAGCAGCACATATCAAAATTTGTAAATTTTTCTTTCATTGGCAGTGGATGAATCCACTGATATTTCTGACATAGCTCAGGTCGCAGTTTTTGTTCGAGCAATAAACGATAATTTTGAAGTCATTGAAGAACTTCTAGGACTTTAATCAATGCATGCTACTACAAAAGGGACTTATCTGTTTTGAAACTCTGAAGTTGTGTGTAGAGAAAAACAACGTAGAATTGACCAAATTGGACAGTGCATGCACCGACGGTGCTCCGGATTTGACGGGTAAAAAGTCTGGTTAACTAGCATTATTGGAACAGTTTCTTGGCCGCACTATATTAAAATATCATTGTGTCATTCACCAAGAAGCTCTGTGTGGAACGACTTTATGGCTGAAACATGTCATGCAGAATGTTGTTCTGAGGTGTGTGAACAAAATTCGAAGTAAGGCGCTGAACAGGCGTTAGTTCAGATAGTTTCTATCAGACCTGAACGAGAAATACGGTGAGCTACTGTTACACTGTGATGTCAGATGGCTATCTAAAGGGAAAGTTATGTCACGTTTCTGGGCACTGAAAAATAGCGTCTACCTGTTTCTGTCTGGGGGAAAAAAATGCATTGCCTACAGAACGGGAATGTCTGTTGAACGATGACTAGCTTAATGACTTGGCATTTTTGGTGGACACCACGTCTCATTTAAACTCTTTAAATGCGAAGATCCGGGGAGGGGGGGGGGATGGACTATTTACAAATTTGTGCGATGACATTTTTTCATTTAAACTGAGACTATGGCTGTTTATCGGACAGATGACTGAAGGGTCTTTAGAGGTGTTTCCACCTTGTGGTGGAAAAGAAATTTGACTTGTTACAGTACAAAGTAAAAGTTGAACGTCTTCTGGATATCTCTGAGTCGAGATTTCAAGAGTTCACAATAGAAGAGGATAATGTTTCCCTCTTCATAAATCCGTTCGAATTTCCTATTGCCAAGCTCTGTCAATTACAGCAAAACCTTCAGCACGAAGTAATTGATTTGAAATGCAATTCTGCACTGAGATGTAAATTTATGGAGCTGCCTGCTTCACCTTCAGCTGATCATATTCATATGATTTCATTCTGGCGACTATTGCCTGTCGAACAATTTGAACACTTGCGTTCATTCGCCCAGAGTTGCATTTGTCGTTTTGGTTCGACTTAAGATGCGAGCAGTCATTTTCCCCAATGACCGTTATAAAAAAAAAAAAACAAGCAACGTTCCAGACTCACCGACAGTAACCTAGCTGCGCTTATGACTTTGAACACGACAGATCTGTGTCAGGCATTGACACACTGGCATCCGGACTTTAAGAAACTGGTTATGAAGAACAGTTACACCTATAAATTAATTACATTAATAGCGATTTTCGAAACTGATTAAAGATTTAGTGTTAATTGAAATGTTGATTATAAGCTTAATAATGATCACAGTGTAGTACTAAAACTGACTGCCTTTAAAGTTTTAGAAATGTGTTGACCAAAGTTAAGAAAGGTAAGAATAATATCGCACGACTTTTATCATTTTATAACGTTGTGGCCCGCTTAACTACCGAAAATAGTATATATGGTCCTCTGTTTGAAAAGCTTGGGAACCACTGCCATAAGAGATGCAGATGACACAGACGAGTTTAAGGGCGTTAGGGAATCTGCTTCCTTGTCCTGGGTGAAGGACATGGGAGATAAGCCACCATATATCAAGGGAACTAGATCTTTAGTTAACCAGCACAGCACGGTGCAGTCAGTCGATATGCACTGACGGAAATCTAAAAGACGATACCAGAGCACCTATGGACCTGTCCGGAGTGCAGTGATGATGATCTTCACTAATCACTTATGGCACTTGCTTTATGACAGTGTCTCTGTTATGTAGCTATAGATCTTACATGTAACTCTAGATAGCTCTTGCTACATATTTATGTTAGATAATATTTTCTGACATATCTTTCGTTTACCTTATGATTTACGTTTCATTTAATTTTTGATCGATGTTGCATATATTTTATGATTATGTTAAATTGAGTTTATGATTTATATTACATTCACTTCATGATTTATGTTACATTGCATATGGGATTTATGTCAATTACCTGTTATTATTTATGTTGCATTTGTAGTCAGGACTTAGTCAGATTGAGCTACCGTATAACAGTAGACGGTACTACCTGCTTTCTGTTCGCGTGGTTACCAAACCCATCACCCCACACTGTGCCAAAGGCTTCGGGCGGAGGAGCGCAATTGGGAGGGTACACGTCATATCCTGAAGCGAATAAATGCCAGCTAAAGGCAAAATGTCATGGCAGGGCAAATCAGTTCCTACGCCTTGGTTGGCGGCTGGTCTAGGATCGAAGTTTCGACAGGCGGACAATTAGAGCATTGCTTTGCTGATCCGGCAGCTTCTGCAGCTTGCGTTTTTGCAGATGTATTGGTGTTACTTTTCCTCTGGAATAAACTAGGCAGGCCGAGAGAGGGATCATGCTGCATGGGCAACACATGGTCTCTATAATTTAGCAAAGCATTGTGCTATGGAAAGGTATAACACTATTCCAGGTCTTAACCGGTCTCGGAATCAAATCGAGAGGTAGCAGTTACGGGTTATAAGTCCCTGTCAATTGGCGTAGACATGGACGTAACGGGTATCCTCTGACTGTGGGAGACACCTACAGGTGTCACTCATCAGCTACCGCCCTCCTCAAGCTGGGCATCCGCCGACCAAATGGGTGCTGATCCGCCGTAACCTGCCTGCTTCAATGCATGCTTGAAGCTAGGACAAAATCTGTATCGCAGGCTGTAAAACACATGAACCAGATACTAATTTTCCACTGAACTGACGAATATTGACGATGCGAGACAAACAACTTGTGATTGATGCTGAACTCAGTCATCATAACATTGATATTGCTGGCCTGCAGGAGATTCGTCTCTCTGAGGAAGGGCCATTCAGGGACAACTAGTGCAACTTTTTGGAAAGATAGAGGGCGGGAAGTAAATAGAACAACATGGAGTGGGCTTCGTAGTGAAGAATTCATTACTGGGAATGATTGACATTCCAGCTGGTGGAAATGAATGATTTGTATCCCTGCGCTTGGACATCACTTGTGCCTTTGTCACCATTATCACTGCATATGCACCGACATTCACTTCCTCTGCTGATGTGAAGGACTTATTTTATCAGGAGTTAGACTTTGTGATCAAGGCAGTACCAAAATCTGACTACATGTATATACTCGATAATTTTAATGCTCGTTTAGGCAAGGACTCGAGTTCATGGCCAGTCTGCCTAGACTTGGCCAACAACAGTACAGGGAGTGCTAGCATCAAGGAGGAGTAGTTACACAGCTATCTGATTCCCTTGCCGAAGCCTGGCAAAGACCACACAAAAATTGAGGGACATCGAGTTATAACCATGCAGAATACAATAGGCAAGCTGCTGGAGAAGTTAATTGCCAGGAAAATATCAAGCCAGCTAGAGAGGCAAGGTGTTTTCCCACCTACCCTGGGTGGGTAACGTCCAAAAAGAGAAACCTGGACGAATGCAGCAGCTTTTGCCCATGATGTCTATGAAGGTTTCCACTCAGGCATTGAAACCTTTGCTGCAGCGATTGATCTTGAGGACGCGTACAACAGAGTACCATTGGATTTTTTAATGCTTCAGCTTCTTGAACTCAAAATAAGTCCATTCCTCCTTAGTTGGATCGCTGCAGCCCTCTTCCAAAGGAAAGCAGTTTTTAGATGTGGCAGTTGGACGTCGGAACCAACAACAATATATCCTGGCCTACCACAGGGATCACCATTATCTCCGGTACTGTTCAACGCCTACACTGTGAGAATCACCAGTGAGCAGATCACTGGACCTGGTAGGACATTGTCATATGCCGACGATGTTTTAGTGTATCGCCAGGGTAAGGATAGAGATCAGGTTGCTGTGGAACTACAAACCGAACTCAATCGCATAAGTACTTGGTGTGTTGAGGCTGGGGCAATGGTCAACCCAACAAAGGCAACAGTGACTTGGTTCTCGTTGAATAATCATATTGTCAACACTCCAACACCAACTGTAAATCTGTGTTCAGAGACGGTGGAAAGAACGCAGGCAATGAATTACCTGGGGATACGGTTTGATCGAAGCCTTGCTTATAATGGGCACATAGGCCAGGTGATAGCAGGGGTTGGCTGCGATGCGGGTGATGGCGGCAGCAAACTGTGAGCAGCGCCATCTATGTCTTCTATACGAGGGGCTGGTCATGTCTGTTTTTGAGTATGCGATGGCAATCCTGACTCTCAGCCGTAAGCAGATAGAAAGGATGGAAAGGATACAGAATGAAGCTATGCGCATTATTCTTGGATGTACAAGAGATACAGCATGCAGGGCGATGCGCTACCTTCTTGATTTTCCAACCATTGAAGACAGAATACAAGTCTGCAGAGCTCGCGCCTACCTCAGAGTTAACGCAAACACACAACATCCACTGCATAGTGAAATTATGAAGGTGAAGGGCAGCAGGTTAAAAAGAGGACGGTCGTGGATGGGTCAAGCCGAAGACATTCTTCAACAGGTGTGTTCACTTGAGGACTTAGAACCTGGCGAGGAGTGGGTACAAGTGCCAACAGATTTCTGCACATCCTTTTCAGTTTGCATCCAACTAGACAGAAAATGCAGACAAGAAAATCCGGCTGCTGTGGAGGCGGAAGTACAAGCGTTGATTTTCGAGAATTCGCTAGACGGTGATGCTGTCATCTACACAGATGGGTCGGTCGTCCGACATGTGAGAAGCTCATGGGCCTTTACGGCTCAGGCCGGAGGGAGAATTGTGAAGGAGGACTCTGGTGCTTTTGCTGAGACCACAAGTAGCCTGACTATGGAAGTCATGGCAGTAAGTAAAGCAATAACATGGCTCGAGACACAGACATTCACTAGGGCATGTTTCCTTAGCGACTCAATGAACATGCTCAAGAGGATAGAGATGGGGTGGATCCGAAGAGAATGGTTGCTGTCTCTGGAGCGGTCTCGGCTGGCAAAGATTAGTTTCATCTTCGTGCCAGGGCATGCGGGAGTACAAGGAAATGAGCGGGCTGACAAGCTCGCAGGTAAGGCTACTGTGGAGGGCGGACGCGCCATGGAGCAGGCTGCCATTCTGAATGCTCTACGAGAAGTAAGACTTTTGCGAGAACCAAGTGATGACTGTGAATCTACAACAATGGCCAGACTGCGAGAACAGGAAATTAAAAGAGGGGTGGCCAAACAAGAACACTACGCAGGAAGCCAAAGAAGACTGATAAACCAACACAGAATTGGTGCCGTTAGCCGCTACACGCTGCGGGATTTGCTGAGGAGGGGATCCGAGCACTTATGGATTGAATGATTCGATGTGCAATGAGGATGGTCTGTCGACTAACTAACTAACTAACTAACTGCCTAGAAAAATACAACATCCGTTACACGAATGACAATGGGCAAAGGCTGCTGGAGCATTGCACAAGAAATGACCTATGTATTACAAATTCCTGTTTTTAAACCAACAGAGCGGCATAAGGTCACATGGAATCACACACGATCCGGTCATTGACATCAGCTAGACTCCATTGTCATACAGAGACAACGTTTGAATCAAACATCATTAACTTGAAGTTACCATAGAGCTGTTGTGATACTGATCATCCTTTAGTTGTTGCAAAGATTAGACTGAAACCATAGAAAATCTACACGACTAAACACAAATCTAGCCCCAGGATTAATATTATTATTAACACCCAAGATCCTGATAAGTGCTTTGAGTTTCAACAGCAACTTGAAGACGCTTTCACTGATACATCAAAAAATTGTTCAGCAAGTGAAAAGTGGAGTAAACTTAAGGAAACTCTATAAAAACAGCAGTAGAGGCTTATGGCACTGGATCATAGGAGGCAGGACTAGTTTGCGGCAAACAGCCAGACACTGCAGCCATTGATTGATAGAAAGAAGGTAGATCTAGTTAGTTAGTTAGTTAGTCGACAGATCATCCTCGTTGCACATCGGACCATTCAGTCCATAAGTGCTCGGATCCCCTCCTCAGCAAATCCCGCAGCGTGTAGCGGCTAACGACGCCAGTTCTGTGTTGCTTTATCAATCTTCTTTGGCTTCCTGCGTAGTGTTCTTGTTTGGCCACCCCTCTTTTAATTTGCTGCTCTCGCAGTCTGGCCATTGTTGTAGATTCACAGTCATCACTTGGTTCTTGCAAAAGTCTCACTTCTCGTAGAGCATTCAGAATGTCAGCCTGGTCCATGGCGCGTCCGCCCTCCACAGTAGCCTCACCTGCGAGCTTGTCAGCCCGCTCATTTCCTTGTACTCCCGCATGACCTGGCACGAAGATGAAACTAATCTTTGCCAGCCGAGACCGCTCCAGAGGCAGCAACCATTCTCTTTGGATCGACCCCTCCTCTATCCTCTTGATCATGAGGAAGAAGGTAGATCTCTTAAGACACAATGAAAAAACAAGGCGAAACACTCTCAGTGAGCTTAAGCAAGCTAGGAAGGATGTACAAAAGGCTGCTTGGCAGTGTGCAAACGACTATTGGGTCAAGTTATGCGAGTACATTCAAAATGAAAGTGATAAGGGACACATCAGAAGCATGTAGGAAGCGATAAAGAAGGCATGTGGTTTAATGATTAAAAGAAGTGCACCACTGAAAACTTCGACTGGAGTAGGTCGGCCTCTACTACGATATAAAAATGTGTGTAAGCGGGACGTGAGTGTTACAGGCATTGATAATGCACATTGGGAGCAAGTCGCCGCACGGAGGGCGAATATTAGAAATGAAATAAAGACAAAGGAGAAAAGGATTGCAGATAAGTCACACACCGAGCGTGCGAGACGTAAGATTGTGTATGTGTTCACATGCATCCAATGTGGACGAACATTTACAGCGCGAATTGGCCTTATCAGTCACATTCGCTACCGCCATGGGTTGTAGTTATTAAGCTTTTTTGAAGCACAATGTAACATACTATCGTCTGTTAAGACGGCAAGGTGCCAATGATGAATGATAATAACTATAGATACCAGGTGTGTCATTTCACAATGCCTGTTACTACATGTGATCTACCTACAATAAAATTACGACAGTTTAGAGTTCCCTGTGAAATGGTATGTGTATAACTATCGCGACGATTCAACTGTTTCCACACACAGAACTGTTTCACTGAGCTAGGTCTCTTATCTTTTATCAAACCCCATATGGACGATTACTTATGACCCCTGTGCGGGGTTAAGTGTATGGGACAGTTAAAGTCATGGCATTACATTTCGCCTCACTACTAATTGTACCTGCGGTCACTCTACTTTAGTCAGTGTTGTAACTGTGAGATAGGCTGGCACAGGCATTTCGTATGTGTAATCAAAATGCTGTTGTAACCAGATGTATCCGCCACTTCAGATGATAAACATTGCACTTTTCCAATAAAAATATGGAATAAGTGGCCTCGAAACTTAACAAAAACATCAATGCATGATGTTTTGACACTACAGTGTAACAGAACAATATTTGTGCTATTATAATTTGTTCAGACATAATATTATCCTGTGAAATAACATTGTAATGGACATTACTGCATTTCTTCCTTTATGTTAAAAAACCAAACTCACAAATTAAGTCAGTGATAATGTGGTGTTATGTCACTGGCATGTGTCATAAACACTCTATTTTAGAGTTAAATTATAAAATTATCACCAGCCTAAGACTACACAAACGCATGCACACACTTATACTTACCACAATGATGCACAATATACAATTAATAAAATAAGGTAACAATTAAGAATGCCGGAATAAACTATGGGGCTGATCGACTTTTCGCTCGACATTAATTGCAATCTTCTGGTGTTGGACAATCTGCAATTAACGTGATTGCGAAAGTAAGAATTTTTATTCGAAAATCTGTGATTTATTGATACGTTGCTGTGGTCATAAAATGTAGAAACCACTCCACGACTGTGTTTATTTTAAACATACGACTGGTAAATTGCCTACATTTATTTAATATCTATTTTTGCAAGTTAAGTAAATTGCCTACATTTATTTAATATCTATGTTTGCAAGTTAAGCGCTATTAAGGAAGTTACACTTATAACGACACCAGCATTGGCAGCATTTTACACGATAAATGAAACTTCTGCAATTTATCTGTGTCAGTCGAGTTGAGGAACATAATTCGTAAGTTATATTGAACCAGTATTGATGTACGGAGTGCAATCATGGACAATTACCAGACACGTGAAGAATTATGTGGCCGATGCGTAGATGTTGTTTTTAGTACATTGGTGAGAACACCTCTCAGCGGATAGAAATACAATGAAAATATCTTAAAAGACGTTAACTCACAATGAAAACTGGTTTCTCTCATGAAAAGAGGACAGTTCACTTTATTGAGAAATGAGAAGCTAGGGCATGTCGACACACCGGGAGGATTGGAAGGGAAGAGAGGCAGTGGGGGAAGAAGAGTCAAGATGCTGGGGAGTTTGACATCCAGGCAAGTAGGAACATCGATATGTGGAATAATTCGCAGCACAATAAACAGAAGGCTATGGACAGACAGGATCACCAACGCCACACGGCATGGCTATAAGCAGAAGTGCAAGTTACTTATATATATATATATATATATATATATATATATATATATATATATATATATATATATATATATATATATATATATATATATTGTGTGTGTGTGAGTGTGTGTGTGTGTGTTTTTGTTGTTTGGTTTATTTGTTGGTCTTATTTATCGTAAGCGAGTATTTTGTTTGGTCTCTTTCAATGCAGATTTGCTTCTTCTCTCGATTTTCTTTCTGCCTGTTAACTCTGATATGTTGGCTGGGTCCCCGACCGAGTCAAGCCAACATCTATTCTACAATAATAATTATATAAAACATCATATCAGTAGGTATAACATTATATTCCATTGTATGTACTATGAATGCATAAAGTAACGAGTCATGTTACACTCCCACGCGTGTGTTAGGATTAGTAATAATAATAATAATAATAATAACAATAATGATAATGATAATAATAATAATAATAATAATAATAATAATAATAATAATAATAAAACAGGAGGTAGAATATCAAGGACAGGAAGACATAGTTTCCTATACTTAGGTGCTCAAAGACAAAGAAGCGCAACACTGACTTTTAGTGGGCCAGAGAAGAAAAGGACAATAAGAAGAAGTAGAGAACGAGCACTGTATATATTCTCCTCAGTTAACAAGAAAAGGGATAGAATTAGACAGAAGATTCCAGGAGTTCTTAGGGCGGGAGATATACTGTTGTATACCCCAGACAGAAGATTACACTGCTGGACTGTAACAGGATCAATGAGTTTACACAACAAACTACAGACTAAACAAACAAAACAAATTAAGAACAACAAAATTAGGCTTTTATTGACAGAACTGCATGATTTAGTGACAAACAGGCATCCTTACATGTCACATAACTGACATATACAGAAATGGGAACCTATGTTCCCACAGTAATCACTGCTGCCTAACATCGCTATGAATATGACCGAATACCCATCCCCACAAACCAGCAAAGACATGGCAACAAAGCAGCCTCAATGTAAACAACAACGGTAACAGCAGGTATGGACTCTCTATTGTTATCACCTCAGGACTCATGGACAGTCGGTACATACAGAAATGGGAATCTGAAAATTCCACAGTTAGAGATAACTGCTGTCTAGCACTAACTATAGGGGCGGTCTCTAAATGACAGTGAGACCTCAACCATGTTCAAGTGAGTCGAAGGGCCCCCTCAATACCCACACAAGACACCCGCGTCACATAGGTCGACTGGGACCAGATACAGCAAAGAGCCATAACATAACAAATAACAGAACTATAACTCTAACAGCAGAGATATAGTGACATAAACAGGTATACGAATGGAAGTGTGAGTGGCTGTCGTAAGTCTTCCTTACTTACTTTCGTGTTGTCCCTGGAGTGTGGGGAATCGACACTACATTTTTATTACCCCAATATTATTGTCCTAGAGAAACCACCAGACTCCGTCCACAAAACTCCGTCGGTCTGCAAACACCTCTTTCTTACTCTCACTCACCCTTGTATCATGCCCCCTTTCACTTTTCCCCAACATAACATACTCCACAACTCAAGCTTTAACAAATAAATACAAAATAATTTATTAAACCAAGAGTATAGGTGTGAGAAGTGTGTGTGTGTGTAAAGTGTAGAATGTGTGTCGAATATTTCTATTGGGTGCGGACATAGACCAGGTAGCTGAAGAGCCCAGCCCTATCATCCCAGAAAGGATCACACCATATCCTCATTCATTCCACGATGACCTCACCCAGGTATGTGTCCATCCTGCTAGATGTAGATTTCCACCGGTGGCTGTTTGATCACTCAAAAGAACTAGTTACAGTCCGACCCTAAATCCTGTCTGGATCACACAGTTAGTATATGTCTAATTTGTTCTTATACTTATAACACCCTTGTCTAGTGAGGACACGAATATACTGTTCTTTGAAATAAATGTACTTCCTGTCTCAAGTGTCTACTGTTCACAAGACCATTGTTATACTAACTTCCTAATCAGTTTATACTGATTTATTCCCATGTGATGGGGAATAACTGTATCTCTTTGTTTGTTCACCTGTCGTGTAAAACATACTGCCCACTGGGCTTTTCCCAGGTGGTGTAAAAGAAATTCACTTTCTACTATTCTGTTCCCAAGTGATGTTTGAAACATTAATTTGACGATTGGTCTTCCTCCAAAATGGTGCGGAGAAAACAATTTCTTGTATTCTGTTAATGTGTGACGTTTGATAATCCCTCTTATGCTTGTTCCCGTAAACCCTTTTTATCATGGGCTAAGTGCAAAAGATGTTGACCAACTGCCTGCACCAAGGTCTCCATTCTCAGTGACTTGAGTGACCTAAAGGAACCTGTCAACGAGAGAACAACACATTTGGTGATAGCAACTGTCCCTGACCTCCATTGGGGGGGGGGGGGGGGTGTCCGCCTCACTCAGATACATGACAGTGAACCAACTCTGTCATGGGCATAGGAGTTCTTCACTCCTGTCTGCAGTGGGTTAAGATCAGGACAGAGCAAAATGTAAAGTGTAGACCCCCAGCAGACCTCACTGGAGATCCCATCATTGTACATTCTCCCCATCCCCAATCTTCCCCAATATCACCCCACTACACAATTCTCACTAGCAGAGCTAATTCTATTCATTACTCTAGCTAGTTTTACCGAGGCTACTGCTTATATTAACTAGGCTTAAATATACTCTCTACAATACCTTAAGCACAACTGCATCACTCCTGGATGACATCTATAACTTCTTTCTAAACTATATTTCTAAGCTTCTCCACATTATTTATAGCTAGCACAATCTTTAAAATACCTTATGCCATTCTGACTCAAATCCTGAATTGAATACGCCATTCGCCATAAAGACATGGGTTACATAAAACCAACACAGGCGATTCTATTCACACGGATCAAGCCAATTTTCACTTCTGCACACATCAGCTGTCAAAGTTACATTAGTTGTCCTCAAATCGTGTTTTTGGCAAAGGCCTGGAATTGGTCATGTGACTTTTTTTTTGATGTTAACAAAAGTGGTTCAAGGGCAGATTATCCATTTCTGAATAAATTCTCTCCCTTGGGTTTAATCAATGTCACAAGAGTAGATTATCTCCCCCTTTTTTCAACATATGCCTACAATTTTCCCTCTTGTGGGGACTGTCAAAGACGATTTTCCTGTTTGATGTTGGAGACTTCTCAAGGTTAGCGGTGTCCTTGATCTAACTGGTAAACAACTGCAGCTGTGCATTCCGACTTTATTGTTTTTCTGTCCCGGTTAAAAAACAAATGTAGCTTTGCACACAGGCCATGAATATGACCGTCTGTATTGTCATTATCTGGTTGATACACAGTGAAATCATGACATAGGCCCCCTCTTAAGAGAGTAGTCCATCTCACTCTTCTCCACTGTGAATTCAATCCAGATGATTCATTCCTCTTCTTCAGGAGCTGGGTGTCTTGATAAGAAGTCCGCTCCAACATTTTCCTTCCCAGGAATATACTCCACTGTGAAATTGTAGGGTTGAAGTAACAACGACCACCGCATCAAACGGGCGTTGAGCTTCTGAGAAGTAGCCAGGAACATCAGGGGCTGATGATCTGACTGGACCCGAAACTTAACTCCATACAAATAGGGCTGGAATTTTTGCACGGCCCATACGAGAGACAAGCACTCTCTCTCGACGGTCGAATAATTCCTCTCAGCCTGGAGTAGCTTCTTGCTTGCGTATGCCACAGGTTTCAAAACCGAAGCATCGTCTTTCCCTTCCTGTAACAAAGCTGCCCCAATCCCAATCCCACTTGCATCAGTTCTCAACACAAATGGTTTGGAAAGGTTCGGGAGCTGTAATACAGGTTTGCTGACCAAGGCCTCCTTTAACTGACTATAGGCAGTCTCACATTCTGGTGTCCAAATGATTTGGTCCGGGAATCCCTTTTTCAAGGTTTCCGTCAATGGAGCTCCCAGTTCAGTGAAATGTGGGATAAATTTCTGGTAGAATCCACACAACGAGAGAAAAGATCGCACGTCCTTCTTCGTTTTTGGCCTTGGGGCATTTCTGATTTTCTCCAGGTTCTTCTCTTCTGGGACAATGTGTCCTGGAGTGATGGTGTGACCTAGAAATTCCAGAGTCTGGTAACCAATCATGCACTTGGTTGGACGAGCGGTAAGCCCTGCTTCCTTGAGTCTATTAAACACTCTCTCCAAGGATTGCAAATGGTCATCCAAGCTGTCACTGGAAATCAGAATATCATCCATGAAGGAGATGATGGCCGGATCCTGTAAAGGATCTAGTAAAGTCCTCATCATACGTGTAAACACACTAGGTGCATTGCTGAGTCCAAAGGGCATGACCTTGAATTCGTAGTGTCCACTGGGTGTACTGAAGGCCAGCAGTGGTCGAATCTCCGGTTTGACTGGTATTTGATAGTACCCCCGACTCAGATCCACCTTTGAAAAGTACCGAGCCTTATGGAGCCTAGCGAATAACTGCGTTGGATTCGGCAAAGGTTCCACCTGAAATTGTGTATGACTGTTCAGAAGTCGGTAGTCTATACACAACCGGTGTTCTCCACTTGGTTTCCGTAACAAAACTACCCCCGCATTGTATGGGGATGTGGATGGTGCAATCACGTCATCCTCCAGCAGTTTTTGTATTTCCTCCTCCAGGGCCTTTTCTTTAGAGAAGGGCACTGGGTAAACCTTTTGGCGAACAGGCTCCTGTGTGGTCAACGTCATCTCGAACTCCACCAACCTCGTTCGTCCTGGTTTATCAGTCAGTATCTCCTTATGAGACCTGAGAACCTGGGTTATCTTCTCCCTCTCCTGGGAGGTCAGATCAGGGTTCACCTGCACATCCTTGTAGGTTTCCTGGTGTACCAGGGGATATTCCCTGCCCTCGCTGGTTCCCACTTCTGTCTCCACTGCAACTGCCATTGCCATGAGGTGAGCTGCTTTTTCTCCGGGTCTCTCTTCGTATTTCCGCAAGAGATTGATATGGAAAATCTTCGACTTTCCCCGGATCCGGATCTGATAGTTGGTTCTGGATATCACCCTTTCCACGGGAAATGGTCCTTGCCAACCTATCTCCAGTTTGTTGTTTCCCGTTGGGAGTAGCAACAAAACTTTGTCTCCCACCTCTAGAGATCTGTCTTTAGACCTACGGTTGTAGTAAGCCGCATGTCTTTTCCTGGCCTTTTTCAAGTTTTGATTTGCCAGAGTCCATCCTTTGTGGAGTTTTTCTTTTAGTTCCTCCACGTATTTATAGGAAGAGATCACTTCTTCTGACGTCCCCTCTTCAGTCCAACTCCTCAACATGGCTTCCAACGGTCCTTTAATTGGACGACCAAACAGCAACGTAGCGGGTGGTAGTCCTGTTGAGCCATGAGGAACTTCCCGATAGGCAAAGAGTGCTGCTGGGATATATTCATCCCACCTATCAGGTTTTTCCTGCGCCAGTTTCCTGAGCATTGTCATCAACGTGCCGTTGAAACGCTCTACTTGTCCATTGGCTTGAGGATGGTAAGGGCTGGTATGTATGTGGTTAGAGTGAAACACTCTAAATACCTCCTCCATGAGTTTTCCACAAAACTGGGACCCATTGTCCGTCAGAATTTGATCTGGAAAGCCTAATCTTGTAAAGGCCTCCATCAGTGCATCCGCCACTCGTTTCGAGTCAATCGTGGTCAACGGTATGGCTTCACCCCACATTGTACAGCAATCCACCATTGTGAGTATATACATGTTCCTCTTCCTAGTCCTGGGAAGTGGACCCACGATATCGATGGCTACCCTCTCGAAAGGAGAGTTCATAATGGGCATCTCACCCAAGACCACCGGTGCTGTCCAGTGTTTCGGTGCCACCCTCTGGCACTCAGGGCATGACTTCACATACCGACGCACATCCTCTGTCATTCCCGGCCAATAGTAGTGGCGGGAAATCCGCTGCATGGTGGCGGCAATACCCATGTGTCCACTAAAGGAGATGGTATGCCCCATATGAAGAATCTGGGACCGGTGAGCTTTCGGAACGACCAACTGACCGTATAGGTTGTTTCCCCTTCCTGCTCTCCTGTAGAGTATCCTGTTCTTCATGTAGTACTGACCCCGTCCTGGTGGATCAGCACTTTTCTGCAGCTTTTTGTAGCAAGGACGTAAAGTATCATCCTCACTCTGGGCAGTTCGTAGCTCCCCCGGCAGTGGGTTAGTCACAATTGCTTCTGCCTCTTCCGTTCTCGTCTGAGAGCGAGTCTGTATTGCTCCCATATGGATTGGCTCCCTGGGCATTCCCAGAAAGACATACCGGCAACCAAGGATTACTGGGAAAATGGGATCGGTCAATACAGCAGCCTTGATTGTGCCGGTGACATATCTTGACCGAATCTCCACGTTAGCAATGGGCAACTTCATGGCTACAGCACTCTTCTGTGCAGGCTGTATTTCCATGGTCTCACCTGTGAATTGTTCTGGGTGTACCAGATCCGCAGAAATCACGGCCTCCCCGTCCAGTCCTGTGTCGTACAAACACTCCACTTGACGACCGTTAACCTCTACCAATTCCACTACAGGTGGTTTTTCCTGGTCTGGAGTCTCTTCGTCGGCCTCGACCTGTTCAGTGGGCTCCACCTTAGGTCTCCCGGGGCACATAACGAATTGAGAATCTCCTGACTCTTCCCTGCAGTCAATAGCATTGTGCGTGTTTGACTTGCATTGGTTGCACCATTTCCCTGTCCTAGATTTTCTAGTACCGGCCTTGAGTGAGCTCTCCTGATGGCGAGCCTTCTTGCTGACTTTGGCATTTTCCGTGACAACCTCCTTGGAAGTCACTTGACATGCTGCGAAGTGAGGGCTCTTAGCCTTCGATTTGCAGTCCCTCGTATTGTGAGTGGGTGACTTACAAATTGAACACCACTTCTCCGACCACTGTCGTTTTGGTGTAGAGCTCGAAGAGCTCTTGCTTCCCTCCTTCGTCTTCTCTGAACTATCCTCTGATTTTTGCACATAAGGTTCCCCCTTTTTTGTTCCTGAGCTTTTGGCTTTCTTCTTGTCATGTTTCTCCTGACTTTTGGTGTTGGTGGGAAGGTTTTCCCCGGCCTCCCCATGTACCTCTACGAACCGTTCTGCTAATTTTGTCACGAGGTCAATACGTTCCGCTCCTTGTTCTCCCAGGAATGTCCTGAGAGGTTTTGACATTTGCTTCTTCAGCTGGTCGACCACCATGAGTTCTTCCAGACTCTCATAGTCATGTGCGAACCCAGCCAAATCCATCCACTTGTGAAGATAGGATTTTAGACGCAAACCGTAGGCGGCAAACAACTCTCCCGGTTCTCGTTTCGCTACTCGAAATTTTTTCCGGTAGGTATGTGACGTAACCTCGAATCGTTTCAGCAGAGCCGTCTTCAATTCGTCATAGTTGTTCTCATGTCCTGGTGGCAGGCGAGAATAAACCTCGTAGCCGGTCCCGCGTAATCCCTGGGATAGCTTGAGATTCCATTTTTCACGGTCCAGACCCATAGCCACGGACATGGCCTCGAAGCGTTGAAGGTACTGGTCAATCTTCTCCTTGTCCTCCTCGTAGATTGCTAGAGGAAACTTCATAGCATGGTAACTATGTCCACCTGCTGAAGTTGAGCCTGGGACTGAGGAACCTCCAACTGCACCCTCAGTTTCCCCATTAGATTGTCTCTTCAACTCAAGTTCCCTCATCCTGTACTCGTGCTCCCTTTTCTGAGCCTCCTGCTCTGCTTCCCGTTTCCTAGCAGCTTCCTCCACTTCCAGTTTCTTGGCTGCCTGCTCAGCTTCAAGTTCCATCCTTCTAGTGGCTTGCTCAGCTTCTATCCTCTTAGTTTCTAACTCCATCTTCCTCAATTCCAATTCGGCCTTCCGATCGTCTCTTTCTGCTTGACGATACTCTCTCTCCACTTCCTGTATGTAATCCGTTAAAGCTGAACCAGACAAACCCATTCCTTCCCCCTTTGCCCTTAGTTCTGCCCCAGTTAATTTAGGAGTGGCCATTTTTCAGACAGGTAAGTCAGCAGATAGGGTGCAGATTATCTCCAAGAGGAATATATATATAATGAACAATCACTGTTAATCTAATAATTAAGACCACACACAACACAATCACTCAGTGACAAGAGCAGAATCAGGACCACAGACCTATGCAGACGTGTGAAGTGTGAACAGGTAAGATATGTATCCTAACCCCTATCCACATTCACTCTAGCTGGATTCTCTCTCTAACAATATCTCCGTCTTTTAACAAAAGATCCGGTGTCTAAAGAACCCGTTGTCAGAGGATCCCGCTGTCAAAAGATCCCGTCTACGAGAGATCCCACGATCCAAAGATCACGTTTACGAGAGATCCCACAGTCCAAAGATCACGTTTACGAGCCCCCAATAAATGTCGTAAGTCTTCCTTACTTACTTTCGTGTTGTCCCTGGAGTGTGGGGAATCAACACTACATTTTTATTACCCCAATATTATTGTCCTAGAGAAACCACCAGACTCCGTCCACAAAACTCCGTCGGTCTGCAAACACCTCTTTCTTACTCTCACTCACCCTTGTATCATGCCCCCTCTCACTTTTCCCCAACATAACATACTCCACAACTCAAGCTTTAACAAATAAATACAAAATAATTTATTAAACCAAGAGTATAGGTGTGAGAAGTGTGTGTGTGTGTGTGTAAAGTGTAGAATGTGTGTCGAATATTTCTATTGGGTGCGGACATAGACCAGGTAGCTGAAGAGCCCAGCCCTATCATCCCAGAAAGGATCACACCATATCCTCATTCATTCCACGATGACCTCACCCAGGTATGTGTCCATCCTGCTAGATGTAGATTTCCACCGGTGGCTGTTTGATCACTCAAAAGAACTAGTCACAGTCCGACCCTAAATCCTGTCTGGATCACACAGTTAATATATGTCTAATTTGTTCTTATACTTATAACACCCTTGTCTAGTGAGGACACGAACATACTGTTCTTTGAAATAAATGTACTTCCTGTCTCAAGTGTCTACTGTTCACAAGACCATTGTTATACTAACTTCCTAATCAGTTTATACTGATTTATTCCCATGTGATGGGGAATAACTGTATCTCTTTGTTTGTTCACCTGTCGTGTAAAACATACTGCCCACTGGGCTTTTCCCAGGTGGTGTAAAAGAAATTCACTTTCTACTATTCTGTTCCCAAGTGATGTTTGAAACATTAATTTGACGATTGGTCTTCCTCCAAAATGGTGCGGAGAAAACAATTTCTTGTATTCTGTTAATGTGTGACGTTTGATAATCCCTCTTATGCTTGTTCCCGTAAACCCTTTTTATCATGGGCTAAGTGCAAAAGATGTTGACCAACTGCCTGCACCAAGGTCTCCATTCTCAGTGACTTGAGTGACCTAAAGGAACCTGTCAACGAGAGAACAACACATTTGGTGATAGCAACTGTCCCTGACCTCCATTGGGGGGGGGGGGGGGTGTTCCGCCTCACTCAGATACATGACAGTGAACCAACTCTGTCATGGGCATAGGAGTTCTTCACTCCGGTCTGCAGTGGGTTAAGATCAGGACAGAGCAAAATGTAAAGTGTAGACCCCTAGCAGACCTCACTAGGAGATCCCTTCTCCCCATCCCCAATCTTCCCCAATATCACCCCACTACACAATTCTCACTAGCAGAGCTAATTCTATTCATTACTCTAGCAAGTTTTACCGAGGCTACTGCTTATATTAACTAGGCTTAAATATACTCTCTACAATACCTTAAGCACAACACAGCAGTGTCTTCGAAATCATATCCACATTTTGCCATAACAGGCACGTGTACAATTAAATCTAATTAATTTCCGCACACGGTAGATATTTTTTTAAATCCACTGCAGTGACAAACACGTCCGTGCAAGTCAATCCTCAGAGTTACACTACTTGTAAACAAAGCATGTTTTTACCCAACAGCCTTGAGTGGCCACGTGACGTTCTTTTGATGTTAACAAAAGTGGTTCAAGGGCAGATTATCCATTTCTGAATAAATTCTCTCCCTTGGGTTTAATCAATGTCACAAGAGTAGATTATCTCCCCTTTTTTCAAACATATGCCTACAATTTTCCCTCTTGTGGGGACTGTCAAAGACGATTTTCCTGTTATATGTTGGAGACTTCTCAAGGTTAGCGGTGTCCTTGATCTAACTGGTAAACAACTGCAGCTGTGCATTCCGACTTTATTGTTTTTCTGTCCCGGTTAAAAAACAAATGTAGCTTTGCACACAGGCCATGAATATGACCGTCTGTATTGTCATTATCTGGTTGATACACAGTGAAATCATGACAGTGGCCTAAGCGACATTAACCAGAGCTGGGGCTCAAGTTTGCTCTACAAACAACCATGGCCAAGGGTCACTACCACGAGTGGGCTTACACATTGCCAGTCATTTTGATGGATTTCCTCGGTCCTTGTGTGTGGACCACACAAGCCAGTCATGGTTAAATCTAGAGGCATTGGTGACTCTCTGCTCTGGTCCAGTGAATGGGGAGGGCTGGTTAAAGCCTCCCTATTTTATACTACAGCGATCTACATAATCGCTCCTTCGGCCACGGTTGTCTGGATTGGAGAGAGCGGGAAACTGACACGCACCTCTATTTATCAGTGGTTCCTGAGCAGCTTCCCGTCATACCCTAGGGCACTGCGAGGGATGCCGGTTTTGGTAGCATCATCATCATCATGTATCGCGCCAGGCCATCACACATCGCACCCCCAATTTTTCGACGTTCCCTGTCGAATACTTTAAACCCTTAGGGTTTAGACAAAACACTAGGACTATTTAAGTAAACAATCAGTCAAGGGGGTTTTATCACGGGACTTAAATCTCTCAGCATAAATTGTCACCAGTTATATTTTCTAAACGTGCCTTAAAAACATACACCAGCGACAATTTAAAAAAAATCAGTCCCTGTCAAAAGATAATACCATATCTTATGAGTGGTCATGAGGAATATGCAGTCTGCATACACAATAGACCAGCAACCCTGACATCAACATCAACACTTAGCTCCACGGATGCAATACATAGGGGCACAAAAATAAACATTTCACACAGGCATCCCCTTAAATTTACAATACCTACTTGTAACCAACAAAAAAAAAAAAAACGACCGGAATAACATGCATGCTATCCACTAGATCACCTGCAAACCAAGATGCAGACATCCTTGCCACTGAAAAAAAATATAATTTCCATAACTATGCAGGCAAACCCAGTTTTTGTTTCCCCGGTCCGATTCTGGTAGCCCCGCTTCTGCCAGCAACATCCACCAATTCCATGGGATGAGTCAGTAATTTCTCCGTTGTCACCGTGGTACCCAAATGAAGCAGGGTAGAAAAATACCTGTACATGGGGGAAAAAACAAAGCAAAACAAAACATGCGTGAAGACATAGCGTCTTGGGCTCACTTGCTGTGAGTTAGGATTCCTAATTTGAATTAACATTGAATGACACACAATAATTAACTAGTAAATAATTATTTTTCCCTGTCGTGGAAGTATATAACGAATGTTTCTGTCTGATATTGCTCACTGGATACCGGTTCCTCCCACTTAATGTCTATTATTTATCTCTTTTGAATTTTCTATGCACAGGGGAAATATAGGACATCACTGTTCACTGCTCAACACTTAATATGTCCACTTATGATATCATGAACCTGGACGAACACGCTGGTATTATTAACTCCTCTGCTTCCGCCTATAAGGAACGGATTTTCTCATCACCACAGGTAACATTGTCATCTGTCACTTCAAACGAACATGGTAAACTGATGTACAATAAGGGAAACATCCCCCCCCCCCTTGATGATCTCAGGTGATGGTGCCACCGGTGGGGATTGAATATGGATGTCCATCGCTCTGCTGCTGGTGGGACACACTGGTGGGATGGATTTCTGGTGTCCCCTCTTCCAGACCAACAAGGGAAAGGTATTTCTATGGATAGCCCCAGATGTTGGCACTGCTGAAATCAGTCGCATGAACAGTACACAACTGTTCTCCCAAAAGAATCAACAGTATTTTTCTCTTGGACAAGCACAGCCCCAGCCTCTATTGAATATGGGAACATTCTGGTCTCATGGAGTCGTCAACTATCTATGTAGCTTTCTAAGCAAAGCTGGTGGTTTCAGCAGGAATATATATGTATATTCCACAAAGCTTATAGTCTAAGTTTGGTGACCTTTGTTGGCGTTTTCGCACTCTTAATTTATACCAGTGGACTCAGACTGAGCGCCGGCTGGGTGGGAAACTTCGGTTCCCTAGACAAGGAATAAGATCACCTTTAATTTCGACGACTTGAGATGTGGTGTAGGTCTGGAGGCTCTTCTCTCAATGCTGTGCTTCTTGGAGACTTGGGAACAAAACCTGAACCCAGTTAATGTCTTTGGCCAGGGACCTCTCACACCCCTAAGAAGGCAGAGGATTAAAAAAATGGAACTACCACCTAAAAGAATCATTGAAGACTGGAACAGACACCAACAGATTAATCTAGAGGCCGCCAAACATCCTGGCAGGCTCGCCACTTAAAACAGGAGGTAGAATATCAAGGACAGGAAGACATAGTTTCCTACACTTAGGTGCTCAAAGACAAAGAAGCACAAAGTGCTGGACTGTAACAGGATCAATGAGTTTACACAACAAACTACAGATTAAACAAAACAAATTAAGAACAACAAAATTAGACTTTTATTGACAGAACTGCATGATTCAGTGACAAACAGGCATCCTGACATGTCACACTAACTGACATATACAGAAATGGGAACCTATGTTCCCACAGTAGATATCACTGCTGCCTAACATCGCTATGGATATGACCGAATACCCATCCCCACAAACCAGCAAGG
This sequence comes from Cepaea nemoralis, assembly GCA_014155875.1. NCBI lineage: Eukaryota > Metazoa > Mollusca > Gastropoda > Stylommatophora > Helicidae > Cepaea > Cepaea nemoralis. The sequence continues at coordinate 108,413 of JACEFZ010007331.1, read as the reverse complement.
ACATGGCAACAAAGGAGCCTCAATGTAAACAACAACGGTAACAGCAGGTATGGACTCTCTATTGTTATCATCTCAGGACTCATGGACAGTCGGTACATACAGAAATGGGAATCTGAAATCCACAGTTAGAGATAACTGCTGCCTAGCACTGAACTACAGGGGCGGTCTCTAAATGACAGTGAGACCTCAACCATGTTCATTTGAGTCGAAGGGCACCCTCAATACCCACACAAGACACCCGCATCACATAGGTCGACTGGGACCAGATACAGCAAAGAGCCATAACATAACAAATAACAGAACTATAACTCTAACAGCAGAGATATAGTGGCATAAACAGGTATACGAATGGAAGTGTGAGTGGCCTAAGCGACATTATCCAGAGCTGGGGCTCAAGTTTGCTCTACAAACAACCATGGCCAAGGGTCACTACCACGAGTGGGCTTACACATTGCCAGTTATTTTGATGGATTTCCTCGGTCCTTGTGTGTGGACCACACAAGCCAGTCATGGTTAAATCTAGAGGCATTGGTGACTCCTTGCTCTGGTCCAGTGACTGGGGAGGGCTGGTTAAAGCCTCCCTATTTTATACTACAGCGATCTACATAATCGCTCCTTCGGCCACGGTTGTCTGGATTGGAGAGAGCGGGAAACTGACACGCACCTCTATTTATCAGTGTTTCCTGAGCAGCTTCCCGTCATACCCTATGGCACTGCGAGGGATGCCGGTATTGGTAGCATCATCATCATCATGTACCGCGCAAGGCGATCACAATAATAATAATAATAATAATAATAATAATAATAATAATAATAATAATAATAATAATAATAATATGATACATATCGTTTGCAGGGCGTTCCAATTAACACCAACCTTAGGTAGATTTTCTATCAATTTTAATTTCATGAGTTAGTCATTGCATACAGAACGAGAAGTCAGCATGTTAGTCCAGCTTACGACAGGCGTAAGGGTTGATCGCCCCACCTCACCACCATCGCATAGGCAGTTTAAGAGTGAGCAAAACAGGGCCAGTTTACAGTTATTGGGAATATAATGATAGCACGCCCCATGTTTCTGTTGACTAGTCAAGTATCAGTGGAAGATGACTTCAATATCAAGCCGGCCACTTTTACTTTTCTGGAAATTATCTGGTACCCATTTAATGCTGGGTGAACCGGAGAGCATAGGTCAATTCTGAAAGATCCGCACCCATGAAAGCTCGAACCACATTACCACCGTGCTGGCCAGCTAACCAATACGCTACCCTGGCTCCCACTATCACCGTGACTCCCAATATCACCGTGACTCCCAGTATCACCATGGCTCCCTGTATCACACTATTTCCCAGCATCACCATGACTCCCAGTATCATCACAGCTCCCAGTATCACCCTGGCCCCCAGTATCACCACGGCTCCCAGCATCACCATGTCCCCCAGTATCACCATGGCTCCCAGTATCACACTGGCTCCCAGCGCATCACCATGACTCCCAGTATCACCACGGCTCCCAGTTTCACCATGGTTGTTCACAATGTGTACAGATAATATTTTATGACTGGGAGAGCGTGGTAAAATGAGAGAGAGAGAGAGAGAGAGAGAGAGAGAGAGAGAGAGAGAGAGAGAGAGAGAGAGAGAGAGAGAGAGAGGGAGGGGGTGGGGGGTGAATATATATATATATATATATATATATATATATATATATATATATATATATATATATATATATATATATATATATAAAACAGAGTGTATGTTTGTTTGTTTGTGGATTTGGATGCGTTCGATAACGGTACATCCGATTGAGATGAAATTTTCTACACGTCTTCCTTTCATTCCTGTGCAACCGACTATAATAATTTCTTAATGTAAAATCTTCGACTTATTTAATAACATTTACTTTTCCATTTTCATTATATAATGTCTATATAGCAGGGGGACTTCACTCTAGAAAAGTTATTTCAAGGGGCATAACTTTTAATAACATTTCTATATACTTTATAGTCATATTGTTGGACTTACCTGCACTATTGTTAAACTCTTTGTCTATAGTTATTTTTAGGCATATGAGTTATATTAAATAATGATATAATCTTTAAGGTATTTTTAAAGTTTGCATAAAAATAATGCATTATGCATAACATTTTAACCCATCTTTTTCTGCTTACAAAACTTATCAACTGTCATGTCGGTGATTAAAAACAGTTTTCATTAAAAATAATGAATGGTGTGTGGAAGGACATTCTTTTAAGTTACTGTGCGCCAGGAGCTGGGCGAAACCACGCCGGGTCAGATAGATAGACAGATAGTCGGGAACGGAAGCTTATTTGACTACTTATATGAATGAATTAAATGACATGCTCCCCACCAGGGACTGGGTGAAGCCGGGCCGGGACAGACAGACAGACAGACAGACAGACAGTCGGTAACGGGAACGGGAGCTTATATGACTACTTATATGAATTAAATGAGATGCTCCACACCAGGAGCCAGGCGATGCCGGGCAGGGTCAGACAGACAGACAGACAGACAGACAGACAGACAGACAGATAGTCGGGAACGGGAGAGCTTATATGACTACTTATATTAATTAAATGAGATGCTCCCCACCAGGGACTGGGTGAAGCCGGGCCGGGTCAGCCAGACAGACAGACAGACAGAAAGACAAACAAGCAGACAGACAGACTGATAGATAGATAGATCCCCTCCAGGGCCTGGGCGAAGCCGGGCCGGGTCAGCTAGTGTATCTATATATATATATATATATATATATATATATATATATAGAAAGAGAGAGAGGGCGGAAATAAGGGGAGACAGAAAAAAAGAGAGCGGGGGAATAGAGAGAGACATAGAGAACGAACTAACGAACGAACTTTATTTTCAAAGGGTCACAATTTTGGCATGCAGGCCCGTCTTACATTCGGCGCTTCCAATCAATCATCACTCATAGAGGTAGAGAAAGGAAGAGAGAGATACGGAGATAAAAGAGGATAAAGAATAAAATGAGGAGAAGGCAGAGGAAGAGGAGTAAAAAGAAAATAAGCAACATCGGAGACAAGTTAACAAACAACATAAGAAATATAACATGATCTCCGAAGATGGAGTGCACAATGGCGAAGATACAAACATATACTAACTAAAGACAGTGATTATCTACAGAGATAGCACGACAGAAAATTTGAAGAAAACAGCCCTACAGTGAATGGAAACATACTTGAACAAAATAAACAATTTATTTCGTTTATTTTAATCCCGAACAGTTAATAAAAGATAATGTCACATCTAATACGGAAAGGGTATCTGGAATGGACGAGACAGGAACACAGAGCTGATCCACGACACTGGTGATCGAGTGAAATGGCGAGTCATGACCGCCCACGCTTTCCGGCATGGCACATGATTGATTGATTGAACTGGAATGTTGAAGGCAACATTCATTAACATGAAGCTGCTGCTCACATCTAAAAAGCTGATTGACTCACTAACGAAGTTGATAGCAAGCTGTCCTGGGATTATCATGGGCCTGGTCGGATCCCTGTTCGACACCATGGGCTCCTCGCACGCCACGGTGGGGGAAGGATTGGCAACCTATTCCTCGCTGCTCCTGGTCCTATAAAATTGGATCGTGATATCACATCACTGACTCATAGGAAGAAATTTCTAGAACATGTATTTATTATTGTATGGTTAAGAAACATGGGCGAAGAATAAACAAAGCGTGGAAAATGTACAGCTCTCAATGTTGTTTTTGTTACTTGTGATCGTATTCTGGCAATGTTTATTGTCTACTTATTGTTGTGTGTATGTGTGGTTCAGATACTGAGAGGGAGTCCCACAGGGTAGTGTAACAGCGCCCAACCTCTTCTTCACCTACATAAATGGCATACCTAGATGCTGCTGTCAGAATATCTACAAAAGCTTACATACATGTGATCATGCTATCTTGATATCAATTCCGTTGCTGCAGACTTAATCCATACGACTGTGGAGAAATCGCTGATGAATTATGATGTCAGTGAGGGGTGTTGTGTTGGCATTATGGCTGCATCCAGAGGTCCATGCTCCTTGCCGGAGAGCCACTCTACGAGAATACAAGACATCTGCAGTCCAGGTCGCCAACCAAGGACATATGCTTTGGATAAGGTAGGTTTAAATTATACTGCTCCTATTAACTCCGGAGCAGATCTATACCTAGACGCAAGGCATATTCATAACAGTGTTGAAGGTAGGATGTACTTAATCTTAACATCAGTCTGCCAGGGATTTATCATTCAGTCATGGAGCAACATCAATCTGTCAGGCAGGTAAAATCCAGAGATAGAGCACCATCAATCTGCCAGGAAAGTAACATGTAGAGATGGAGCAACATCACTCTGTCAGGCAGGTATCATCCACAGATGGAGTAATATCAGTCTGCCAGGCAGATCGTCTCGCTATTTGAAAACACGTATGCTTATGAACAGCTTTTCAGTCGCATGAAGCACATCAAATCACAAGTGAGAACACGAATTACTGATGTTTATTTGGAAAACTATTTGCATGTAGCGACAACATCAGTCGAGATCAATTTTGATGCACTTAGTTCTACAAATCAAAGCAAGATTCTCACTTTTAAATATTTTTAAATTGTGTAATAAATATATTTAATTCTCAATTATGTTTTATTTTCTTTAAACAAAATACAAAAGAAAAATAAAAGTTAATAAATAAACAATTAGACTTTTTTTTTTTTACATTAAACCAGGAAAGCGTTTGACCACGATCTCACCTACTGGGAAGCGACGATGTGGTAGAAGATGTAGCACGCTTGCATGTTTGCTTTACTTTAATTTAACTCCCCCCCCCCCCCCCAAAAAAAAAAAAAAAAATACGTGCCTGGCTGGGCAAGAAATATTATTTCTGAAATTTGGCCCGCCTGCTGAAAAGGTTGGCCACCCTTGTTCTAGGGTATCGACTGTTTTATGGTCACGAACATGTGTAACACACACACACACACACACACACACGCACACGCACACACACACACACGCACTCACAACCACACGCACACACATAGAGAGAGAGAGAGAGAGAGAGAGAGAGGAGAGAGAGAGAGAGAGAGAATAAAACAACCTATTTTACTAACTAAACCAGTTAGGACAAGCCAGTATGAAATTTTCGTCACTGTCAAAATGATTTCCTTTCAGCTGTTTTTTTACGATTTGGTGAATCCAAGTCTCATCTACCGTCCCCATGGTCTTTTACATGTTTTTCGACCACCACATGTTGAGCAACTGGCCACAGCAATCAACCCGTGTTTGTTTCTGTTCACATGTCAGCAGGCGCGGGGCACACACTTTTCTCATGTTCAGTCTGTTGTGTAAAATTCTAAAAACTGTACTCTTACTCAGTTTTGCTGAACCCGATATCTCTGCAATTGTCATTTTCCTATCCTGGTCTATGATTTTCTTCACTTTTGCAGCATTTGCATCATTGCACTTCTGAGGACGGTCGTCCTGGTCTTGACAGATCAGCAACTTGGGAACGGCCACACTTAAATTGCAAACACCAATTTTTTACAGAAGCATACGAAGGACAGACTTCCTCAAACACTGGCCCCATCTCCCTGTGTATTTCTGTAGGTGTTTTACCCTGTAACATCAAGAATTTTATCACAGTCCTGTCGTCTGATTTCTCCATTGTTCTGACAAACCGTTGGATGTGCAGATCTGGTCAAACAGGGTGTGTTGTGCCATGCACCATATCGGAAAAACCAGTTGAGGTGGGAAATTCATAATTCATATGTCCATTAAAAATTGAATGAGCTAAGCAGGAGCAAAATTTAAATTTTCTCCGGCTACTCCTTCATGGTCATGGACTTATGAGAAGCCCGTTGTATTTATGACTATAAATAGAACAATTATATATCAGCAGAATATATATATATGATATCAGAAGAAGAAGAAAGCTCTCTTAAGAAACAAGGAAAGACCAACGCGTAACACTCTGAGTGAGCTAAGGCAAGCTAGGAAGGATGTGCAAAAGGCTGCCAGGCAGTGTGCAAATGATTATTGGATCAAGTTATGTGAGTCCATTCAAATCGCAAGTGATAAGGGAGACATAAGAAGCATGTATGAAGGAATAAAGAAAGCCTGTGGTCCAGTGATCAAAAGAAGTGCACCATTGAAAACCTTGACTGGAGAAGTCATCACTGATAAGAAACAGCAGATGAACAGATGGGTAGAGCACTATTTGGAGCTTTACTCAAGTGAGACCAAACTAACGGATGATGCCCTCAACGCCATAGAGGCTCTACCAACTCTTGACCACCTGGACACACTTCCCACCATAACAGAAGTTAAGTGTGCTATAAATGAACTTGCATCTGGCAAGGCTCCAGGTAAGGATGGGATTCCAATAGAGGTTATCAGGAGTGGGCAAGACACACTCACTATACAGATCCAACAGTTAATAGAGCTATGCTGGCGTGAAGGACAAGTCCCACAGGATTTCAAAGATTCAAACATAATAACGCTGTACAAGAACAAGGGCGATCGGAACGACTGCAACAACTATAGGGGTATCTCACTTCTGTGTATTGTTGGAAAAGTATTTGCCAGAATTGTTCTGCGCAGACTTCAAGTCCTAGGAGATCAAGTCTACCCTGAATCACAGTGTGGCTTTCGACAGAACCGGTCTACCACTGATATGATATTCTCATTGCGACAAATGCAAGAAAAATGCCGTGAACAGAATCAACCACTGTTTATTGCCTTCATCGACCTCACAAAGGCATTTGATTTGGTCAGTCGTGAGGGTCTGTTCAAGGCACTAAAGAAGATTGGCTGCCCACCAACTCTTCTGTCCATTGTGGAATCGTTCCACACAGGCATGAAGGGTATAATCAAGTTTGATGGTGCAACTTCTGAAGAATTTGAAATCAAGAGTGGAGTTAAGCAAGGTTGTGTACTAGCTCCACCCTCTTTGGAATATACTTTTAACTTCTACTGAAATATGCATTTCGTGATCAGGATGGTGGTATATACATTCACTCACGCTCAGATGGCGGCCTCTACAATGCTCAGAGATTGAAGGCTAAGACCAAAATTAGGAGGGTACTGATCAGAGAGTTGCTTTTTGCAGATGATGCTGCAGTTACGACCCACTCTGAGGAAGAATTGCAATGTCTACTATCTGCATTCTCCAATGCTTGTTCTGAATTTGGTTTAACAATTAGCAAAAAGAAGACACAGATTATGTCACAAGGTGCACATGGGGTACCATCAATCTTTATTGACGACGCCGAACTAGAGATAGTAGACCATTTTACATATCTAGGATCAGTGGTAAATAGCAAATTATCCCTAGATCAGGAAATCAACATCCGGAATGGTAAGGCAGCAACAAAAATGAACAGGTTAAGAAAAAGAGTCTGGGAGAACAGGAAGCTTACTGCCAAAACAAAAGTCCTTGTCTATCAAGCCTGTGTCCTTAGTACTCTTCTCTATGGCAGTGAAACCTGGACAACTTACTCACACCAAGAGAACAATTTAAACAGCTTTCATATGCGGTGTCTGCGAAGAATTCTTGGTATTAAGTGGCAAGACAAAATCACAAATACTGAAGTATTGGAAAGATCAGGTTGCGTGATAGTTTATTCCATGCTCAGTCTTCGTAGACTTAGATGGATAGGACATCTTAGGAGGATGGATGGTGGTAGAATACCAAAGGATATCTTTTTTGGTGAATTACAGATGGGTAAGAGATCTCAGGGTCGGCCTCTACTACGATACAAAGATGTGTAGCGGGACATGATTGATACAGGCATTGATAATGCACATTGGGAGCAAGTCGCCGCTGAACGTGTTGCATGGAGGGCAAATATCAGAAATGGAATAAAGTCAAAGGAGAAAATTATTGCAGAAAAGTCACACACCAAGCGTTTGAGACGTAAGATGGTGCATGATGGTGGAAATGACCACGTGTTCACATGCACCCACTGTGAACGGACATTTACAGCGCAAATTGGCCTTATCAGTCACACTCGCTACCGCCATAGTTAAAAGTTATTATGCCTTTTTAAAGCACAAACTATCGTCTGTCAAGACGGCAAGGTGCCAATGAATATCAGCAATCTGCTGCAGGTATGTGCAGTGTTAAGAATATCACATGGTGTAGGTGAATCCTACCCGCATTCACCTCCTGTAGCAAAGGTCATGTGTAGGTATCGAGTCCCCGTCCGACCACGCTCATGCCACCGTTAGATTTTCTGCATGTCCTCATATATATATATATATATATATATATATATATATATATATATATATATATATATATATATATATATATATATATATATATATATATATATATATATGTATATATACATATCATCTTGACACCTAGGAGACTGCTGCCAAAGACCGAAATTTGCGACGTACATCATTACGCAATGGTGCAGTCACTTGTGAAGCAACCAGGACTGCAAGAGCTGTGAAGGAGAGGCTGGAAAGAAAGACCACTGCGCGGGAGATCCTCCTACTGAAACGTCAAGCATTCTTTGCGCACATTGTCAAAGAACATATCGAGCCAAAATAGGCCTTATCAGCCATCTTAGAACTCACGTCTCCATACTTTCAACCCCGCTGGATGAAATAAATGGTCATCATCATTCTTGATGGACAAACAACAGTATAGGCTATGCAGATGACACAGTGTCGGTCTCACTGGCCAAAGGGTTAACAACATTGTTCGTAATCCCTTATTTCCACGTGGGAAAACAGCAGCTGCGAGAATCTGCAGTGGTTCGCGTCAAGCTGGTAACTTACCGGAGTATGTGTGCCGGTCGCTCAGAAAGCAATGGCAAGCTACTGAACGTAAAACTTGCCTAGTACATCAACAGCAGCTGAGAAATGCTTGTATTGACTGCAACCTCATGTAAGGGATATGCAACATGAAAACAAAAACAATGTCAATATCTTTCGGAACAAGGCTTCAGAAGTCTGTATCCATCCATCCATCATGTGCCATGCCGATAAGCGTGGGCGGTCATGTTTTGCCATATCACTCGATCACCAGAGTCGTGGTTCAGCTCCGTGTTTCTGTCTCGACCATGCCATGTGGCAAAACCATCCAGGTATTTAATTCTTGGTCTTCCATTTGGTCTCCTCCCTTCGATCTTGCCAGTTGTCACAAAGTTCTCCAATCCATTTCTTCGCATAACATGCGCAAAACATGTTGACTATCTATGTCTAATGTCTATAATCAGTTTACGATCTTCATTTGTTTCTTGTAGAATTCGTTTATTGGTTTTTCTGTCTGTCCATGGTATTCTTTGCATTTTCCTCAGAAACCGTAGAGAAGGTATTTATATCTTTGTGCAAGACTGGAGGCAACGCATAATATTGACAAAATTCCTTTCGTATTTCTTCTTTTATTTCTAACTAGTATGCATTTAAATTAATGCCTTATCTTTCAAAACAAAAGAGCCAGACGAAATGTCACCCTGTATTTAGTGCTCATATTATAGTACACAAAAATATTTACGCTTGAATTCACCTGCTTCAAAGACAAATGCAAAAGACCAGAGTCGCAAAAAAGCATTGACGTAATGGCCACCGATGCAGAATTCAGGCTCAAAGAATGTAACCGATGATAGAAGGACACCAGGTGCATAGCAGACTATCAACACTGTAGCTATCATCACCACCATTGTTATGGTCCTTTTCTCCCTGGCGGAGATTGATTCAGTTTTAGTATTCGCAATGTTTACCTTCTGACGCCATGTTGATTGCTTCTTTAACTGAAACACAAGAAGTAGTGTAAATATAATGACAGTGATAAACGACGCAAATCCTAGAAGGGAGTAGAGAATAAAAACAATACCTTCTGATTTATGTCTGTCACTTGTAAAAATCAACCCAAGAAAAGTGCTGTTTTTGTTTCCATTGAGTTTCCAGCCGATGTATGCCGTTTGATATTCTGGCTCAAAGGATAAAATGATAAGAATACAGATGGTTCCAAGGATCGCGGAGGTTCTTCTTGGTGTGATCATTTGCTTAATCTTCATTGGTATCAATATACACAGACTTCTCTCTGCGGTGATGAACACAGTGATCCAGCTTGTGATTCTGGTAAAACAAATATGTGGGTGTCCTCCAGTGAGATATGCTACCTCCGATGGTGCCATTCTCACACCTGCTGTTACCAACAGTCCACTCAAAACCATACTGGTCCACAACAAGGTTATCAGGTTGCAAAAGTCAGAGATGGCAAGAACGAAGAAGCTGATGTTGATGGTATTGTTAAATCCTTGTTTCCAGAAGACGATTATGTTAATGGCATTAGATACAACACCAAACACACTGACAGCGCTGGTAATAATGTAAAAGTTAACAATCTGGTAAATCTCTCGATCGCTGTCACTGATCAATTCCCTAACAATGTTCTTACTGATGTTGTGCATGTCTGGAAAGTGAGACGTAGTAAAGACGTCCATTAATGGCCATGTCCTCCTTCTTGAGCGTCTAGTCTTGTAAATGGATACATGCCCAATGCAGCTGACTTGCAATGCCGGTTTTGGATCTCTGTAACAAAACGATATAAACACAATTTATGGCACAAAACATGCTGGGTTGTCTACCACGTTCTGTAAAGGATAAGCAATTAACTGTAATTGTACATGACTATTGTTGTCCCAATGGTCTGGATGCTTTAAATTGCAGCCTCCCTCTAACATAGATTATGTGCCTTTGTAAATCTACTAACACGGCTTAAGGTTTCTTTTTCTTCAGGAAACCTCATGTTTCAATCACGTGGACAGTAGCGAAATTCATTTGTTTTATAACTAAAGCAACGTGACAACATACAACTGAGTTATTGAATATCACACACATTAAATGTAAATTTGTGTGCTTTCCTTATTAATTATAAATAAAGAGAGTGATCATGGCTAATGGAGTAGATAGCACGAGGTAAACAAAACGAAGAAATAAACAATCAAGACGTAGGAACCCGCTGTAAAGACATGATGGCCATGATTTGGGACATGAAGTATCCTATATTGTAGCACTTCTAGGAGACGGGAGACTTTGTGATTAGTGCTTGTTAAAGTGACTTTGCGATACGATCCAAACACAATGTATTTTTACTGCACGAGGACGCCCGTCTTCATACGGTTGCGCATGAATATGTCACCAACTGGCTTGAGGTAGCTCCCGGTTGGGCAACCACTCAGCCAAAATCATTTTCTTCTGCTGGTGTTTAGTTCTGGATGCAGTTTAAGATCCCCTCACTCTGTCAGAAGGAACTAATTGCTACCCCAGATCACAGAGAGAAAACGTGGAACAAATGCCTGTTATGCTGATTTAAGACACTGTCCCTGATACTCAAGAAAACAGCCAAGAAGTGGCTCGTTGAAGATAGAATATATCTATATAGATTTGGCTGTACTTGGTATCACCAGAAGTGAGAAAGGAGGAGTTAAGACATGCAACGTAATCTGGTTACTTATGACTGCATAGGCAAGAGACCTCCCGGACATAGATTCCCACTTCTGGACAATATGTGCGAACCCCCACTAAATGATACAATAATGTGTGTACTTGATACGCTACACAAACATTTATAAACATTTAGAATTATACGGACAAATTGAGTTTTAAAATACAACAACTGTGTTTATTATTGCTATTGATGATCATATGATGATGATGATTATATTATGGTATACGTAACTCATCTGGCTGAAAAGCTCAGAAGCACATAGGTCATGCTTCCCCCAGTGAGACGCAGTTCACTGTCAGATTGAAGGAGTCCAAATTGGTCCCTTCACAAGGCTAAGTCACTTCCTGATATGGATTGTTGACTGTCCATTGCTCCTAAGAGATCTGGAATGAAACGAACGGAGATGGGTAGTATCTACGTCTACACATCTCAAACACATATGTCTATACATTCATATAAACATACATTCAAGTCATAATATATGATGGTATGATGATATATGATGGCATGTTACATAAACATATATCAGTTCTAAATAAATAAATATATATGTATATATTCATAAAACCATTTAGAACATCTATAGCTCAAAACATACAACATCACATACATTTATGTAATGGGGTGTTTCCCATATAAGTTCACCTCACTTACTCTTTCCCTTTCTGATTCATTCATACTGTCTTGTCGGAAGGGCTGGTCGCACAGTCCTGTCGAACATTAAATGCCTTCCCTGAATCTGTCTGGGATATTGAATGTCCTAAGTCAGGTCTGTCCTCATGCAGACATCATGCAGACAAGGTGAACTGGTGCCATTCCTCAAACCAAGTGGTTTCACCACAATCTTGGTAGGCACTCAAAGTGTTGGTCCAAATAATCAATGTTAATTGGACGCTATCAAGAGACTGGTAGCTATCAGGAATTTCTCCTAAGTAGTCAGTCTCCCCAATGTTTAACATCATACAGGATGAATCTAAATGTATCTCCTGTACATGCATAAGCCACACGCTCATGTAGCTTGGATAATGGATTTCTCCAAATTATCACATACAACAAGTCAGACAACCAAGTGGTGAATGAAAGAAGAAAATAGTTCTCAGTGAAATCGTAAAGCTAGAACTGGAACATTAAGTACAAAGAAAATCCACCAGTGTAAAGTTTTGGAGAATATGTAAAAACAGGAAACTACACAAGCCTTCAGACTAGCAGACAAACTAATCAGAATAATGGTTTACCTGGTTTATAGCTAGGAAATTCCATCATAATACTTCGTACAGAAGTCCAACAGAACGAAATGTTAATATTTCTCCAGTAGGTATCCTAAGAATGCTATTGTGAATTTGCGTCTGAAGTCTTGCTGGCCATGCATGTAGTTTTATTCTATTCAATTCCTGGCTAGTTTCCAGGTTGGTTAATTAATATGTCCCATTTTCATTAACTCCGCCTATTTTTCCATGTAAGATGACGGGATGGATTAAGTCCTAAACTCTTCTCCCCCCTCCTCCTTTCCTGTGAAGGGTAGTTTCATCTGTCAATCAAATGGACCGAGGCCCCGCCACGCCTGAAACAATGAAACATGCTTTGGCGGCAAGGCAGTTGCGTCATTACATTCCAATAGGCTATTAACACCCGCCTTCCTGGGTTGCTGGCAATAGTGTGTCAGCCATGTGTTCCTACTTTGCCGCTGTATTGCCGTGAGGTGTCAAGTATCTGGTCCTAATTGCTCCTTTGTGGTGGCAACTCAGACGTTGTCCCGTCTCCCCAATGTCTGGACTTATAGATAGGTGTTAGGCCTGCATTATATTGCCGTCTTTGGATCACACGGGGTTTTCCCCTGAGTAGCACTGCCATGTATTATTTCAGACGGGTCTGGCTGACCCTCTTATCTCCCATTCTGCCGTGGCTTGTAAACTAACACGTCAATCTCAACTGACTGGCTCCGCGATGTCTGGTTGATCAGAACATCAAAGGGAAAATCTCTTAGATGTAGAGACCAGACGTTGCTTTGATCTACCAATGTAGTAAAAATGATAGTGCGGGCTCTAAGTGACTCTGTATTTTTCTCTTACGTTTTTATCCTCTTCAGGGGAACGTTTATTCTTTTAGAGAATGTTAGAAAAATATTGTGGGCTCTGTAATTCCTTGAAACTTTGGGTAATTATGATGCTGCTGGGGCTGTCCCATCACACATATGATGAATACATTAAGTGCTCTGAAATGTGAGCTCTTGAAACATCCAGCACACAGTACAGAACTGGCGCCAACGGACTGTCACTTGTGTGGATATTTGAAACAACATTTGTGGGATCAAACGTTTGTAGATGGTAATGAAGTAACCAGGCGGTGCAAACATTTTTGAAGGTCAAACTCAAACACTGTTTCCTAGAAGGCATCAACAAGCTAGTGTAAAGATGGACCAAGTGTTTTGCTAAGCAGGGGCTATGATGAGACTATGTTGAGACTATGTTGAGACTATGTTGAGACTATTTTGAGACTATGCCTACCCCAGTCATTGGATCCACACGTTGACTTCTTGTTGAGACCACAGTGACAAACCACTGAACGGGACATTGTTCAAAACATCATCACGGGCTTGAGGTTAGTCGCACAGCCCTTTAAAGGTCTCTACACACACGCGCGCGCGCGCACACGCATATATATATATATATATATATATATATATATATATATATATATATATATATATATTATGTGTGTGTGTGTGTGGGGGGGGGGGGGGCGTGTGTGTTTGTGTGTGTGAGTATGTGTATATACGTACATGTGTGATATGTACATATCACACATACATCTCTGTGACTAGTGCGGAGTTAATGATGTCGAGATGCCAGTAATACGAAAGTACACAGCTGTCCACAATACTTCTACAAAGGCACTTAGTATAGACAGCCGTTAGCAACCTGCCACATGCGCGCCAAGCGGGGTGCGAGGAACGATGTTCAATGGCAAAACAGGTTATTGAAATATAAGATATAGTCTCAGAATGTAATTGTCCATGACACTGAGGCACACAATTATTTTACAGCCATTCCTGTTTCAATAACACTTTAAAGCTGCAGTTGTTTAACACTGATGGGAACAATGACGATTCGGTGCAAACGTAATGTGTGTACAACAACATGATTGATCTTGATGAAGTTCTATTCTTCCTTTTTTCTCCCGACCTTCCTCTCCCTGACTCTATAGTTCTCCCGTCATCGCATATTCAAGCCAATAAATGTCACCGCCTATAGCACTATGCTGATGTTATTAAGTATTACGGTGCTATTACAATATGTTGTTCTTGAAACTATTCGAAAGTTTACCTCCTTAAAATGTACATATGACAATCCCATAATAGATTTCAAACTAATGTGATTATAACATAAATTTAGCAAAATATATTATTTGTATTTATTCCTTGTCATAGTAAAGAGTAAAAACTAATAGAATAGTAATTGCAACCATGTCAATATAACCATGTCAATATAACCATGTCAATATAACCATGTCAATATAAGATCAAGATAAAATAACATGATCAATGGTTGTTGCATAAGCATATGGTGGGCTTAGGTAGGCCCAATGAGTGACTATCCAACCATGTCAATATAAGATCAAGATAAAATAACATGATCAATGGTTGTTGTATAAACATATGGTGGGCTTAGGTAGGCCCAATGAGTGACTATCCAACCATGTCAATATAAGATCAAGATAAAATAACATGATCAATGGTTGTTGCATAAGCATATGGTGGGCTTAGGTAGGCCCAATGAGTGACTATCCAACCATGTCAATATAAGATCAAGATAAAATAACATGATCAATGGTTGTTGTATAAGCATATGGTGGGCTTAGGTAGGCCTAATGAGTGACTATCCAACCATGTCAATATAAGATCAAGATAAAATAACATGATCAATGGTTGTTGTATAAGCATATGGTGGCTTAGGTAGGCCCAATGAGTGACTATCCAACCATGTCAATATAAGATCAAGATAAAATAACATGATCAATGGTTGTTGTATAAACATATGGTGGGCTTAGGTAGGCCTAATGAGTGACTATCCAACCATGTCAATATAAGATCAAGATAAAATAACATGATCAATGGTTGTTGCATAAGCATATGGTGGGCTTAGGTAGGCCCAATGAGTGACTATCCAACCATGTCAATATAAAGATCAAGATAAAATAACATGATCAATTGGTTGTTGTATAAGCATATGGTGGGCTTAGGTAGGCCTAATGAGTGACTATCCAACCATGTCAATATAAGATCAAGATAAAATAACATGATCAATGGTTGTTGTATAAACATATGGTGGGCTTAGGTAGGCCCAATGAGTGACTATCCAACCATGTCAATATAAGATCAAGATAAAATAACATGATCAATGGTTGTTGTATAAACATATGGTGGGCTTAGGTAGGCCTAATGAGTGACTATCCAACCATGTCAATATAAGATCAAGATAAAATAACATGATCAATGGTTGTTGTATAAGCATATGGTGGGCTTAGGTAGGCCTAATGAGTGACTATCCAACCATGTCAATATAAGATCAAGATAAAATAACATGATCAATGGTTGTTGTATAAACATATGGTGGGCTTAGGTAGGCCTAATGAGTGACTATCCAACCATGTCAATATAAGATCAAGATAAAATAACATGATCAATGGTTGTTGTATAAACATATGGTGGGCTTAGGTAGGCCCAATGAGTGACTATCCAACCATGTCAATATAAGATCAAGATAAAATAACATGATCAATGGTTGTTGTATAAGCATATGGTGGGCTTAGGTAGGCCTAATGAGTGACTATCCAACCATGTCAATATAAGATCAAGATAAAATAACATGATCAATGGTTGTTGCATAAACATATGGTGGGCTTAGGTAGGCCTAATGAGTGACTATCCACCATGTCAATATAAGATCAAGATAAAATAACATGATCAATGGTTGTTGTATAAGCATATGGTGGGCTTAGGTAGGCCTAATGAGTGACTATCCAACCATGTCAATATAAGATCAAGATAAAATAACATGATCAATGGTTGTTGCATAAACATATGGTGGGCTTAGGTAGGCCTAATGAGTGACTATCCAACCATGTCAATATAAGATCAAGATAAAATAACATGATCAATGGTTGTTGTATAAACATATGGTGGGCTTAGGTAGCCTAATGAGTGACTATCCAACCATGTCAATATAAGATCAAGATAAAATAACATGATCAATGGTTGTTGTATAAACATATGGTGGGCTTAGGTAGGCCCAATGAGTGACTATCCAACCATGTCAATATAAGATCAAGATAAAATAACATGATCAATGGTTGTTGTATAAGCATATGGTGGGCTTAGGTAGGCCTAATGAGTGACTATCCAACCATGTCAATATAAGATCAAGATAAAATAACATGATCAATGGTTGTTGCATAAACATATGGTGGGCTTAGGTAGGCCTAATGAGTGACTATCCAACCATGTCAATATAAGATCAAGATAAAATAACATGATCAATGGTTGTTGTATAAGCATATGGTGGGCTTAGGTAGGCCTAATGAGTGACTATCCAACCATGTCAATATAAGATCAAGATAAAATAACATGATCAATGGTTGTTGCATAAACATATGGTGGGCTTAGGTAGGCCTAATGAGTGACTATCCAACCATGTCAATATAAGATCAAGATAAAATAACATGATCAATGGTTGTTGCATAAACATATGGTGGGCTTAGGTAGGCCTAATGAGTGACTATCCAACCATGTCAATATAAGATCAAGATAAAATAACATGATCAATGGTTGTTGTATAAACATATGGTGGGCTTAGGTAGGCCCAATGAGTGACTATCCAACCATGTCAATATAAGATCAAGATAAAATAACATGATCAATGGTTGTTGTATAAGCATATGGTGGGCTTAGGTAGGCCTAATGAGTGACTATCCAACCATGTCAATATAAGATCAAGATAAAATAACATGATCAATGGTTGTTGTATAAGCATATGGTGGGCTTAGGTAGGCCCAATGAGTGACTATCCAACCATGTCAATATAAGATCAAGATAAAATAACATGATCAATGGTTGTTGCATAAACATATGGTGGGCTTAGGTAGGCCCAATGAGTGACTATCCAACCATGTCAATATAAGATCAAGATAAAATAACATGATCAATGGTTGTTGCATAAACATATGGTGGGCTTAGGTAGGCCCAATGAGTGACTATCCAACCATGTCAATATAAGATCAAGATAAAATAACATGATCAATGGTTGTTGCATAAACATATGGTGGGCTTAGGTAGGCCCAATGAGTGATTATCCAACCATGTCAATATAAGATCAAGATAAATAACATGATCAATGGTTGTTGCATAAACATATGGTGGGCTTAGGTAGGCCCAATGAGTGATTATCCAACCATGTCAATATAAGATCAAGATAAAATAACATGATCAATGGTTGTTGCATAAACATATGGTGGGCTTAGGTAGGCCCAATGAGTGATTATCCAACCATGTCAATATAAGATCAAGATAAAATAACATGATCAATGGTTGTTGCATAAACATATGGTGGGCTTAGGTAGGCCTAATGAGTGATTATCCAACCATGTCAATATAAGATCAAGATAAAATAACATGATCAATGGTTGTTGCATAAACATATGGTGGGCTTAGGTAGGCCTAATGGGTGACTATCCAAGGACTCGGGCTGGTACTGAGTGACATTGCAACACATCTTCGGTACAGCACTAAAAAGGCTTGCTGATCACCTAGTATATAGATTTAAATGTTTGAGGTTTTATTGCAACGGCTAATGGACGAGTCTTGAAAAAAGAGAGTCTAGCCTATGAGACTAGGACCTCCAGCTTGAGAATGGAGGTGAAAGCTGTAACAGCGGCATTCCGTTTGTTAGATTAGACTACTGCAGCATACATTGTATTCACTACGGATTCAAAGAGTATGCTTAGAAAGGTAGAAAAAGGAATTTTTCGTGTGGAAAGGCTATCGTTGCTTCAGAGGTCACAAACTGTCAGAATTGTATGGGTAATTTGCCCTAGCCATGCGGGGGAATGAATAGGCTGATAGGCTAGTAGGGAATGCACCTCTTGGTGGTAGATTGCCTATGGACAAGGGGGAGGTTGTCATGCGCATGTGGGAGGCAGTAACAGATTGAGAGCCCGTATGTGGAAAGAATGAGATTGCGGGGGATCGGTAGGGGTTCTGGAAGAATCTCAAAACTGAGAGGTAAGACCACGAGAATGTTAAATCAGATAGCGGTGGGAACAATTAGTGGTATGTCTCTTCGCTGGCTGTTGAACTAGGGGACGGATCACGTGTTGGATTATCCTGAGTGCAGTGATGTCGGTTCTTAACTAAACTCAACTCAACTTTAAATCACTATTATTTTCAACGTTTAGTCAAAGTTTAATAAAGACGGGACATGATAATTATATACACATAAGGGGCACATTAAGAAATGTTTGGCGGACACATTGTGGTAAACAGACAAACGTGTGCCCAGGATTACTTTGGTACACACTTTTGTATAAAATGTATTCATTGGTAGTGAGTAACGGAGCCTGATATAAAGAAAGCCAGTCTGTTATGCCGCGATACAAGTCATTTGTCTATATCTATCATATTCTTTTTAAACATTCTGGTATGAGAATAAATTCCTCGTGTTTTTCAGAATCTGACCATATATATTTTCTCTATAATATCTGATTATCTACCTATAATTTCTAGATAGTCGCGTTTCTTATTTTCGTAACAAAGTAAGTAAAGTAAACGGTCATATTTCATAAGGTGCATATTGGGAATTTGGTGAGTTTAAGATAATAACATCTCTATTAAAGAGTGGGTCATTTTGAGTTCATAATGCTGAAAGCGTATTATTAGACTAAGCGGCACACAATTTGTGATGATATCTATAACAATGTGGACAGATTTACTATCAGGGTCATTTTCTGTGCGAAGCTTAGGCTGGGCCAGCCAGGTGAATTAAATAACATTTTCTGGTAGAAGTTTAGCTGGGCCAGCCAGGTGAATTAAATAACATTTTCTGGTAGAAGTTTAGGCTGGGCCAGCCAGGTGAATTAAATAACATTTTCTGGTAGAAGTTTAGCTGGGCCAGCCAGGTGAATTAAATAACATTTTCTGGTAGACGTTTAGCTGGGCCAGCCAGGTGAATTAAATAACATTTTCTGGTAGAAGTTTAGCTGGGCCAGCCAGGTGAATTAAATAACATTTTCTGGTAGAAGTTTAGCTGGGCCAGCCAGGTGAATTAAATAACATTTTCTGGTAGAAGTTTAGCTGGGCCAGCCAGGTGAATTAAATAACATTTTCTGGTAGACGTTTAGCTGGGCCAGCCAGGTGAATTAAATAACATTTTCTGGTAGACGTTTAGGCTGGGCCAGCTAGGTGAATTAAATAACATTTTCTGGTAGAAGTTTAGCTGGGCCAGCCAGGTGAATTAAATAACATTTTCTGGTAGAAGTTTAGCTGGGCCAGCCAGGTGAATTAAATAACATTTTCTGGTAGACGTTTAGCTGGGCCAGCCAGGTGAATTAAATAACATTTTCTGGTAGACGTTTAGGCTGGGCCAGCTAGGTGAATTAAATAACATTTTCTGGTAGAAGTTTAGGCTGGGCCAGCCAGGTGAATTAAATAACATTTTCTGGTAGAAGTTTAGCTGAGCCAGCCAGGTGAATTAAATAACATTTTCTGGTAGAAGTTTAGGCTGGGCCAGCTAGGTGAATTAAATAACATTTTCTGGTAGAAGTTTAGCTGGGCCAGCCAGGTGAATTAAATAACAATTTATGGTAGAGGTTTAGGCTGTGTCAGCCAGGTGAATTAAATAACATCTTCTGGTAGAAGTTTAGGCTGAGCCAGCCAGGTAAATTAAGTAATATTTTATGGTACGAAATTTAGGTTTGGCCAGCCAGGTGAATTAAATAACATTTTATGGTCGAAGTTTAGGCTGGGTCAATCAGGTGAATTAAATAACATTTTCTCGTACGAAGTTTAGGCTGGGCCAGCCAGGTGAATTAAATAAAATTTTCTGCTACGATGCTCAAGCTGGGCCAGCCATTTGAATTAAATAACATTTTCTGGTAGAAGTTTAGTCTGGGCCAGCCAGGTGAATTAAAGAACATTTTATGGTACGAAGTTTAGTCTGGGCCAGCCAGGTGAATTAAAGAACATTTTATGGTACGAAGTTTAGGCTGAGCCAGCCGGGTGAATTAAAGAACATTTTATGGTCGAAGTTTAGTCTGGGCCAGCCAGGTGAATTAAAGAACATTTATGGTACGAAGTTTAGGCTGGGCCAGCCGAGTGAATTAAATAACATTTTCAGGTATGATGTTTAGGCTGGGCCAGCTAGTGAATTAAATAACATTTTATGGTAGACGTTTAGGCTGAGTCAGCCAGGTGAATTAAATAACATTTTCTGGTACAAAGTTTAGGCTGTTCCAGCTCGGTGAATTAAATAACATTTTCTAGTACGAAGTTTGGGCTGGGCTAGCCAGGTGAATTAAATAACATTTTCCGGTACGAAGAAAACTAGCCAGGTGAATTAAATAACAATTTATGGTAGAGGCTTAGGCTGGGTCAGCCAGGTGAATTAAATAACACTTTCTGGTACGAAGTTTAGGCAGGGCTAGCCAGGTGAATTAAATAACAATTTATGGTAGAGGTTTAGGCTGGGTCAGCCAGGTGAATTAAATAACACTTTCTGGTACGAAGTTTAGGCAGGGCTAGCCAGGTGAATTAAATAACATTCTATGGTACTAAGTTTAGGCTGGACCAGCCAGGTGACTTAATAACAAATCTGACAACTTAGGAATTCTACCAGCGAGGCAAGTGTGTTGGCCACTTTCCTAGTGTCTCCCTTGGGTATATGGTCCAATAATCATATTTTCATGTAAGAATCTGCACTCTGTGGTCAAGAACATACCTGCCGTCTTTATTTTATGTTTTCTTAATGTCATAAGTTGTGCTTGTTTTCGATGTGTGTTACATTTTGTTTATAATTTATGTTATTTTTATGTCGTATATTTGTCTGCTGAATGTAGTTCCAGTTATAACGTGATATAGATCATAATGGCGATTAATTGTTGCTACATTTAATGCATGACTTATATTGCATTTACATTATGACTATATTGATAAATAAGTAGGCTATTATCAGCATAATAAGAGAGGTGTGAGGACAGAGATGTGTAATGTCCCCAGATCCTTTGTCCATGTACAGTGAAAATATGTTCAGACATGTAGAAGATATGAAAGGAATCATCATTGGAGGACGAAACACCAATAACATTGATCTGCGGATGACACAGTATTGATTGCTAGACAATGAGCAGGATCTGCAATATTTAGTAGATGCGGTTGTTGCACACTCTAAACAACTAGAGTTAGAATTAAATTGAAGAAGACACAACTTATGGTTGTCACTATGAAGAAGGAAATACAACATTACAATATACAAGTAAATTTGAATATTTTTAAATAAGTTAATCGGTACAATTATTTCGGACAGTCATAACATTTGATGGGATGTGAGTTGAAGACATTAGATCAAGAATCACCATAGCGCAGGTAGTCTTTCGCAAGACTGAAAACATACTGGTCAATAAAATTATGTCATTTGCAACGAGGAAAGGAGTGTTGAGGGGATACATAGAACCTGTGCTTTTATATGGATGTGAAACGTGGACAATGGACCAAACATTCTGAAAAATATCTGATGGCTGTGAAAATGCGGTTTCTGAGGAAAATGCAAAGAATGCCATGGACAGACAGAAAAGCCAATGACCTAGTCCTTGTAAGAAACACATGAAGATCGTAAACTGATTATAGGTTAGACGTAGACAGTCACATTTTTTTGGGGTCACGTTATGAGAAGAAATAAATTGGAGAAATCGGTGACACCTGGCAAGATCGAAGGTGAAGAGAACAAGGGAAGGCAGAGAAGTACATATTTGGTAAGCTTTACCACGTGACTTGATCGAGACAAGGACACTGAGTTGATCCACAACTCTGAAGGTCGAGTGAGAATGGCAAAACATGACCGTCCACGCTTATCGGCATGACATATAATTAATGAACATGCCCTTTATCATTTATTTGGCATTAATGTGTCACAATGATAACAATCAACCTGACGATGGAAACAAGGACGGTAACCAATGCTCTGAACTTGCTCGGCACACTTAAAAATTCACACGCATGCTGACCGACTCAGTGCACGTGCCTAAGAAGATAATGACTTGCGGCAAGCTCCACGAGTGCCTGGACACACTTAACACATCTCAATTAGTCAATCTGTCATCTGTGTACCGGGACACTCACAAGCAAGCCGATCGTTTTACGGACATGGCGGTGATCGAGGAGAGAAGCGCAATGGACAGGACATACATCATCAATTCCATACGAGCATGCTGATGACACAGATGAGTTTAAGGGTGGTAGGGAATCTGCTTCCTTGTCCATGAGTGAAGGACATGAAAGTGAAGCGGAGTGTCACCAGACACCAAGGTCACACGATCTTTGCTTAATCAACACAGAACTAGTACAAGCAGTCGTGATCTCAAGGGGAGACGGGAGCACCTATGGACCAGTCTGGAGTGCAGTGATGGTGATCTTCACTAATCACATTTGCTTTGTGTATGATTCCGTTTTATGTAGCTATAGATCTTCATATAGCTCTAGATCAATCTTGCCACATATTTATGTTAACTAATAGTTTCTGCGTGGCTAAAGCGTTGCGAACGCGGTTCTTACCAGGCGTTCGAAACGCAGCCGCGACTGAATTGTGCAGCAGACCGTGTCGCGTTGTGTTATAACGTATTGGTATGAGAGCCGGTCGTTCAGAAAGCAATGGCAACAACTGAATGTAACATTTGCCTAGTACATCAACAGCAGTTGAAAAATGCTTGTGTTGACTGCAACGTCCTGCAAGGGATATGCAACATTAAAAAAAATTTTTTCTGACATATCTTTCGTTTACTTTGTAATTTACATTTCATTTATTGTATGAGCTATGTTGCATATACTTTATAACTACGTTAAATAGAGTTTATAATATATATTACATTCACTTCATGATTTATGCTTATTACCTATGGGATTTAGGTTACATTATCTTTATGATGTATGTCATTTACCTTTTGTTATTTACCGGTAAGATTTATATTAAATTAATGTCATTAATTATATTACATTTTTTTTAATTATATCAGTTATATGTACTTGATGATTTATTGCCACGCTGTATGTTCCTCTTCATTAGTATCATTTGTCTAATAACTTTACGAACCAAACAGCAAGTATAAATAGATTCGGCTCAACGACAATTAGTCAAGGTAATAGCAACTGGAGCCAACTGTGAACTTAAAAGACGAAGTAACTTTTGGGTTTAATAATACGAACGCTGTTTAATCCGACAGCTGACGCTGTTTGTTTGTAATCGATATGATCTTGAACACTCAAATTGCCTGTTATTTCCAGCGGGCATTTAAGTTATTGTTACAAGAATACATATTCTAAATACAATCAAACCTGTTCTTTATAGAGTGTTCGCCATTGTTCTTATACCTCTGTACATATCCTTCTTTCCATTTACACAGTCTGTCTTCGCTGCTGCATAGATTCCGTCTAGGTTTCTGCCCGCCGTTTCTGAATACGTGGCGCTATTGATCTTCTACAACATCCTTCCATCTGTTGTTAACTTTATAGCCATTGATAAATGCCAGAAAGTCTGTAGCCAAGCTAATATACTCCAGAATCAAAATTGCACGGCCATCTCTGTCGAGAACTTCACAAGGTCTGTTTGTTGTTAATTGACGTCAGAATGACGTTTCTCTGTTGACAACTTGTGTCCTAGTTTCTCTAGGTGGCTTTCGGCTAATAGGATTTTCCACGTACTTTCTGTGACGCAATTCTCGGGCACTAGCTATATGGCATTTATGTTACACTTACTTAATGATTATCAGTCGTGACGGTCTGTTCAAGGCACTAAAGAAGATTGGATGCCCACCAACTCTTCTGTCCATTGTGGAATCGTTCCACACAGGCATGAATGGTACAATCAAGTTTGATGGGCAACTTCTGAAGAGTTTGAAATCAAGAGTGGACTTAATCAAGGTTGTGTACTAGCTCCCACCCTCTTTGGAATATACTTTTCACTTCTACTGAAATATGCCTTTTGTAATCACGATGGCGGTATATACATTAACTCACGCTCAGATGGCGGCCTCTACAATGCTCAGAGATTGAAGGCCAAGACCAAAATTAGGAGGGTACTGATCAGAGAGTTGCTATTTGCAGATGATGCTGCAGTTACGACCCACTCTGAGGAAGAATTACAATGTCTACTATCTGCATTCTCCAATGCTTGTTCCGAATTTGGTTTGACAATTAGCAAAAAGAAGACACAGATTATGTCACAAGGTGCACATGGGGTACCATCAATCTTTATTGACGACGCCGAACTAGAGATGGTAGACCATTTTACATATCTAGGATCAGTGGTAAATAGCAAATTATCTCTAGATCAGGAAATCAACATCCGGATTGGTAAGGCAGCAACAACAATGAACAGGTTAAAAAAAAAGAGTCTGGGAGAACAGGAAGCTTACTGTCAAAACAAAAGTCCTTGTCTATCAAGCCTGTGTCCTTAGTACTCTTCTTTATGGCAGTGAAACCTGGACAACTTACTCACACCAAGAGAAACGTTTAAACAGCTTTCATATGCGGTGTCTGCGAAGAATTCTTGGTATTAAGTGGCAAGACAAAATCACAAATACTGAAGTATTGGAAAGATCAGGTTGTGTGACGGTTTATTCCATGCTCAGTACTTCGTAGACTTAGATGGATATGACATCCTAGGAGGATGGATGATGGTAGAATACCAAAGGACATCTTTTTTGGTGAATTATAGATGGGTAAGAGATCTCAGGGTCGGCCTCTACTACGATACAAAGATATGTGTAAGCGGGACATGATTGATACAGGCATTGATAACGCACATTGGGAGCAAGTCGCCGCTGAACGTGTAGCATGGAGGGCAAACATTAGAAATGGAATAAAGACAAAGGAGAAAATTATTGCAGATAAGTCACACACCGAGCGTGTGAGACGTAAGATGGTGCATGATGGTGGAAATAACCACGTGTTCACATGCACCCACTGTGAACGAACATTTACAGCGCGAATTGGCCTTACCAGTCACATTCGCTACCACCATAGGTAAAAGTTATTATGCCTTTTTGAAGCACAAACTATCGTCTGTCAAGACGGCAAGGTGCCAATGCATGCATGCACTTAATGATTACAGTAGCTTCATTACTTGTGTTACATTTAATTTACGATTTAATGTTATATTTATTTACCGAGTTAATGTTATATCTTCTTATAGATGTAATGTTACATTTACTTTATGCTTTATGTCCTCCATCGCTCTTCTCTGTAACCTGACGTTACGTATAACAATTTCAACATATCATAATTTCCGAGATGTGTTGTGTATTTGTCTAATTTGTTGGCTGTCCAGATATTGTAAACTGGCTGTACTTCGTTTCTCCTAGTTTCACATTATTCAAAGCTATTCTGTAACATTTCATCTCACACTCCTCAAGGTTCTTCTCTCGTAAACATATAACAAATTTATATGTGGGCAAACTCTATGTAGACTTTCAGCGTTAACAATATGTGTACATTATCAAGATAGATTTGAAGAATTTAACTACAGCAAAATTAAACGACCATAACTACAACTGGTTTAAGACTGTGTTAATAACTATAGCTGCCAGGTATATCAGTTCACGATGCCTGTTACTACACGTCATCTACCAACAATACAATTAAGACTACTCCAGAGTTCCTCTGCGCAATGTTATGTGTATATCTGTCCGCGACGATTCAACTGTTGCACCAAGCAAGACTGTTTCACTGAGCCAGATCTCTTATCTGTTATCAATCCTTATATGGACGATTGTTTATGACCACCATGCGGGGTTAAGTGTATGGGGCAGGTAAGTCATGGCATTACATTTCGCCTCAGTAGTGTTGTGCCTCAAGAGTGTTGTAACTATGAGATAGGCTGGCACAATGCTACTGATTTAATCAACATGTATCCGCCATTTAAGATGATAAACACTGCACTTTCCCAATAGAAATATGGAATATGTGGCCTCGAAACTTCACAAAAACATCACTGCGTGATGTTTTTACATAACAGTGTAACAGAACAATATTAGTGCTATTATATTTTGTTCAGACATAATAATATCCCTTGAAATAACATTGCAATGCACATTACTGCATTTCTTCCGTTATGTTAAAAAAACCAAACTCACAAATTACGTCAGTGATATTATGGCGTTATTACATTAGCATGTATCATAAACACTCTATTTTAGACTTAAAGTATGAAATCACCAGCCTAAGACCACGCAAACGCATGCACATACTCACACTTACCCATAAAACCCACAATATAAAATTAGTTGAATACGGTAACAATTAAGAATTCAGGAATAAACTGTGGGGCTGACAGACTTTTCTCTGGACATTAATTGTATTCATCTAATGGTGGACAATCTGCAATTAACGTGCTTGCGAAATTACGAATTTTTGTTCGAAAATCTGTGATTTATTGATACGTTGCTTGTGGTCATAAAATGTAGAAACCATTCCACGTCAGTGTTTATTTTAAACATAAGACTGGTAAATTGTGTAGATTTATTTAATATCTATTTTTTTTTCAAGTTACACGCTATTAAGTAAGCTACAATTATAATGACACCGGCATTGGTAGCATTTGACTCGATAAAGGAATCTTCTGCAATTTATCTTTGTCAGTCGAGTTGAGGAACATAATTGGTAACAGTTATATTGAACCAGTCTTGATGTGCGGAGGGCAATCATTGAAAACTACCAGACACGTGAAGAATTATGTGGGGGATGTGGAGATATGGTTTTTAGTATATTGGTGAGAACACCGTGAACAGATAGAAATACAGTGAAGATGTCTTAAAAGACGTTAACTCACAATTGAAAACTGGTTACTCTCATGAAAAGAGGAGAGATTCACCTTTATGAGTAATGAGAAGCTAGAGCATGTCAACACACCGGGAGGAGTGGAAGGGAAGAAAGGCAGAGGGAAACCAAGAGAGGCGATGCTGGACAGTTTGACATCCAGGCACGGAGGAACGTCGGTATTTGGAATGATTCGCTTCACAAGAAAAAGAACGCTGTGAACAGACGTGATCAACAACGCCACACGGCATGGGCTATAAGCAGAAGTGCAAGTTACTTATAGATTGAGTGTGATTTTGTTTTTAGGTTGTTTTATTTCCTGGTCTTTGTTAGCCTAAGCGAATACTTTGTTTGGTCTCCTTCAATGCAGATTTACTTCTTCTCTCGACCTTCTTTCTGCCTGTTATCTCTGATATGTTGCCTGGGTCCCCGACAGAGTCAAGCCAACATCTATTCTCCATCCATCCATCATGTGCCATGCCGGTAAGCGTGGGCGGCCATGTTCTGCCATCTCACTCGATCACCAGAGTCGTGGATGATCAGCTCCGTGTTTCTGTCTCGACCATGCCACAAGGCCAAGCCATCCAGGTACTTGCTTCTAGGTCTTCCCCTTGGTCTGTTCCCCTCGATCTTACCAGTTGTCACGAAGTTCTCCAAATCATTTCTTCTTATAACATGCCCAAAACATTGTGAATGTCTACGTATAGTGTCTCTAATCAGTTTGCGATCTTCATTTGTTTGTTGAAGAACTTGTTCATTGTCTTTCTGGCTGTCCATGGTATTCTTTACATTTTCCTCAGAAACCACATTTCTACAGTCATCAGATGTTTTTCAGCCTGACTGCTCATTGTCCAAGCTTCACAGTTTCAAAGTACAGGTTCTATGTAGCTTTCAAGCTACAAGTAGCTTTCAAGTTTCAAGCTTCAAAGTACAGGTTCTATGTAGCATATAAACACTCTTTTTCTCGTTTCAATTGACATCTTTTTATTGGTCAGTATGTTTTTCATCTTGCTAAAGGCTACTTTTGCCATGGCGATTCTTGTTCTTTTCTCTTCAAGGCATCTCCCATCAGATGTTATTACTGTTCCGAGATAATTGTACCTATTCACTTGTTGAAGAATATTCCCATTTACTTTTATATTACATTGTGGTATTTCGTTCTTAAAAAGTCGCTTAAAAGTCGACAGGGTCGACTTCATTGCACCGGGTTTTATCCCATATGGCTCGGTCTCTTTCCGCAACAAGGAAAGCGTCGCACAAAGCACGAACTCAGTAGCTTTTAGCGACGACCCACAGGAGTCTCCGAAACATTTGGACACACAACTTTCGGAGCACGAGTCAAACGGCTTGACAACTTTGCTTCTTCCTAATGCCGACCATAATCTGTGTCTTTTTACAATTTAATTCTAACCCTAGTTGTTCACTGTGTGTAACAACCGAAGATGGTGCATGATGGTGGAAACGACCACGTGTTCACATGCACCCACTGTGAACGGACATTTACAGCGCATATTGGCCTTATCAGTCACACTCGCTACCGCCATACGTAAAAGTTATTATGCCTTTTTAAAGCACAAACTATCGTCTGTCAAGACGGCAAGGTGCCAATGAATGGTAACAACCGCATCTACTAAATTTTGCAGGTCCTGTTCATTGTCTGCAATCAAGACTGTATCATCTGCATATCTAATGTTATTGATGCGTCGTCCCCCAATGTTGATTCCTTCCATATCTTCAATACATTCACTGTAGAGAGAAAACAGATCTAGAGACATTACACATCCCTGTCTCACACCTCTCTTAATAGGCTGATATTGGCTTACTTCATTATCAACTCTTATGGCAGCTTGTTGTTTCCAATATATGTTTTTTACAAGTTTAAGATCTTTTCCATTAATTTGTAGATCTTCAAGCATCCTTATGTTGACATGTCTCACTTTATCGAAAGCCTTTGTGTAGTCAATAAAGCAAAGGTGTAGATCTTTTTTTACTTCTATAGAACGTTCGATTACGGTTCTCAGTATATACACAGCATTTACTGAATCCTTGCCTTCTACAAACCCACATTGTTCTTCTCCTATTTCAGGTTGTATTTTCTTCCTAATTCTTTGCAAGATAATTCTTAGCAAAATCTTCGTGATGTGACTCATTATATTAATTGTTCGATGTTGATCACATTCCAAGGCTCCTGATTTCTTTGGGATTGTAATAAATACAGAATTACATGACTCCTGAGGTATATTTCCAGTATCATATATTGTATTAAGCAGACTTGTAACTTTATCTATTCCAAATTCTTCTAAAGCATTAATCATTTCTGTTATGACGCTGTCTGAACCGGGGGTCTTGTCAGATTTCTTATGTTTAAAAGCATTCTGAGCCTCCATCTTCAAAATTGATGGTCCTTCATTATTATTTTGGACATCATACTGTTCGTCTCTGTTATCGTCATAAAGGTTTTTCACGTAATCGACCATACATGTAAGATCTTATCTTTTTCTATTATGACTCTTCCATCTTGTGTCTTTAGGGAGCCTGCTGATGTACGTGTTCTTTGATTAGTAAGCTCCTGAATTCTTTTGTGCATTAGTTTCGCATTTTTACTGTTGTGTTGTTTTTCAATTTCTCTTCAATTTTTCTTAAGACATGTTTCTGTTGCCTCCTTACATAAGGAGTTTTCGCATTTTTACTATTTTGTTGTTTTTCAATTTCTCTGCAATTTTTCTCAAGCCATGTTTCTTTTGCCTCCTTACATCTATTCTACGATAATAATTATTTAAAACATCATATCAGTAGTTATAAACATTATATTCCATTGTACGTACTATGAATACATAAAGAAACGGGTTATGTTACACTCCCACGCTTGTGTTAGGAAAAATAATAATAATAATAATAATAATAATAATAATAATAATAATAATAATAATGACAATAATAATAACAATAAAATAATGACAATAATGACAATAATGACAATAATAATAATAATAATAATAATAATAATAATAATAATAATAATAATAATAATCTTCTTCTTCTTCAGCTTTCCGAGCCATTGAGGTTCTTTGCTGCAAATACAATCCGTCTCCATTCGTCTCTCTGGTGGACCTTCTCTTGCCAGTCGTTGATTCCAAGTGCTTGTAGGTCTGTACATGTATTATCTCTCCACCGTCTTCTTGGACTACCTCGGGGTCTACGGTCATTTATTTCCTGAGTGTAAGCGAGTTTTGTTTCCCTATTATCTTCCATTCTTTCTATATGCCCCAGCCATTGTAGTCTATTAGCCTTCATGATACCACTGATTAGCGGGGACTTAAACAGATCATAAATGTCTTTGTTACTTCTTCTTTTCCACTCTCCACTTTGTGTTTCCCTAATGGGTCCAAAGATGCGTCTTAAAATTTTGTTCTCAAAGGTTTGTAACAAGGCTTCGTTTCCTTTCGTTGTACTCCAGGTGTCAGAGCCATACAGCACAACTGGTCTGATCAGTGTTTTGTATATTGTGATTTTGGTGTTACGAGATAACGCCTTTGATTTTAGTAGATATTGTAGTGCATAGTATATCTTATTTCCAGAGTTGAATAATAATAATAATAATAATAATAATAATAATAATAATAATAATAATAATAATATGATACATATCGTTTGCAGGACGTTGCGATCAACCTCAACTTTATGTTGATTTTCTAGGCAATATTAATTTCATGAGTTTGTCATCGCATACAGATCGAGAAGTCAACAAGCTAGTCAATCTAAATACAGTCGTAAGGATTGATCGCCCCACCAACGCATAGGCAGTTTATGATTGAGCGAAAGAGGACCAGTTTACAAGCCCTATAGTGCATTAGGAATATAATGATAGCCAGCACCTTGTTTCTGTAGACTAATCGAGCATCTGTGGAAGATATCTTTAATATCAATCCGGGCGCTTTTAAATTTCTGGACATTATCGGGTACTCATGTTAAACTGGGTGAACCGGAGAGTTTAGGTCAATTTTGCAAGTTCCGAACCCATGAACGCTCGAACCACATCACCACTGTGCTGACCAGATAACCACTACGATACCCTGCTTCAAATTATCACCCTGGCTCCCAGTATAACCATGGCTCTCAGTACCACCATGGCTTCCAGTATCATCCTGGTTCCCAGTATAACCCTGGCTCCCACTATCGCCCTGGTTCCCAGTATCAACCTGGCTCCCACTATCACCCTGGCTCCCACTATCACCCTCGCTCCCAGTATCACCCTGGCTCCCAGTATCACCATGTCTCCAATTATCACCCTGGCACCCAGTATCACCCTGGCTCCCAGTATCACCATGTCTCCAATTATCACCGTGGCTCCCAGTACCACCTGATTCCCAGTAACACCTTGACTCCCAGTATCACCCATGCTCCCACTATCTTCCTGGCTCCCACTATCACCCTGGCTCCAACTATCACCCTGGCTCCCATTATCATTGTAGCTCCCAGTATCACTATGGCTCCCAGTATCATCATGGCTCCAACTATCACCCTGGCTCCCATTATCACTGTGGCTCACAGTATCACTATGGCTCCCAGTATCACTATGGCTCCCAGTATCACCCTGACTCCCAGTATCACCATGGCTCCCAGTATCACCATAGCTCCCAGTATCACCGTGGCTCCCAGTATCACAGTGGCTCCCAAGATCACCGTGGCTCCCAGTATCACCGTGGCTCCCAGTATCACATGGCTCCCAGTATCACCCTTGCTCCCAGTATCACCGTGGCTCCCAGTATCACCATGGCTTCCAGAATCACTATGTCTACCACTATCACTCTTGTTCCCAGTATCACCATGGCTCCCAGTATCACCGTGTCTCCCAGTATCACCGTGACTCCCAGTATCACCGTGTCTCCCAGTATCACTGTGGCTCCCAGTATCATTGTGGCTCCCAGTATCACTGTGTCTCCCAGTATCACTGTGGCTCCCAGTATCACCGTGTCTCCCAGTATCACTGTGGCTCCAAGTATCACCGTGTCTTCCAGTATCACTGTGGCTCCCAGTATCACCGTGTCTCCCAGTATCAACGTGTCTCCCAGGATCTCCGTGTCTCCCAGTATCAACGTATCTCCCAGTATCACCGTGTCACACAGTATCACCGTGACTCCCAGTATCACCATGACTCCCAGTATCACCATGACTCCCATTATCACAATGACACCCAGTATCACCGTGACTCCCAGTATCACCATGACTCCCAGTATCACCGTGAATCCCAATATCACCATGACACCCAGTATCACCGTGTCACACAGTATCAACATGACTCCCAGTATCACCATGACTCCCAGTATCACCATGACTCCCATTATCAACATGACTCCCATTATCACCGTGACTCCCAGTATCACCGTGACTCCCAGTATCACCGTGTCTCCCATTATCACCGTGACTCCCAGTATCACCGTGACTCCCAGTATCACCGTGACTCCCAGTATCACCGTGACTCCCAGTATCACCGTGACTTCCAGTATCAACATGGCTCCCAGTATCACCATGACTCCCAGTATCACCATGACTCCCAGTATCACCGTGACCAGTATCACCATTACTCCCAGTATCGCCATGACTCCCAGTATCACCGTGACCAATATCACCATGGCTCCCAGTATCACCATGACTCCCAGTATCACCGTGTCACACAGTATCACCATGACTCCCAGTATCACCGTGACTCCCAGTATCACCGTGACTCCCAGTATCACCATGACTCCCAGTATCACCATGACTCCCAGTATCACCATGACTCCCATTATCACCGTGAATCCCAGTATCACCGTGAATCCCAATATTACCGTGACTCCAGTATCACCGTGACTCCCAGTATCACCATGACTCCCAGTATTACCATGGCTCCCAGTATCACCATGACTCCCAGTATCACCATGGCTCCCAGTATCACCATGACTCCCAGTATCACCGTGTCTGCCAGTATCACCATTACTCCCATTATCATCGTGTCTCCCAGTATCACCATGACTCCCATTATCACCGTGACTCCCAGTATCACCATGACTCCCATTATCACCGTGAATCCCAGTATCACCGTGAATCCCAGTATTACCGTGACTCCCAGTATCACCGTGACTCCCAGTATCACCATGACACCCAGTATCACCATGGCTCCCAGTATCACCATGACTCCGAGTATCACGATGGCTCCCAGTATCACCATGACTCCCAGTATCACCGTGTCTGCCAGTATCACCATTACTCTCATTATCATCGTGTCTCCCAGTATCTCCATGACTCCCATTATCACCGTGACTCCCAGTATCACCATGACTCCCAGTATCACCGTGACTCCCAGTATCACCGTGACTCCCATTATCACCATGACTCCCATTATCACTGTGATTCCCAGTATCACCGTGACTCCCATTATCACCGTGACCCCCAGGATCACCGTAACTCTTTGTATCACCGTGACTCCCAGTATCACCGTGACTCCCAGTATCACCGTGACACCCAGTATCACAGTGACCAGTATCACCA
This sequence comes from Cepaea nemoralis, assembly GCA_014155875.1. Taxonomy (NCBI): domain Eukaryota; kingdom Metazoa; phylum Mollusca; class Gastropoda; order Stylommatophora; family Helicidae; genus Cepaea; species Cepaea nemoralis. The sequence goes on along the minus strand of JACEFZ010007331.1, from coordinate 74,324 downwards.
TGTCTCCCATTATCACCGTGACTCACAGTATCAGCATGACTCCCAGTATCACCATGACTCCCAGTATCACCGTGACTCCCAGTATCACAATGAATCCCATTATCACCGTGTCTCCCAGTATCACCATGACTCCCATTATCACCGTGACTCCCAGTATCACCATGACTCCCAGTATCACCATGACTCCCAGTATCACCGTGACTCCCATTATCACCATGACTCCCATTATCACTGTGATTCCCAGTATCACCGTGACTCCCATTATCACCGTGACCCCCAGGATCACCGTAACTCTTTGTATCACCGTGACTCCCAGTATCACCGTGACTCCCAGTATCACCGTGACACCCAGTATCACCGTGACTCCCAGTATCACAATGACTCCCATTATCACCGTGACTCCCAGTATCACCGTGACCAGTATCACCATGACTCCCATCATCACCGTGACTCCCAGTATCACCATGACTACCATTATCACGGTGACTCCCAGTATCACCGTGACTCCCATTATCACCGTGACTCCAAGTATCACCGTGACTCTCAGTACCACCGTGACTCCCAGTATCACCGTGACTCCCATTATCACCGTGACTCCCATTATCACCGTGACTCCCAATATCACCATGACCCCCATTATCACCGTGACTCCCAGTATCACCGTGACTCCCAGTATCACCATGACTCCCAGTATCACCGTGACCAGTATCACCATGACTCCCAGTATCACCGTGACTCCCAGTATCACCGTGACCAGTATCACCATGACTCCCATTATCACTGTGACCCCCAGTATCACCGTGACTCCCTGTATCACCGTGACTCCTATTATCACCATGACTCCCATTATCACCGTGACTCCCAGTATCACCATGACTCCCAGTATCACCATGGCTCCCAGTATCACCATGACTCCCAGTATCACCGTGACCAGTATCACCGTGACCAGTATCACCATGACTCCCAGTATCACCCTGTCACACAGTATCACCATGACTCCCAGTATCACCGTGACTCCCAGTATCACAGTGACTCTCAGTATCACCATGACCCCCAATATCACCGTGATTCCCAGTATCACCATGATTCCCAGTATCACCATGACTCCCATTATCACCGTGACCCCCAGTATCACCGTGACTCCCAGTATTACCTTGACTCCCAGTATCACCGTGTCACACAGTATCACCATGACTCCCAGTATCACCGTGACTCCCAGTATCACCGTGACTCCCAGTATCACCATGACTCCCAGTATCACCATGACTCCCAGTATCACCATGACTCCCATTATCACCGTGAATCCCAGTATCACCGTGAATCCCAATATTACCGTGACTCCCAGTATCACCGTGACTCCCAGTATCACCATGACTCCCAGTATTACCATGGCTCCCAGTATCACCATGACTCCCAGTATCACCATGGCTCCCAGTATCACCATGACTCCCAGTATCACCGTGTCTGCCAGTATCACCATTACTCCCATTATCATCGTGTCTCCCAGTATCACCATGACTCCCATTATCACCGTGACTCCCAGTATCACCATGACTCCCATTATCACCGTGAATCCCAGTATCACCGTGAATCCCAGTATTACCGTGACTCCCAGTATCACCGTGACTCCCAGTATCACCATGACACCCAGTATCACCATGGCTCCCAGTATCACCATGACTCCGAGTATCACGATGGCTCCCAGTATCACCATGACTCCAGTATCACCGTGTCTGCCAGTATCACCATTACTCCCATTATCATCGTGTCTCCCAGTATCTCCATGACTCCCATTATCACCGTGACTCCCAGTATCACCATGACTCCCAGTATCACCGTGACTCCCAGTATCACCGTGACTCCCATTATCACCATGACTCCCATTATCACTGTGATTCCCAGTATCACCGTGACTCCCATTATCACCGTGACCCCCAGGATCACCGTAACTCTTTGTATCACCGTGACTCCCAGTATCACCGTGACTCCCAGTATCACCGTGACACCCAGTATCACAGTGACCAGTATCACCATGTCTCCCATTATCACCGTGACTCCCAGTATCAGCATGACTCCCAGTATCACCATGACTCCCAGTATCACCGTGACTCCCAGTATCACAATGACTCCCATTATCACCGTGTCTCCCAGTATCACCATGACTCCCATTATCACCGTGACTCCCAGTATCACCATGACTCCCAGTATCACCGTGACTCCCAGTATCACCGTGACTCCCATTATCACCATGACTCCCATTATCACTGTGATTCCCAGTATCACCGTGACTCCCATTATCACCGTGACCCCCAGGATCACCGTAACTCTTTGTATCACCGTGACTCCCAGTATCACCGTGACTCCAGTATCACCGTGACACCCAGTATCACCGTGACTCCCAGTATCACAATGACTCCCATTATCACCGTGACTCCCAGTATCACCGTGACCAGTATCACCATGACTCCCATCATCACCGTGACTCCCAGTATCACCATGACTACCATTATCACGGTGACTCCCAGTATCACCGTGACTCCCATTATCACCGTGACTCCAAGTATCACCGTGACTCTCAGTACCACCGTGACTCCCAGTATCACCGTGACTCCCATTATCACCGTGACTCCCATTATCACCGTGACTCCCAATATCACCATGACCCCCATTATCACCGTGACTCCCAGTATCACCGTGACTCCCAGTATCACCATGACTCCCAGTATCACCGTGACCAGTATCACCATGACTCCCAGTATCACCGTGACTCCCAGTATCACCGTGACCAGTATCACCATGACTCCCATTATCACTGTGACCCCCAGTATCACCGTGACTCCCTGTATCACCGTGACTCCTATTATCACCATGACTCCCATTATCACCGTGACTCCCAGTATCACCATGACTCCCAGTATCACCATGGCTCCCAGTATCACCATGACTCCCAGTATCACCGTGACCAGTATCACCGTGACCAGTATCACCATGACTCCCAGTATCACCCTGTCACACAGTATCACCATGACTCCCAGTATCACCGTGACTCCCAGTATCACAGTGACTCTCAGTATCACCATGACCCCCAATATCACCGTGATTCCCAGTATCACCATGATTCCCAGTATCACCATGACTCCCATTATCACCGTGACCCCCAGTATCACCGTGACTCCCAGTATTACCTTGACTCCCAGTATCACCGTGACTCCCAGTATCACCATGACTCCCAGTATCATCATGACTCCCAGTATCACCGTGACTCTCAGTATCACCATGGCTCCCAGAATCACCATGACTCCCAGTATCACCATGACTCCCAGTATCACCGTGACTCCCATTATCACCGTGACTCCCATTATCACCGTGACTCCCAATATCACCATGACTCCCATTATCACCGTGACTCCCAGTATCACCGTGACTCCCAGTATCACCATGACTCCCAGTATCACCGTGACCAGTATCACCATGACTCCCAGTATCACCATGACTCCCAGTATCACCGTGACCAGTATCACCATGACTCCCATTATCACTGTGATCCCCAGTATCACCGTGACTCCCTGTATCACCGTGACTCCTATTATCACCATGACTCCCATTATACCCGTGACTCCCAGTATCACCATGACTCCCAGTATCACCATGGCTCCCAGTATCACCATGACTCCCAGTATCACCATGACTCCCAGTATCACCGTGACCAGTATCACCGTGACCAGTATCACCATGACTCCTAGTATCACCCTGTCACACAGTATCACCATGACTCCCAGTATCACCGTGACTCCCTGTATCACAGTGACTCTCAGTATCACCATGACCCCCAATATCACCGTGATTCCCAGTATCACCATGACTCCCAGTATCACCATGACTCCCATTATCACCGTGACCCCCATTATCACCGTGACTCCCAGTATTACCTTGACTCCCAGTATCACCGTGACTCCCAGAATCACCATGACTCCCAGTATCACCATGACTCCCAGTATCACCATGACTCCCAGTATCACCATGGCTCCCAGAATCACCATGACTCCCAGTATCACCATGACTCCCAGTATCACCGTGTCTCCCAGTATCACCATGACTCCTAGTATCACCATGACTCCCATTATCATCGTGTCTCCCAGTATCACCATGACTCCCAGTATCACCGTGACTCCCAGTATCACCATGACTCCCACTATCACCTTGTCACCCAGTATCACCCTGGCTCGCACTGTCAACCTGGCTCCCACTATCACCCTGGCTCCCACGTTCTCCCTGGCCCCCAGTATTACCCTGGCTCCCACTGTCTCCCTGGCCCCAGTATCACCCTGGATCCCACTGTCTCCCTGGCCCCCGGTATCACCCTGGCTGCCACTATCACCATATCTCCCAGTATCACCGTCTCCCAGTCTCACCCTAGCTCCCACTATCACCCTGGCTCCCAATATCATTGTGGCTCCTCATATCACCGTGGCTCCCAGAATCACCCTGGCTCCCAGTATCACTGTGGCTCTCTCTATCACCATGGCTGTTCACAGTGTGTACAGAAAATATATTATAACTGGGAGACAGAAAGAAAGAGTGAGAGGGGAAATAGAAAGAGACAACAACAACAACAATCAATCAATCAATCAATCAAGTGCCATGCCGGAAAGCGTGGGAGGTCATGACTCGCCATTTCACTCGATCACCAGTGTCGTGGATTAGCTCAGTGTTCCTGTCTCGTCCATGCCATGTGGCCAAGCCATCCAGGTATTTTCCTCTCGGTCTTCCTCTTGGTCTGTTCCCTTCGATCTTGCCAGTTGTCACTAAGTTCTCCAATCCATTTCTTCTCATAACATGTCCAAACAATTGTGACTGTCTACGTCTAATTTCTCTAATCAGTTTACGATGTTCATTTGTCTCCTGTAGTACCTGGTCATTGGTCTTTCTGGCTGTCCATGGTATTCTTTGCATTTTCCTCAGAAACCACATTTCTGCAGCCATCAGATACTTTTCAGCTTGACTGCTCATTATCCAAGTTTCACATCCATACAAAAGAACAGGCTCTATGTATCCCCTCAACACTCTTTTTCTCGTTTCAATTGACATCTTGTTATTGGTCAGAATGTTTTTCATCTTGCTAAAGGCTACTTTCGCCATGGCGATTCTTGTTCTAATCTCTTCAAGGCATCTCCTATCAGATGTTATGGACTGTTCCAAGATAATTGTACCGATTCACTTGTTGAAGAATATTTCCATTTACTTGTATATTACATTGTGGCACTTCTTTCTTTTTAGTGACGACCATAAACTGAGTCTTTTTACAATTTAATTCTAACCCAAGTTGCTCACTGTGTACAACAACCGCTCCTACTAATTGTTGCAGGTCCTGCGCATTGTCTGCAATTAATACTGTATCATCTGCATATCTAATGTTATTGATGTTTCGTCCTCCAATGCTGATGCCATTTATATTGGAGGACGAAACAACAACAACAACAACAAAACTTTATTTTCCAAGGGTTAAAAATTGGGCACGCAGTCTAACATTCTGCCCTTCTATCACTCTCTTTCATACATTATATCAATCACACATTTCTCAAGGCTAAATGAAAACGGCAGCAATATAAAAGATATGCATTACAAAGGCATGGAAAAAATGAACAATCAATACTACACTACTCAGTAATAGTAATGAAACATAGGAGCAAGGACCACTTACTTCTGCTACGGTGATGTGAGGAGAAGAGCGCAACTCTGACTGCGTAGGGCCAAAGAAGAAAATGAATAAAGAGAAAGAACCTCTCACCGTCCCCAGTTAACAAGAATAGGAAAGAATTAAGGTTTAAGAAGATCCAGGATGGGCCGACAGGGAATTGGAACAATATTCTCCAATTCCAGACAAAGAATTACTCCGAGGGCTGTTCTAAGACCAATGACTATAATAAGAGCCTAGTCAACTAAACAACAAAGTAAGAATAACACAAGCATCATTTGTTTATTAAACTTCTACTCTTATCGTATTATATAAAGACTATGTAGCATCAACAAGAAGTTAGGATACAGCAAAAATCAAACAGCAAAAACATTAATCTAACAAACAGAATTCCTAAGTGTAGCAAACCTTCTGAGTACAGCAAAAACTACTCCAGTAAAAACGTCAAATCTACCAAACACTACTCCACCAAAGGCTTCTAGTATACTAACAACTAATCCACCAAAACCTCCTAGTCCACTAAATACTAATTTACCAAAACCGTCTAGTCTACTTAATAAAACCAGGAGAATCTAAAATCTAAAACTTAGAATTCTGGCTTTTCCACTGCAAAACCTTTCAGCGTCTAACTAAATAAGGTTTACTACAGGCATTGGCGCCTCGTCACTTGGTGTGTGGAACACACAAAAAAAAGGCCGGTTCTACCTGCGCAGGTGCCTTTCATACTGAGGTCTGAACGACTCCCAGAGTTCCAGACAAATCAGACAGGTCCGCGCCCTCATGGCAGGAGTTCCATCCAACATCATCGCGAGCCGAGTACAGTAATGACTGGTGTGGCGGCACTTGTTATTAGCTATGATGAATATACTGGCCTACCAAATGGGGACTGGCTGTTACACTAGGGTATTATTATTATTATTATTATTATTATTATTATTATTATATATTATGTCTATTATTAAGGGGGAAGGTAATCCGTACTGAGATAGTGTTCTAATAATTTGTGATTATATGTATAGGGATTGATGATGTCTTTGATGTCTTGTGGAAGATTGTTCCACAGCTGAGTTGCAGAGTACGTTCAAGCTTGTTTTGTATAGGTCTATCCTAGACTTCGGAATGTGTAATAGAGAGAGGGGGAGAGAGACGGACATAGGGAGATACATAGAGACAGAGTTAGAGAAAGGATAGTGAGATAGGAGATCACAGAGGTTAAAGAAAAAAAAAGGTGATGGAGCAATAGGAGCAGGAAGAAAAACAAGCAACATTGGAGGGAAGTTAACAAACAACATAAGAAACATAACAGTGATTTCCAAAGATACGGAGTGCACAATGACGAAGATACAAACATACACATAAATGATAGTGATTATCTACGAAGATAAGTACCACAGCAAATTTGAAGAAAACAATCCTACAGTGAATGGGGGAATAAAATGCTTGAACAAGTAAAATGTGTTTTTTTCGGTTTATTTGACACCCGCATAGTTAATAACGTATGATGTCACATTTAAGACAGAAATAAGCCAAGGGCATAGAGCATAGAGCATAGAGCATAGAGCATAGAGCATAGAGCATAGAGCATAGAGCATAGAGCATAGAGCATAGAGCATAGAGCATAGAATGTTGTAGACAGAATGCAACAACATGAAGCTGCTGCTCACATATAACATAGCTGAATGAAGCGCTAGCGAAGTTGAGAGCAAGATGTCCTGGTATTGTCATGGGTTTTTCGGATCCCTGATCGACACCATGGCTTGTCGCATGCCAAAGTGAATGACGATTGGCAACCTAATCCTCTCTGCTCTTGGGCCTATACAATTTGATCGTGATATCACATCATTGACCCATAGGAGTAAACAATATAAAATAACACAAAGTAGTGCAGCTTTACATAACAGAATTACGACACATACAAGACGTTGCGGCGATTAGCCTTCATCAGCAAACAAACACATACACAAAACACAAAATATAGTCATGGAGGTCTCTTGTGAGTACATTAAGACGTGACGACAGAATGAGAAGAATAAAAAGATGAAGAAATAAAAGCAATGAAGAGAAATAAAAATTGTCAAAAATTGTTCCTACTTACCTCAGAATTCCGAGCTGTGTATTATTCTTCTCATTCTGTCGTCACCTCTTAATGTAATCACAGGAGATCTGAGTGACTACATGTTGTATACTCTCACTCTCATCGGTGACGTGATGACGGTGAGAACAAGCATTGGTTCGAATCGCATCGGTAACTAACGGGGTATGTGAGCCGGCCTCTCAGAAAGCAATGGCAAACTAATGAGGGTAATCTTGCCAAGAAATCAACATACAGCTGAAAGATGCTGGTATTGACAGCGATGTCCTGTAAAGGATATCCAAAATAAAAACAAAATTATATCAATAACATGATTCTTCTGTTTATTGTTGGAAAAAAAAGGAGTTGGGTTCAGTCATTGGATGGTCTGGGATAGATTAGAGGTAGTATTCGAATAGTTTGTAGTCTTTTGTCCGCTGTCTCGTGTGGGCGACAGGTCACGAAAAAGTGGGAAATAAGTACATTACTTTAGAACCCGTATATTATGACAGGTGACGTGGAATCCACACCGTCCTGTCACAGACGGGTTCTAGAGTAATGTATTTCTGTCCCACGTTTTAGACCAGAGACAGACATGGAAGACAGACCTATTTAAACCAAATAATACCCTCGAGAGAAATCATTCACGTTCCAAGGGGTAACACGAGACGCAATAGACACCTTGAAGACAAACCTAGGAAAAACAAACAGCACAACAAGAACAACCTAGAGACTCGCTACAATGAAAATACTAGCTGAAACATTCTGGGAGACAAATCAAGCACCCTAAAGCATGTGCATATAATGGTAAAGTTCTGTCCATTGTATAATACGCCACTATGGCTACAGCAGCGCAAATATAGATTACAGAAACAAATAGGGCAAACAGGATTTGTCCAGAAGATTGCGTCAAAATACTATCAACAGTATTATGTCAGCTGGTAACATCCAGAGATGAAGAAGCACTAATAGACAAAACAATAAAATTAAGAAATGGAGTAACATCGATCTATCAGGAAGGTTACATTCAGAGATAGAGCAAAATCAATACATCAGAAAGGTATTATCCAGCAATGGAGCACCATAAATCTATCAGAAGAGAAACATCCAGAGATGGAGCAACATCAATATATGGCGAATGAAACATCCAGAGATTGAGCAACATCAACATATCAGGAAGATAACATCCATACATGGAGCAGCATCATTTGACCTGGAAAGTAACATCTAGAGATAGAACAACATCAGTTTGCCAGGAAGTTAACATCCAGTCATGGAGCAACATCAATCTGACAGGAAGATAACATCAGGGATGGAGCAACATCAATTTGCCAGGAAGATAACATCAGAGATGGAGCAACATCAATCTGCCAGGAAGATAACATCAGGGACAGAGTAACATCAATTTGCCAGGAAGGCAACATCAGAGATGGAGCAACATCAATCTGCCAGGAATGTAACATCAGGGATGGAGCAACATCAGTTTGCCATGAAGGTAACCTCAGAGATGGAGCAACATCAATATGCCATGAAGGTAACATCAGAGATGGAGAATCATAAATTTTCCATGAAGATAACATCATAGATGGAGCAACATCAATCTGCCATGCAGGTAACATCAGAGAACGTGAACATCAATCTGCCATGAAGATAACATCAGGGATGGAGCAACATCAATTTGCCATGAAGGTAACATCAGAGATGGAGTAACATCAATCTGCCAGGAAGGTAACATCAGAGATGGAGCAACATCAATTTGCCAGGAAGATAACATTAGAGATGGAGCAACATCAAATTGCCAGGAAGGTAACATCAGAGAAGGAGCAACATCAATTTGCCAGGAAGATAACATCAGGGATGGAGCAACATCAATTTGCCAGGAAGGTAACATCAGAGAAGGAGCAACATCAATTTGCCAGGAAGGTAACATCAGAGAAGGAGCAAAATCGATCAGCCATGAAGATAACATCAGAGATGGGGCAAAATTAATCTGCCATGAAGGTAACATCAGAGATGGAGCAACATCAATTTGCCAGGAAGATAACGTCAGAGATGGGGCAACGTCAGTTTGCCAGGAAGTTAACATCAGAGATGGAGTAACATCAATCTGCGATGAAGATAACATCAGAGATGGAGCAACATCAATTTGCCATGAAGGTAACATCAGAGATGGGGCAACATCAATTTGCCAGGAAGGTAACATCAGAGATGGAGCAACATCAATCTGCCAGGTAGATAACATCAGGGATGAAGCAACATCAATTTGCCATGAATGTAACATCAGAGATGGAGCAACATCAATGTGCCAGAAAGATAACATTAGAGATGGAGCAACATCAAATTGCCAGGAAGGTAACATCAGAGAAGGAGCAACATCAATTTGCCAGGAAGATAACATCAGGGATGGAGCAACATCAATTTGCCAGGAAGGTAACTTCAGAGAAGGAGCAACATCAATTTGCCAGGAAGGTAACATCAGAGAAGGAGCAAAATCGATCAGCCATGAAGATAACATCAGAGATGGGGCAAAATTAATCTGCCATGAAGGTAACATCAGAGATGGAGCAACATCAATTTGCCAGGAAGATAACGTCAGAGATGGGGCAACGTCAGTTTGCCAGGAAGTTAACATCAGAGATGGAGTAACATCAATCTGCGATGAAGATAACATCAGAGATGGAGCAACATCAATTTGCCATGAAGGTAACATCAGAGATGGGGCAACATCAATTTGCCAGGAAGGTAACATCAGAGATGGAGCAACATCAATCTGCCAGGTAGATAACATCAGGGATGAAGCAACATCAATTTGCCATGAATGTAACATCAGAGATGGAGCAACATCAATCTGCCATGAAGGTAACATCAGAGATGGAGAAACATAAATTTTCCATGAAGGTAACATCAGAGATGGAGCAACATGAATGTCCCTGGAAGATAACATCAGAGATGGAGCAATATCAATCTGCCATGAAGGTAACATCAGAGATGGAGCAACATCAATTTGCCAGGAAGGTAACATCAGAGATGAAGCAACATCAATATGCCATGAGGATAACATCAGAGATGGGGCAACATCAATTTGCCATGAAGGTAACATCAGAGATGGGCAACATCAATTTGCGAGGAAGATAACGTCAGAGATGGAGCAACGTCAGTTTGCCAGGAAGTTAACATCAGAGATGGAGTAACTTCAATCTGCGACGAAGATAACATCAGAGATGAAGCACATCAATTTGCCATGAAGGTAACATCAGTGATGTGGCAACATCAATCTGCCATGAAGATAACATCAGAGATGGAGCAATATGAATTTGCCATGAAGGTAACATCAGAGAAGGAGAACATCAGCCTGCCAGGACGATAACATCAGAGATGGAGCAACATCAATCTGCCATTAAGTTAACATCCAGAGACGAAGCATCACTAGAGACGAAATTTACTAGCATACAGTTACATACAGCCTTCAATGGGGAGACAACATTTTGGGTAAATTAATTCGTCTCTTTCGTAGTATGTCCATCCGGCGCCTGTTTTTATTTCCATCTTTTGCAAGGAAAGTTTACACATAGAGCACACCACATACTTGACAGTCCTGCCTTTATTGTCAATCCTACGTCAGTGTAATGCTGAGGCAATGATACAGATGCATACTTCTATATGGTACACATCAACCTTGACTATCGGAAATTACAACTGGGAATCAACATCACAATAACATAACATCCTAGTGTTAATAGCTGTGTTAACGGAACCTTTAGACAATGCTTCGTCTTTAGTGGTTATACATTGCTCTTTTTACGGCAGAAAACACGACGAAATGTCTTTCTATAGTTGGTGCTCATGTGATAGTAACAAAATATGTTGACGCTGGAGTTTGATGCCTCAAAGATGAACACAAATGACCACAGGACAAAAAACGAGTTCACATAACGACCTTGGACGTTGAATTCAGGCACAAAGAAAGACACTGAAGAAACAGCGACACCTGGTGCATAACAAATTATTAAAACAGTCGCTATCATTACCACCATCCTCATAGTCTTTGCTTCCCTCGCAGATTTAGTGTCTGAATGAGAACTGTTAATAGTAACTTCCTTACGCCACTTGGAATTCTTATTCAATTGAATCGCCAGGATTAATGTTAGTACAATAACAGCAACAAACGATGTAAATCCAAGAAGGGAGTAAAGGATGAAGACAATACCTTCGTAATTACGTCTATCACTCGTGAAGAGTAACCCAATAAAAGTCTGGTTTGTAATGAGGTCAAATTTCCAGCCGATGTATGCTGTCTGGTATTCCGGCTCAAAAGACAGAATAATAAGAATATATATGGCGCTTACGATCACTGCGGTTCTTCGTGGAGTGATAATTTGTTTATCTTCAGTGGAAAAGTGATACACAGACATCGTTCTGCCGTGATGAACACAGTGATCCAGCTGGTGATTCTGGCAAAGCAGATGTGTGGGTGTCCGCCTGTCAAGGTAAGCTACCTCATTAGGAGACATGTTGAGACCGGCAGATACTAATAGACCGCTCATGTTTATATTGGCCCAGAATAATGGTATAAGGCTGCAGAGGTCAGAGATGGCCAGGCCGAACAAGCTGATGTTCATGGTATTATGAAACCCTTGTTTGAAGAAGACGACAATGTTTATCACGTTAGCTCCCACACCAAACACACTAATGGCACTGGAGATTACATAGTAGTTGATCATCTGGTAAATGTCTCGATCTCTGTCGCTAAACAGTTTCATGAACAAGTGGTTGCTGCCGTTGTCAGTATTAGCAACTTGACAGCAGTAGGGGACTTCCATTAATGGTACAGAAATGTTCAGTGATAAAATGCTGACGACCATTGCCTCTGCTACAGATCCTGCATTATGCAAATGAATACATGCAATAAAAACAATATGAATGTACATATATTTGCAGGAATTTCGCTTATGAACGTGAACACCTGATCACGAAACGATAAAGACGAAGACGATTATAGCCATGCATTGTCAATTAGAGCCTCGCATATTCAATGTGAATTAAATTATTCAAACATTGACTGTCTTTATAAACTAAGTAGATATTCCAAGGTGACTACTATGACTCAATGACAATACCAATCTTCAGTTAGTAACATCAGTTAGTATCAGTGGAATATATCTTCCACCTATTCTCATAAAGCTGAATGTACATTCATCCACTCAATAGTAACACGAAAATATGTGCGTAGGTTCTCGTGAAAATGCAAATTGAAAACATTCAGGTAATTGTGACTCAGCAGCAAAGTGAGAGGTAATAAATCACAGACTCGGTGTATATACCTTACAACGAACTCAAATCCCGCAATTGCAAATCACAATGCACAAATTAAATGGGATATTAGAAGACATTAAGATTTAAAAAAAAAAAATAAGATACATCACAATACAACGAATCGACATTATAATCTTACTGATCGTAGTAGTCGGAACAAAACAAGCATGAAATTATAACAATTTACTAAATATTGAAATCTAAACATTCAATAGTACTGGTATAAGCCGTTAGGCCATAACTCATGCTCCGTTCTCAAAGACTGGAACACCCCTCCTTCCAATCACTAGCATCAAGTACATCTACCCATCTGTTTTCAAAAACTGAAACACCACTCCTTCCAATCACTAGCATCAAGTACATCTACCCATCTGTTTTCAAAAACTGAAACACCACTCCTTCCAATCACTAGCATCAAGTACATCTACCCATCTGTTTTCAAAAACTGGAACACCACTCCTACCAATCACTAGCATCAAGTACATCTACCCATCTGTTTTCAAAAACTGAAACACCACTCCTACCAATCACTAGCATCATGTACAACATCTCCCCATCTGTTCTCAAATATTGGAACACCACTCCTAATCACTAGCATCAGGTACAACATCTCCCCATCTGTTCTCAAAAACTGGAACACCACTCCTTCTAATCACTAGCATCAGGTACATCTCCCACCCGTTCTAAAAAAAAGTGGAACACCACTTCTTCCAGTCATAATTCTAGGTACAAGATGTCATATCCATTCTTAAAAAAACAAAAACAATAACAACAACATTGAATACTATGTCTCCCCATGGCTAACACCAGGCACAACGTCTCTCGTATGTTCTCATAAAGTTAAACATCACGCCTTCCCATCACTACAAATTCGAACATTGCGCAACGTTTTCATTTCTATATAACAGCTAATAGTGACAGTAACATTTGGTTTCATAGCATACATCATAAAATACACATACAATATTTCCTATAAGACCGACCTTCTTCACTTTCCAGGAAATGTCCTGCTATTGACTTTAAACAGATTGACTTGTAAGATCAGGATGAACATTTCCCGCGAGAATTGGTCTGATCGGTCACATTCGCTACGGCCATGGGGTGTATTTATTACGCCTTTCTTGAAGCACAATGTAAAAGACGATCGTCTGTCAAGAAGGCAAGGCGTCAGTAGTAGTAGTAGTAGTTGTAGTAGTAGTAGTAGTAGTAGTAGTAGTAGTAGTAGTAGTAGTAGTAGTAGTAGTAGTAGTAGTAGTAGTAGTAGTAGTAGTAGTAGTAGTAGTAGCAGCAGCAGCAGTAGAGGTAGTAATAGTAGTAGTAGTAGTAGTAGTAGTAGTAGTAGTAGTAGTAGTAGTAGTAGTAGTAGTAGTAGTAGTAGTAGCAGCAGCAGCAGTAGAGGTAGTAATAGTAGTAGTAGTAGTAGTAGTAGTAGTAGTAGTAGTAGTAGTAGTAGTAGTAGTAGCAGCAGCAGCAGAATCATACTCAGAATAGCAAGTGTCAGGTTGGCACAGAGGCTAGAGCTCTTGCCTTCCAAGAAAGTCGTTCGCTCTAATCTCCAGCAAATGCAGCATTATTCTTACGTACTGCACCAAAATGGAATTGGACATTAGAATGGTCAACTCATTTCCCAATATGATTTGGTGGGTGTACAGTATTTCATTGTGTGTGGGTGTATTTCTCTGTGTATAAGTCAAGCTTCGACAATCTTTTAGTTCACGAGAAGTGTAGCGAATATTGAGTACATTTCACTGCCCCGAGATATATCACGCCAATGCCTTAATGTGCGTATAAAATTATGTAATTCGTACTTTATGAAAATCTTGGGGTAAGTGAATGGCCATTTCTGCGTGGGAGAACTTCTGATACTTTCGGGAGGTCACGTGAGTCTATTGACTATACTTCCGGAGGGTGCTAGCAACGCATTTCACAGTTGATCTTCGAGGCGAAGAGGGTGTTTCTAATGTCAATGTATCCAGTGCATTGTCTGGGAATCCAGATAATGATCTACACCTAAAATCATGTTGAATTTCCTGATAGTCTACCTTTGAAGCGAAGAGGCCACGTCTACTGTATGTTATATCAAGTGTATTTCTGGGGATCCTGATAATGATATATAGTGGTGGTTCTCTTGAAGATATTGTATTCCATTCTGTGGCAGAATAGTTCCTAAGTGAAAGATAAATACTTGTTATAGGTATATCGATTGAATAAGTCTTGCGATATAGGTCAACTAGCGACCAGAGCAGGCTAATCAAAAGCCTGTGTTGTGATCCAGATAAGCGGCGGCCGGTGTCCAGCCGAAAAGAGAAATAATTAATATAATGAACCAGTTTTGTGGTCAGTCTGGGTGAGGCAAGATGATAATTGATTACGATACTTGGTCCAATGAAGGAGTGTTATAAGAAAAGTACTGTTTGTAAATAGGTATTCCTCTTGCACAGAGCTTTCAGTTTGAATACCCTCAAGGTTGGGTTTGAGGCAGGTACTCTTTTAATCATCATCATGTGGCGCGCAAGAGCCATAACGAGTGTTTCACGTCTAATGGGAATATAGGACTATAAGTTATGAAGGCATATCGAAGCAGGTCGGGTGTTATCTGACTAGGCGTATGGAATGGAGTTACAAATAACTTCACACCTGTTAGAGTTATCTAACCTTGAAGTATGTAAACGGACACGAGGCGCGCGCACACTTCTTGCTTTCTAACTCCCGTATTGTTTGAGACTCTTTTAGTAATTGCGGAATAATCTTGTCAGGCTTGTCTAAAGGTTACAACGCCTGTAATATAATCGGAACAGAATGTTCTGGATGTTACTCTACACGTATTTGGGCTGACAAGGGAAGCCAAACAGAAGGGTCTATTGTCTTTATACACACCAGACCATCTATGTACCATAGGAAAGGAGTAGAAAAGCGACAGAGACAAGAACACAGACTCTTCATTTTGTTTGTATATCTTTATTAGAATTTCAGGGAAGATTTACCAGCACAGCAGGGACATCTTTAAGCAACCTTGGCCAGTATGGGAATGCTTGTACCTGTTACCCTAATACTTACATCCTCTGTCTGACGCGATAGACTGTGTTAGCTAGAGGGGTATCCTTGCCATGACTGATAATTCACCGTAGGCCTGGGAATCTGTCATATTGCTGATCTGCACAGTCTATTATAGATATGTCTGAGGCTTGAAGAGCTGATCACACTACAGAGTGTCAATGTCTATAGGTGTGATGTATTAATAACAGGTGAGATGGATGTGTACACCGGGTCTCTTCTTTCTTATAGGAGCCCCTTTCATTTCCCGTTTTTCCTTATTTGATTGATGTGCCACCGAGGAGAAGTATCACCTCCAGTCAACTTAAACAAGAAGACTGGGCCATCAACATAATGTACTCTGACGACCCCTGGATGACCAAACTATCTGATGTTGCATATTACAGTATGGTCGGAGAAACAGCCCTGTGGCCTAATGAACGTTGATCCTGACTAGGCTCAAGTACAGATAAACACAAATAATAAATTGGGAGAACCGTTGAGGCCACTAAGACGATTACATAAATGGACACACATAGTATTATTTGGCACTTCACAGAAGAAGAAGAAGAAGAAGAAGAAGAAGAAGAAGAAGAAGAAGAAGAAGAAGAAGAAGAAGAAGAAGAAGAAGAAGAAGAAGAAGAAGAAGAAGAAGAAGAAGAAGAAGAAGAAGAAGAAGCAGAAGGAAATAGAGATTAGAAGACGCAGTAGACAACATAAAATTTGAAAGCTATAATAGTTACCAACCGGGATCGAACCTGTCGCCTCCAAATGACGATGGCGCCTCGCTGCAGGAACTAGTTGGTCGTGCGTCGAAGTATACTTGTTCCTGCAGCGAGGCGCCGTCGTCATTTGGAGGCGACAGGTTCGATCCCGGTTGGTAACTATTATAGCTTTCAAATTTTATGTTGTCTTGTGCGTCTTCTAATCTCTATTTCCTTCTTCTTCTTCTTCTGTGAGTGCCAAATAATACTATGTGTGTCAATTTATGTAATCGTCTCAAGTACAGAGAAGCTCCGAGAATTCAGGGAGGATCAGGTAAATGTACCCTACCACCTGTGTCTACATCACTTACCAACCATAACACTGACGAGACTCTGGTGGAATGAAGAGACTGTCCTCCAGACTAGTCTCACCAAACTCAATGTTTCTGTCTGTTTGTCTAATACATGAATGTCAGTCCAGAATCTGAATCTTCATTAAAGATTCTTAAGCTACATGTCTTGATATTGTTGTCTATAGTCAGGTAGTTGTCGGTGTGTGTCCTAAGTAGTCACACAGGAAGTTAGCGTCCGGGCACTGTTCCGGTGGCAACGAGTTAATAGGAGACAGAAGTTAATTTATAACTCTAAATAAAGGTATCGACAACAACTAAGATCTAGACCAGTGTTGTTACACCTACCAATACGTCTCCAGAAACGAGCCATCCTCATAAAATGTGAGCTAATCTTGTTCATAATTTTCCAAGAATTATTTATCAAAGAGGACGAGGATATTGACTACCACATCGTGTATGTCGTGGCCCAGAATATGTTGTCAGCCATCACGTGACACCCGGACGACAGTATATGTTTAGAACTACATTTCACAGTGTCCTGACAACACTACAGATTCATACACGTATAATGACTGTTTTAGATTTACGAAGCGTAAACGTGGCCGCGAAGATTATCATTTGGTAGATGGTTAGCTGGTTAGCTAGTTAGCTTGTTAGTTAATTAGTCACTTAGTTAATTAGTTAGTTAATTAGTTAGCTCCATCTAATATAAGGGTATTCCTCTTGTAGTTCACGGTGTCAAGGTGAGGCTTAAGCAGAGGAGAGTGCCTGTTTATGGACTTATATAGTCGTGGTTCCAATGGCTTCTGTTATTCCCTCTGTCTATCGTTTACATGTTCGGCCTCTTCTTCTGCTTCCGTTTTGTCTATACATCATTGTTGTTGTGGTATACTCTTTAATGGTAGCCTAGTTGTGTGAACAGTTAATTGCATACACTTTACAGGACGTAGCAGTCAACGCCAGCATTTTTCTGACTGTTCGTTATTTCTGGGCAAGTTTACGTTTGTCATTACTTTCTGAACAACCGGCACCCATCCCAATTCACTAACAACCAACACAATGCGATCTAATCCCAAATCACCAGCAGCTGTATTTCGAACCCTGCATGCGGGATAACGAACTGCGTCCGTAAATACTTCGCCACGGAGCCGGCTAGTTATATGGTCGAACCATTTATCTTACTGTTTTATGGTAAAATCTAGCACTTCTACAACCCCCACTTTAGTCCTGATTTCTTTATTTCTGATTTTCTTTCTTCTTGATACGTTGAGTATTCTTCTCACAAATCTCATTTCGGTTGTTGTAATTTGTCTTTTCTCTTTTTCTGTCATTGTCCAGGTTTGGCATTGGCAGCATAGAGTTGGTAGGAAGATTGTGTTGTAGAGTGTTTGTTTTTTAAGAATCTATTGATACATGTTTGTTCTTTAGTATTTGTGCTATTTGTCCAATGAGTCGGTTTGCTTATGGCGTCTATTTTCGATCTCGTCTTCTGATTTGCCATTGTATGATATTCTCCTTCCTAAATGTCAGAGTGCCATCGGAGTAGTCAGACTTGTGCAGAGTCATAATCACATTGAGCCGAGAGTGCAGGGAGTGGCCAGCAGGGGCCACGGAAGTGGAAATCCAGCAACTAATTCAGGATAATGCCCGTTCGGGTGATGTGTTCATCTACACCAGGGGTCACCAAACTTTTTTCACGGCGGGCCGGATAACTGACAAAATGACGAGCGCGGGCCGGATACTCATTCTGTACAATACTTGCGCCGGACTCCGTGGCGAAGGTCTTACGGACGCTGTTCGTAATCCCGTATACCCACCTTCGAAATACAACTGCGAGCGATTTGGCAGCAGACAACGTTGCGCTGGTTTTTACGCTATGTTATGGGTGCCGGTCGTTCGAAAAGCAATGGTAAACTACTGAACATAAACTTGCCAAGACATCAACAACAGCAAACAATGCTGGTGTTGACTGAAAACGTCCTGTAAAGGATATGCAACTAACTTTAACAATAATTTTAAGCTAGAACGAAAGCTCTGGGAAAAAAGACGAAAAACTAAGTTAATCTTGGAAAGATCGTGCAATGCACACAAACAAACAAACAAACAAACAAACAAAAAACAAACAAACAAACAAAGACAACCAACATATTTATATTTATTTACTAAACAAAGTTATCAAAGAAGGCGACGTTAGCAACAAGATAGTTACATCAGACATATTGTGCACATATCCGAATCTCACAAACTAAGCAGCAAAAGAGGATAGTGAGTTTTGTGAAACTGACGTGTGGCTTTCAAAATACCATCAATGTTTGGTTTGGAATTGCTGCATCCAATCAAGAGAATTGCTTTCAAATGTTCATCATTCAATCTCATTCGATGTGGTGACTTCACAGACTTCCTTTTTGAAAATGTTAGCTCACAGACATATGTTGTTCCAAACAATGATGTCATACCAGCGGCAAATTTCTTAAGTTTCGGAAACTCAACATCAGGTAAGCAGCGGTACTTCCTTCTCAATGAGCTCCAACTGTAATTCAACTGGCACACCATTAAGGTTACAATCAAACGGATTCTGGAACAGAAGGATGTCACTCTCAAATCTGTCAAGATCTGAAAATCTCTCCAAACTCTTTGAAACAGTGAAAATGAGAAAGGTTTTCTCCTTCCAGTTGTGCTTCCAACAATGACAGATTTCTTCGAAATCCTTTGATGGTTCTGTAGAGATCACAGACGAGGTAATACTTTCCCTGAAGTTTCAAGTTCAGTTCATTCATATCGACCAAAATTGACAACTTTGACAGCCAGGTAGGATCTGACAGCTGTGAATCAGCTTTATCTTTTTCAGTGAGGAAAACATTTATTTCGTTTCGGAGCTTGTAAAAACGAAGCAGGACTTTGCCGCAGCTGAGCCACCTGACTGATATGTGATAAGGCAAGTCACAGAATTCAGAATCAATTTCTTCAAGAAAAGCCTAGAACTGACGGTGAATGAGTTCATGTTCCCGAATGAAGTTCACAGCAGAAACTACTGGTTTCAGTACACAAGAAATATCTAAATCTTTTCCACAGAGTACTTGCTGATGTACGATGCAGTGTATGAACAGAGCGCCCGGAATTTGCAAATCTTCCAAATGAGTCCTGATCTGCCCCAACAGACCCTTCCTCACTCCAGTCATGTTTTTTTCCCTCATCAACTGTAACACCTCGAAGCTGATTCCACCGAAGGTTATAGTCTTGGAAAATTGTTTGCACTTCCACGAAAATGACTTTCCCAGTTGTTGTTCCATGCATGCTGCAAACGGACGCCAACTCTTCCGTTATCTGAAAATCCAAATTGATACCACAAATGAACACGAGAAGTTGTGACGTACTCGAGAGATCAATAGACTCATCCAGCGCCAGAGAATACTACAAAGTTCCTAGCTTTCTCGCGTATCTGTAGCACTATGTTCTCTCCAAGTTCTTCTGTTCTCCGCACAACTGAACTTGCCGAAAGGCTGATAGTTCCAAACAAATCGGCTTTCTCAGGACACAAGTCATTTGCTGCTTCGATCACACACACTCTTTAATGACGTTGCCATCAGTAAACGGTTTTCCTCGTTCTGCCATCTTATGCACTGTTTTGTAACTTGTACGAGTGACAGATTCATTTTCAGCAAATTTTCTCGTGAAGAGATTTCTTTACGTTTCAAAACCACGTTTAATGGTCTCATATTTCCCAGAGCGTAATTTTCCAGAAAACTTTTAATATGTTGATGGATGTTTTGTTTCGTAGTGACGCCGAAGATTGTACTCTTTCAAAACGGCAACACTTTCGCTGCATATTACGCAGCTGGTTTTCTGGTCCTTTGTTTCCACAAAGAAGAACTTTACTCCTCACTCGGCGTCCACTTTTCTTTTCCTACTAGCCATAATTAAGGGTGAAGTACACGGGATCTGAAAATGAAAAAGACATTACATTAGAAACATAATTAAAATCCTATTGAAACACAAGAAAAGCAGAGGACTAGGGGTCACTGGTGAAGCTACAGCTCATCAAAGGTACATATACAGTTTATAGGTACCTTTGTGTAACCGCACAGAGATGATAGAGATAATAGCACAACGCCGACTGTTCATGGGCCGTCGAAGAAGAGAGGAATAAGAAGACAAAGAGAATCTCATTCTATCTCTATGGCTAACAAGAAAAAACAACGATTTAGAGATATCAGAAGAAATTCAGATCAGTGTACAGGGAATCAGAATAATGTAATTATAAAGATACAACAACATCTGATTAATAATGCCAATGCCCTAATATATAAAATTCATGATTAGATGCAATGACAAAATAGGCATCCCCATGAATAAACATACACATGATCATCCTACACAGTACCATTGATATTCCATCACAGCTTGGGTAGTCATCCAACACAGTACCAGTGATCTTCCATCACAGCATGGGTAGTCATCCAACACGGTACCAGTGATCCTCATCACAGCATGGATAATCATCCAACACTGTAACTGTAGCCTGATACACAACACCAGCAATTATCAGACAACAAGATGGAACAAAGGTCATTCATTCAGTAGCATGTCCTTTGCAGAACCTCGCTCCCATAACAACCTTCCGGAAAACCTCTCGATCATAAGCAAGATTTCCCGCTTCAGATACATCCATCTGGAGATCATCCGCCACATCCTGCACCCATCTTCTCTTTGGCCTTCCTCTTCCTCTCTTCCCAGGCATATATCCCTCCATCATTGTTCTCAGGCACAGACATAGCTATTATATTCCTATATTCTTATTTAAACTATGAAGGTTCGTTCAAAACTCACCCCACAGCAGATAATCGTCAATCCACAATCAAGATCCTCTTGGATCTTTTGGATCTTCACAGGGCCTGTCTACCCTCTCAACTGCGGTCTGGAAAAACAGTGGCTACGCTCGGCCGTGCCTGGGGCATGTTCGCCCATCTACTTGGTAGTGGCTCAGGGGTTTAAGTTCAAACCCTCTGCTGAAAATTAGACATCAGCATCTCTTCGGCCTAAGTTGTTCCCAATGCCAAAGAGGCGGGAACATGGCTTTACTGGGCTGTTATAGGCACGCCAACACAACATCCCAGCATCCTATACATATTTTACCAGGGTATCAAGGGATATGCTACTCCATACTCTTGTAGAGTCGCGGCAGGCGGCTTCATTTGGTAATAGAATATATCTCATAATAAGGTTCGCAAAGTTTATAAATAGGGCCACCTAAATAAACAACCTAGTGCAGCCAGGAGGTCTCCGCACGTGTGAAGATCTCCTATTATTCTAAACATAATATTTACATTTAAATTGTATCACAACGTCTCGTGTTTCATAGTTATATCAAGCAAGTTCGAGTACCGACGGCGGGCCGGATGAAATGACGTCGCGGGCCGGATCCGGCCCGCGGGCCGTAGTTTGGTGACCCCTGATCTACACAGATGGCTCGGTGTCAAGAGGTAGGAGAAGTGTTTGGGGGTTCATAGCCAAAGCTAATTAATGGTCGACGTTTGGTGAGGAGAGCCTGGCATATGATACCACAACATTTAGCTTTAGATGGAGGTGGAGGCGATCACTGGAGGTCTCCGCTGGATGGAGAATACGATACACACATAAACACACACATCGTGATTCTAACCGACTCAGAAAGCATGCTGAGGAAAGTGAGGCAGGCATGCTTCGTGCGGAGTGGCTTGCCTCGCTTCGGAGGACACGGGTGGCAAGCATCGCCTGGATCTTTTCTCCGGGGTATGCCAGAGTGCTGGGGAATGAACAGGTGGACAGATTGGCTGGACTCTGCAAAACTTGGTGGAACATTGATGCATGACAAGGCAGACGTGGTTGGGTCCTTGTGGGAGCACTTGCACACATCAGAGGAGCAAATGGATCACCATGGTCTGGCAAGAATGAGGCAGCGAGGAGTGACGAGGGGTTCTGGATGACGCTTGACGCTTAGAGGAAAGGCGAGACGGACATATAATCAGATTGCTACTGGCACTATAGGTGTTGGAACTCTTCGCTGTCTACTGAGGATGGGGATGGAGTGCTTATGGGAATGCCCCGAATGCTGTGATGTCGGTTCTTAAATCAATCAATCAATTAATCAATCAATCAATCAACCTACTTCCTAAATACCTGAAGCTAGTTGCGTGTTTCAAATGTCATTTTAATTCGAATCTTTGTTGTTTTTCTTCTTTGTTTATAGTTATTACCTCTGTTTTTCTGATGCTAATGTTCATGTTATGCTCCTTACACACTTCGCTTAGGCTATTTTTCAGACACATTATGAGAAGAACTAAATTGGAGAATTTGGTGACAACTGGCAAGATTGAGGAAAAAAGAATAATGGGAAGGCAGCGCAGTAAATAACTGGAAAGCTTGGCCACGTGGTATGGTCGAGACACGAGCACAGAGCTGATCCACGACTCTGGTGATCGTGTGAGATGGCGAAACATAACCGCCCACGCTTATCGGCATGGTACATGTTGATGATGATTTATGTGGGCTTGTAATTCTGCTTCTTATTTTGCTGTTAGTGTTGATCGTCCGTAAATAGGAGTTCTCTAACGATGTAATTCGAAGTTGGTTTTTCTTGTGTGTTCTGTTCGTCATGCGGTGTTGTTACGGATATGGTTGGCTGGTTTCTTTACATATGCTGGTTATGAGCAAGAGGGGGTGTGGGGGGAGGAGGAGGAGGACACAACCTTGTCGTACTCCGGATCTTATGGTAAAGGGTTATAAGTATCCTCCATTTATTCTTACCGACCATTCATTGTTGTTGTATAAACTTCTTCATAAGTTTGTAAGATGTGTGCTTACTACGTTTATAGTTTTCTGGGTCAGTTTGTAACTTACTCAGAAAGCATGCTGACGAGGGTGAGGACGGGTAGCCTTTGTGCGGAGTGGCTTGCTTCGCTTCGGAGGTCACGGGTGATAAGCATCGCCTGGATCTTTTCTCCGGGGCATGCTGGTGTGCTGGGAAATGAACAGGCGGACAGATTGGCTGGCTGTACAGAACTTGGTGGAGTATTGATAAATGACAAGGCAGACGTGGTTGCGGCCTTGTGGGAGCACGTGTACACCTCGGAGGAGCAAATGGATTACCGTGGTCTGGCAGGAATGAGACATCGAGGAGTGACAAGGGGATCTGGCAGACGCTCAACGCTCAGAGGAAAGGCGAGACGGACATATAATCAGATTGCTATTGGTACTATTGGTGTTGGAACTCTTCGCTGGCTGCTGAGGATGGGGACGGAGCGCTTATGGGAATGCCCGAATGCTGTGATGTCGATTGCTAAATCAATCAGTCAATCAATCATACATATCGTTTAAGTATTTCCCACAGCTTGTTTCTATCTACTCTATCACATGCCTTTTCTTGGTTGACATTGGCTACGTAGACCAATTGATCAAGTTCGATTGATGTTTCTATAAGTTGTCTAAGAGCAAAGATGGCAAATGTGAATCCTATGTTTGATTCCTAATTCCAATTTGAGTTTCACTTAGCTAGGGTTTTATTGTAGGTCGTTGTCTTTTATCTATAATTTTGCAGGTTATATTTCCAGACGATTCAAAAGGGAAATCCTCTATTGTGTGCAGTATCTCCCACTGCCTATGATTTTCCAACATTGGGATACTTATGGTGTTTCCCCAGACTCGAGGTGTCTGTTGTTCTACCCAACCATGGTTAAATAGTCTATGTAGCCATGAAGTTCCGAGTCAGATGGGTTGCGGCGATACTCTATGAGGGTAAGGTTACACTGCGCATGGTTTCCTGAACTTCTGACCCATGTAGTATTGCACCTGAGTTGCTACATGGATAAGCCTTGTCCCCAGTGCTCTTTAATGTCTACACCAGCAAAATTGCAGCTATTGAGACACCAGGTGTGGGTAGAATCTTGACATTCGCAGATGTTGTGCTGGTGTACAGACAGGGCAGAGACATGGCCAGTTTGGCGAAAGACTTACAGGTGGCAGTAAACAGGTTAGCGGAGTGGTTCAGGGACGCAGGGGCCATTATAAACCCAGACAAGGCATCGGTTGTGTGGTACTCCCTGGATAACCGGATCGTCAAGGCAGATGTCCCAGGTATTATGTTGAATGGATGTCCTATTATTAGAGAGTGAACTGAAGTACTTGGGCATCACCTTTGACAGGTGATTATCTTTTAAGGATCATGTGGAGGTTTTGGTGGTGAAGGCTAGTAGGGAACTTAATGCATTAAGTGTGATGGCAGCAACCGGGGTAGATCAGAGGATGCTTTACAGGCTCTTTCAGCAGTTAACAATTTCTGTCATTGAGTATGGTTTGGGGCTGCTGACAGTATCACATAGCCAGCTGGAAATTTTGGAGCGCATACAGAATGCTGCCATGCGGTTAATTCTGAGGTGCACAAAGGACACACCAATTATATGCATCAGGCATATACTGGCGCTACCAACAATGGTGGACAGGCATAGGGTCCTTCAGGCCAAATGGTACCTGAGATTTACTGCAGATAGGGATCACTCCATGCATGAAGCCGTGGATATACACAAGGGTCATAGACAAAGACGAGGCAGGTACTGGATGGCACAAGCAGAAATATCTATACGTCAGATGTGTGATATAGAGACTATCAATAGTGAAAAAGAGTTGATTAAAGTTCCGGAAGACATGACGGACTGGCAAAATGTAATAATAACAATGGGTCGGGAGTGCAGAGAATGGGCAGCCGTCCGCACTGAGTTTGAAATGCATCCAGAGTAACACACATCAAGGTGTCGTAGTCATCTACACCGATGGGTCAGTGGTGAGAAACAGGCGTACTGGTGGGTGTTTTATTGTCTTGAAAAAGGAGAGTCTGGCATATGAGACTACGACCTCCAGCATGAGAATGGAGGTGGAAGCAGTAACAGTGGCAATCCGTTGGTCAGAGGAGACTAAAGCAACATACATTGTATTCATTACGGATTCAAAGAGTATGCGTAGAAAGGTGCAGAAAGGACTGTTTCGTGGAATGGCTACCGTCGCTTCAGAGGTCACAGATTGTGAGAACTGTATGGATAGTTTGCCCTGGCCATGCGGGGGTGCGGGGGAATGAACTGGCTGATAGGCTGGCAGAGAATGCACCTCTTTGTGGTAGACTGCCTATGGACAAGTGGGAGGTGGTCATGCGTTTGTGGGACCAAGTGGAGAAGGAGGAGTAACTTATTGAGAATTCGTATGTGGAAAGAATGAGATTGCTGGGAATCGGTAGAGGTTCTGTGAGAATCTCAAAACTTAGATTGAAGACTAGGATAACGTTAAATCAGATAGAGGTGGGAAAGATTAGTAGTATGACTCTTTGCTGGATGTTGAACTGGGGGACGGAGCACATATGGGAATGTCCTGAGTGCAGTGATATTAGTTCTTACCTCAATTCAACTTTCAGTATATCTGGTTCTAGTTCTTCGATGGCATCTGCATCAGTTTCTTGGATTCCCGTGGCATCTGATGGAATGTTCAGAAGTTGTTAGAAATACCGCCTTCATCATTTTATGATTTGTTTTTGTTCACTTATTGGTTAATAATTTTCGCGGTAAATTAATTCAGTTGATTCTGCTTATCGCACTAATCGTTTTGTAGAAGTTTCTAGTTGCCTACTTGTAGTTTTTATTTAGGGTTTCGCCATATTCCTTCCGTTCTTTTTGTTTGTCTCTCTTTATTACCAACACGTGTACTTCGTGCTATTCTATATTCGATGTAATCGTGATCTTGTTTGCTTTTCTGCCATTTTATATACTTTTTCCTTTTTGTCTGTTACAACTGCCTTTTTTTTTTCTCTCTGCTTTCCACACACTTGTTATTTTCTTTATCCGTGTTTTGCGTTTCTTCTTGGTTCTATGTGTCATTTTTACAGTTTTTAAAATATTTGATTTTAACATCTCCCATTCTTCTTCCACGGATATTTCATTCTATAGGTAGGTTTACTAATAACTAATATTTCATTTAATTCTTTCTCATACGTTTTCCTCACTGTCTCGTCTTGGAGGTTTTGAAAGTTTACCAATTCCTATGGTATGTTTTTTCCTGGTCTTTGCTTTCTTCTTCTTTTGGTTCTTATTGTGGTTAGTAACTGCTTTGTGATTTGTGTTTATACTTATGTTGGGCTCTGCCCTTGCATCTGATATATTTTTCTTTCTATTATTTCTTGTTAATATGAAATCAATTTCGTTTATTTTCGTCTAGATCGTTCCATTTGGTTCAGGTGTATACTTATGAGTCTTTGTGTTTACAGAATGTATTTGTTAAAATGAGGTCGTGTTTAGTACATAGCTCTATAAATCTACTTCCATTATCACTTCTTTCATTGCGGTGGTCTCCAAATGCTGCAAGATGTTCCACTGTGTCCGCTCTATTATGATCTACTGTTGCGTTGAAGTCCTCCATAACTATGATGGAGTCTTGCTTATATGTTGTATTACGTATCTCGTGGATGTCTTTGAAGTACTCCTCATATTCTTGCTCTTTGTTGTTTTTATTACATGGTGCGAATATTTGTATATCATCATCATCATCATAAGTGCCCTGATAGATGGCGTAGGCGTTCATGGTTCTCCACAGATCTCGGTCTTTGGTTTTCTGGATCAACTCTGCTGCTGATATTCCTCCATGCCACCGTCTCAATCCATCCAGTATCATTTCTCTTGATCTGCCTCTGCCTCTCTTCCTCTCGATCTTTCTAGTTGTCACTATGTTCTCCAATGCCTCTCTTCTCATCACATGACCAAAGAAAGCTGTTTGTCTCTTTCTTATTGGTGTATATAATGTTCTGGTTTCATTAGACTCTTTCAGGCAGTCGTTGTTAGTTACTCTGGCAGTCCAAGGAATTTGCAACATTCGTCTTAAAAACCACACCTATGTTGCTTCTAAGTTCTTTCTAATTTGTTCATTTACATTCCAAGATTTGGTACCATACAGCAAAACTGGCTCTATGTAGCATTTTAGCTCTCTCTTTCTTACATTCATTGATAGCGACTTATTGCATAAGATAATCTTCATTTTCGGAAATCTGGCTTTTCCCTGCCCTATTCTGCTACGGTTAGCGGGGGAGG
Source organism: Cepaea nemoralis (assembly GCA_014155875.1). Classification (NCBI taxonomy): domain Eukaryota; kingdom Metazoa; phylum Mollusca; class Gastropoda; order Stylommatophora; family Helicidae; genus Cepaea; species Cepaea nemoralis. The sequence continues at coordinate 46,059 of JACEFZ010007331.1, read as the reverse complement.
GGTATCCCTAACAAAGGAGATGTAAGACGCCTCCTTTCCTCCCTTAGTCTACGGGACACCCTTGGGCGAGGTGTAGTACCCGTTTAGCCCCCTGCAATCAGGGTTACGTGAAGCCATGGAAGCAGGTGGTGGATGGAGAGTGAGAGCAGACGACAGATAGATGTTGGTTATGGTCTGCACTCTGCGGCGATAGGCAGATGATCTCATCAGTGGAGACAATGGCAATGGCCACCGACTAGTACAGTCACTGCCCAGAAGAAAAGCAATGGCAAACTACCTTCTGCAAAACTTGCCAAGAAACCATAACAACCATGAAATAAAACATAATAAGAAAGAGATCTGGTGGCGAGACCCCCAGGCCAGGCTGATCAGATAACACTGGGGAAGAGTGTGATACAGGGACCAGTACTAGTAATCGTGATGATGGAGTTAACCCTGTCTGTGTTACCAAGAAAATCTCCGGTGTCAGACTAAGAAACATAAGTGAGAATAGGAACGTGGAATGTGAGAAGTCTGTATGAGGGGAAGCTTAAAGTAGTATGTGATGAGATTGAGAGGTTAAATATTCAAATTTTAGGAATTAGTGCGCATCGCTGGACATTTCACAACTGAAAATGGAAGTCTTTTCATGTATTCTAGTAGAGACGTCGGAGGTCAGAGTGGAGTGGCATTTTTTTTTTAGACAAAATAAAACTAAAAAACTGCAAAAGCTTTAATAGGTAATAACCCTAGTTAGTGATAGAATCCTCACTATTAGACTTAAAGGCCGTCCAGAAAACACAAATCTCATACAGATATATGCACCTACTTCAACAGCAGAGGAGGACGAAATTGAAGATTTTTACAACACACTGCAAGACACATTCAATAAGATTGGTCGTATTGATATAGCAATAATAATGGGAGATTTTAATGCAAGAGTAGATACAGGAAGAGCTGAAACTGAGAGACACGTTTTAGGAAAATTTGGATAGGGAAATAGAAATGATGCAGTTGACAAATTAATTGAATTTTGCACAGAAAATGTGTTAACGATAGCCAAAACATTTTTTAAACAACACCCAGGAAGATTTTTCATATTGGAGTCCCCGGAGAGAATTACCAAAAATCAGATAGATTATATTTTAATACAAAGAAGATGGAGATCAAACATAACATCTGTAAAAACCCTACGACGTGCAGACTGTGATACAGATCATCAGTTATTAGAAGCAGATCTGAAATTAAAACTCAAAAAGCTTACCAGAGGACCAAGGTCACTCCGTTTTGATCTCACAAAAATACCTGATTCATACAACGTAGAAGTTAGGAATCGTTTTGTGGTCTTGATATCTGTACAAGAGGAAATGACACCTGATGAACTGGCAGTACAAGCTAGAGATATCTTGATAACAGCAGCCAAAGATCAATTCCGACCAAGAAAAAGCAACTTAAACCATGGTTTACATCAGACACATTAGAATTAATGAAACAACGAAGGGAACTGAAACAAAAAGGAGATGAATCCGATAACAGCAGGATGAAGTATAAATCTTTAACTCGAGAAATAAGAAAGAACACAAGAAAGGACAAAAATCAATATATACAAGATTGCTGTACCAGAAAAGAGCAATATCATAAGACTGGAAGAGATAACGAAATGTTCAAAGAAATGAAGTTATTGACAAGAAATGTTCAACCTCAAGTGAATGTTATCTGTGACAAGATGGGAAATACCTTAACAGAATCTAGACAAATTCTAGAAAGATGGCAGGAATACTGCAGTGGAATGTATGATATGAGTGACAGTGAGGATATGAATGAGATACATGAGCCAATGACAGCAGAGACAGAACCTGAACCCACATTAGATGAAATTGCATGGGAAATAAGAATCTGAAGAATGGTAAATCATCTGGATGTGATGAGATACCAGCTGAGCTAATTAAAGTGGGAGGAGAAGAAAGCATACAAATCTATCACGCAATACGTAAAAAGATATGGAAATATGGTATATGGCCAAAAGATTGGAAGAGAACTATCTTCATTCCAATACCAAAAAAGGGCAACCTGAAATTATGCACCAACTATAGAACTGTTGCCCTGATCAGTCATGCAAGTAAAATTCTACTAAAAATATCATAATGGGCAGACTTCGTAAGAAAATGGAAGAAGAAATTAACGTGGTTCAAGCTGGACTTAGACAAGGAAGAGGAACAAGAAATCACATTCTCAGTATGAGTTTAATAATAGAGAAGTGAAGAGAATTTAATTTAAACCTATTCTCATGTTTTGTGGATTATTCAAAGGCATTTGACTGTGTACAACATCAGAAACTTTGGGAAATCATGAGGAATATGGGCTTTCCATCACATTGTAGTACAACTCGTAACAATGCTCTATCTAGATCAACAAGCAGAGGTTAGAATAGATGGCGAGACATCAGACTGGTTCGACATCAAACAAGGCGTCCGTCAGGGTTGCGTGCTGTCACCCTATTTGTTTAACCTGAACGCCGACAATATAATGAGAAATGTAAGAGATGGTATAAACAGGGAGCTATATGATGCCCTAAATATCGGTGGTCATGACATACCAGAGATTCGGTACGCTGATGATACAATATTGCTATCTACAACACAGAATGGTATAGAAAACCTAATAGCCTCAAGCCAATTGAATAGTGAAAACCACAACTTATATCTTAACATAGCAAAAACAAAAAAAAATGCATACAGATAAAACTACTATGGAGAAAGAAATATATGTTAATGAGGAAACATTGGAGGTGGTGGACAATATTGAATATCTTGGGTCACTGATTACCAACAACGGTGACACAATGAAAGAAATTAAACGACGACCATCCATTAGACGTAGACAGTCACAATTTTTTGGACATGTTATGAGAAGAAATGATTTGGAGAACTTGGTGACAACTGGTAAGATCGAGGGAAACAGACCAAGGGGAAGACCTAGAAACAAGTATCTGGATGACTTGGCCTTGTGGCATGGTCGAGACAGAAACACGGAACTGATCCACGACTCTGGTGATCGAGTGAGATGGCAGAACATGACCGCCCACGCTTACAGGCATGGCACATGATGGATGGATGGATGGATCTATTGTTCTTCAAAGACTAAAACAACTGAATAAATTATGGACTGGGACAGACATAACTACAAAAATTAGATTTGTAAGAGCATGCATCTTTCCAATTGCAACATACGCATGTGAGTCCTCGACATTTACTTAACAAACCGAACAGCGCATAAATACCCTTGAATATAAATGTTATGGACGAGTTCTAAGAATATCTTGTGTAAAGAAAAGAACAAATGCATCCATACTTCAAGAGCTGAATATTGAAGAAGGTTGGCTATTAAAGACAATAAAACATAGAAAATTGCAATATTTTGGTCACTTGAAACGTCACGAAAGTTTAGAAAGAACAATAATGGAGGGGTAATACCTGGGAAGATAGGAAGAGGAAGGCCAAAGAGAAGATGGGTGCAAGATGTGGCGGATGATCTCCAGATGGGTGTCTTGCTTATGATCGAGAGGTTTTCCGGAAGGTTGCTACGGGAGTGAGGTTCTGCAAAGGACATGGGACTGAATGAAAGAATGCTGCTCTTAGTCTCTGCTGTACATCTTCCATCTGATGTTTTAAGTACCCCTAGTTATTTAAAATTATCCACTTGGTTGAGAATTTCCCCTTCCATTTCCATGTCACATTTTGGTGTCCCCGTTTTCTTTGATATCACCATTGTTACTGTTTTCTTGATATTCAAGGAGAGTCCTTTCTGTGCACTCTTTGGTACTACAATGCCCAACAATTGTTGTAGGTCTGCCACCGATACTGTGTCATCTACATAGCGTATATTGTTTATATTATATCCCCCGATTAGTATTCATGGCTTCTCTTTGGTCTCTCTCCTTATTACTTCGCTATATAGGGAGAAGAGATCGGGTGACAAATCACACCCCTGCCGTACTCCTAGCTTTATCTGTTCGTAGCTGCCCTCTTTATTTCAAATTTCAATTGCTGCTACTTGGTTCCAGTATATATTCCTTATTATTCTTAAATCTTTCCTATCAATGTTGATATCTTCCAACATTTTAATCAGCTCATATTCATCATGTTTTACTTTATCAAATGCCTTAATATAATCTATGACGCATAAATATATGTCTCTCTGTTTCTCTATTGACCTTTCTATTAGTGTTCGTAATATATATATTTATAAAGGCAGGTGGCCATGCATTACATCTAAAGCTATACGAACTAATAATAAAAATCTGGAGGACAGAAGAATTACCCCATGACTGGAAAGAGTCATTATTGATACCTATCTTTAAGAAAGGAGACAAGTTCCAATGTGGAAATTATAGAGGAATATCACTACTGTCCACAAGCTATAAGATACTATCCGCAGTATTACTAAATAGACTAAAACCATATTCAGAAGACATATTAGGTGACTACCAGGCGGGTTTTAGACAAAACAGATCAACAATAGATCAGATATTTATCTTACGACAAATAGCCGAGAAAAATTGGGAATATAAAAGAGATCTCCATAACATTTTTGTGGATTTTAAAAAGGCTTATGATAGTGTCCATAGGAATAGTTTATGGAATGCTATGCAGGAATTTGGAATACCAAGGAAGTTAATCAACATGACCAGACTATGCATGGAAGATACTTATAATATAGTAACATATAAAGGCAGGAAATCAGACCCCTTCCAAATAACATCTGGCTTGAAACAGGGTGATGCACTATCGCCGCTACTCTTCAATCTGGCTCTAGAGAAAGTTGTAAGGAAGGTAAAGGAGGAATGTGATATTGGAGGAACATCCAAGCTGCTTGGTTATGCAGATGATATAGATATTATAGGGCAAAGTGAACAAAAGACATTGGAAATATTGACTCACTTAAAGGGAAAAGCCCAACAGATGGGGCTGGTTATCAACCAAGATAAGACAGAATATATGGTAATTTCAAGAGACGGAATGGCTAGAAACTCTGGCCACATACAAATAGATGATATGACCATTAAAAGAACGGAAACATACAAATACCTGGGTACAATCTTCAACTGCTCCAACATCATAAGGGAAGAAATACAAGCTAGAATCAACTCTGGAAATAAGATATACTATGCACTACAACATCTACTAAAATCAAAGGCGCTATCTCGTAACACCAAAATCACAATATACAAAACACTGATCAGACCAGTTGTGCTGTATGGCTCTGAAACCTGGAGTACAACGAAAGGAGACGAAGCCTTGTTACAAACCTTTGAGAACAAAATTTTAAGACGCATCTTTGGACCCATTAGGGATACACAAAGTGGAGAGTGGAAAAGAAGAAGTAACAAAGACATTTATGATCTGTTTAAGTCCCCGCTAATCACTGGTATCATGAAGGCTAATAGACTACAATGGCTGGGGCATATAGAAAGAATGGAAGATAATAGGGAAACAAAACTCGCTTACACTCAGGAAATAAATGATCGTAGACCCCGAGGTAGACCAAGAAGGCGGTGGAGAGATAATACATGTACAGACCTACAAGCACTTGGAATCAACGACTGGCAAGAGAAGGTCCACCAGAGAGACGAATGGAGACGGATTGTATTTGCAGCAAAGAACCTCAATGGCTCGGAACGCTAAAGAAGAAGAAGAAGATATATATATATATATATATATATATTGCATTGTTTGTAACTATTCCTTCCATAAAACCATACAGTTCTTCACTAATTTCCATTTTTACTTTCTTTCTTGTTCTTATCATTATAATTCTGAGTAGAAGCTTAATGACATGGTTTATGAGGTTAATTGTACGAAAATCTTCGCATTCAATTGCTCCTGTTGTCTTAGGTATTGCTATAAATACAGATGTCGGCATATCTTTCGGTAAATATTTTCTGTTGTAAATATCATTTAGCATTTTGGTTAATATATCTACCCCAAATTTCCCCAATACTTATGATTCTTCTACTTTGATTTCATCTGGCCCAGCTATTTTTCCTGTCTTCATATGTTACATAGCGTCAGCGACTTTTCTTTTAGAATAGGTGGGCCTTCAAAGTTGCTTTCTTCCGTTAATTCTTCCCTTTCTCCATTATATAATTTTCGTATATACTCATTCCACCTCTTCATTATAGCACCTTCCTCCAATAATATCTTTCCTGTTTTTTTTTATTTCAAACACCCTGTATTTATTCTTATTTTTCTTCCTGCCAGCTCACTGTGAGCTAGTATATATGTAGTAATTTTCTATTCTTTTATTCTCACTGTTTTACTTCTTTCTGATATATATTTTATTTCTAAAATTCTTCTTGATAGCCTGGTTATATAACTATTCCTACACCGTACCTACCGGTCTCCCTGGCCTAGGAGTTAGCAGCTTTCTCCGTAACCCCGAATACTCTCGTGGTTGACGTCAGCGCACGAGAATTGGAAGCGGTTCGAGTCGCGCCAGTGACTTATGAGAGTATGAAGCCGGTCACTCTGAAAGCAATGACAAACTACTTAGCGTAATCTTGCCAAGAAATCAACAATCAGCTGAAAGATGCAGTTGTTGACAGCGATGTCCTGTAAATTATATACAAAATATTTTTATTTACACCGTATATGGCCCTTTAATGCTGTTACCCACTGGAGTAGACAAACCTACAACTGTGCTTGATCTCCTTGCTTCCCTCCCTTTTATTCCGGTGTCCAATATTCGTACATTCCAATGTCCCTCTTTTTCATTGCTTCTATGTGTTCTTTTCTGCTGTGAAGACCGCATATGTTAAGTGTGCCAATTTTTCAAATCTCTGATCTGTCTCGTCCTTCCACTGATCTGTCTCGTCCTTCCGGGTCCGATGCCATTTGGGTCAGTCCGAATATGCTTCTTATTATTTCTTCAAGCAGGAAAACATCCACTGTTTCTTGCTAGGTCAGTCGCAATTTAAAGGCGAAAACATTTACCAAGGGGTGTCAATCCTCTGGCGCGCGAGAGCCCTGTTGGCCAATGACCTCGCGGTCATGGTTTCACGGTCCAAATCACGGGGAAATGTGGTTGACTAATGTAGTCTGTGGGTCATCGGCAAGCTGCCTTTTTCACTTTTACCCCTCCTGGGAGAGGCTAGCCGATCTTAACTCTACTGGCTACAGAGCCGGGCGCAGTCAACACCTTGTAGTTAGTTAATTAATAAGTTAGTTAGCATGTTAGCAATCATGTAGAGGGCTGGTACTTTACTCCACTGTTTTTACATTCTACATCCAGTTTAGTCCCGCCTAAACCTACCGTATCAGACTAATGATGTTGGTTGAACCTCGTATAAGATCGAAAGATAGGAGGTCACGTGAAAATGCTGTCCCATAGACAGATATAAATACAACAGATTAGGCTGGAAGGAAACTGCCCTAGAGAAAAAAAAACGGTTAACGAAAAAACAAACCTAGTCAAGGTAGATACGTTGGATTCAGTATGTGTAGATGCAGTACATCTCCTACATATCCAAGCGAAAGTCAGACACACTGTTATCAGAGCTACTAAATTAGGCACGCACACTTCCCTCGAAGAGAAAGGAAGAATAAGAAATTGGACCTCATATCTGTAATCAAATTCCCCCTCAGTTGACGATTGAACTCCCGTCTCCATGTTGGTATGTATGAGTAGACCGTCTATTACTTGTTACCGCTACGCATATATTAGCATCATGTAATTACCGTTCGTACAACATTTATTTTACGACATCAAAGTCGATGATCACCTGACATCCTTAGTAATTTCAAGAAAAATCTATCGAAAAACATCGTTACAGTAAACGTGGTATAAATTCAAAAGTACTCTGTGGTAAATAATGAAACAAAATCATACTTAATCGTTATGTGTATTAATATCCATCATTACATATGTTTTGGTTTGCTCCTATTTAATCGATTGTGGCTTCAGGGGTCAAATTAAATATAAATTATAAAGATATCAATGTTGACCTTAAATTCTCAGTAAAACACATTTAATGAAAGAGGTACACAGATAGATTACCGACTCAGTACCAGGATTTAACCACACACACACACACCACACACACACACACACACACACACATCCTCAAATACAGCTAAAGTGAAGCAGCACACACATTACGTCATGTAGACGACAGATGCCATCAATCATCACATAACTATAATTACAATATGGTCGTATGTAACCGTGAAAGCAACCATACATCCGGATTTGTCATGTACAAATCACAATATTAATCACAGTCATCATCGCCCATTGGCGTGCCCTGTACACTACGCTGTCCTAATAACAATCTTACAAAATCACCGTGTTTTATAAGTCAGGTGTCCGGCCTCTGAGGCTGCCATGTACACATTATCTATCGCACATTGACTTCATTCTCGTTTTGTTCTCCTCTTCTACGCCTAACAGGCTGGCCGTAACCAATTGTTATATTTGACATTAAGCGTGTCCTCACCGCCGACGATTGTGGGTTTAATTCCATCCTACGCCGTAAGGATTCCCTTGTACAATTGTGTCCTAAACTCCTGAGAATCTTGGCTGGAGCTAAGGAGCTAGTACTTTCAGCGATGCGCTCTACAGGTCACTCTGAAAAAAAGAGACTGAGCCTTTTGTGATAAAACTCGGTGCAATTAAGTCGAACCTTTAGCTTTTATAAATCATGGGCTTTTGTATGTACAAACAATAAGTACACTAGCAGCAAAACGAGTCGAAGACAATACGGGATGTAATAAATTATATCATTTATAGAATAGGGTAAGGCACACTGAGAAAACTGGTGCTGGGCGGAGTGGAGTGGTGGCATGAAGGAATGTCACCAATAGTTTCTGATCCAGAACACAATGGACGGAGGCATGTTGACATGCATGGACGCCTACGCCAGTTGATAGAGCCCTAGATGTCCAGGTGAATGCAGTGTTAATTCCTGATACACATGTTATTGCCTGCGGCTGCCACCGGAATCCATTTAGCAGACAGAGACAGAGGAAGAGAAGACAACGGAAGACGTCTCATGCCGGTGTGGTCAGCCAGCTGTAAGGTGGTAGACATAGAGAAGGAGACGGTGGTGAACCACCAGAAAAAGACTGTGCCCAGTAGACATTGTTGTGGAAGATAGACACCGTGGTGTTAAACCTAGAAACCCCAGTCTACTGTTAAGTCAATTGTAGTCTATAGTGTGATTATTGTTGTTTTTTCCCCCCAATATAAAATTCAATATCTCAGTAACCAACTGAGGGAAAATGATGAGATTTAGCATATAACCTTATCATTATGTCCACCCAACAAAAAAAATTTATGTTCTGGAGATTGTACGGCAGATTTCAATGTTTGTTTATATGCGGTGTATAATTTACCGCTCAGGTATTAATACCATCATTTTAAAAGTATTACAGCTTCAGCAAGACACATCCGCGCTTTTTTTTAAATTGTCTCGCGGTTTTCGTTTTGGCACAAATAGTGCGGAGTTAAATGGTATTGTTCAGAGGTGTCTCCAATGGGGGTTCTTTCGTGAAACGTGATTATATAAATAAACTAGCTGATTTGGTCCGGCTTCGCCCAGCTCCTGGCGGGGATCTGTCTGTCTGTCTGTCTGTCTGTCTGTCTGTCTGTCTGTCTGTCTGTCTGTCTGTCTGTCTGTTTGTCTGTCTGTCTGTCTGTCTGTCTGTCTGTCTGTCTGTCTGTCTGTCTGTCTGTTGTCTGTCTGTCTGTCTGTCTGTCTGTATGTCTGTCTGTCTGTCTGTCTACCTAACTACCTACTTACCTACCTAACTACCTAACATCACTAAAACAAAATCAATGTTATTAACAACCAGACAAAGACTTCAAACTCTAAGCTCACACACATCACTTCAACTTCACATCGACAACATGCCAGTAGAAAGTGTAATTGGGCACAAAACATTAGGCCTAATGATTGATAGAAACCTAACCTTTAATTCCCACGTTCAAGCGCTCATTAAACAAACAGCGAAAAAAGTCTACCAACTCGCCAAGATTAAAAACGTCCTTGATGAGGACACAAGGAAACTATTCTATACTTCTCATATACAGACACACTTTGACTACTGCTCTACAATCTGGGACGGTTGTTCTAATTCAAACACCAAGCGACTTTACTCACTCCAGAAACGGGCCATGAGTCTAATTTATAGCAAACATTTATCTGACAATCCTAGCCTGTATAAACGCCTTCAGTTACTACCACTCCGCAAACGCCTGCTTTTCAATAAAGCTAAACTAATTCACAAAATCCTGCATCGGAATGCCCCAAATTACCTTTGGCCATTGTTTAAATATAATGCTAGACACAGTAAACGTTTAAATATATTACACATTCCGAAGCCTAGGATTGACTTATACAAAACAAGCTTAACGTACTCTGCAGCTCAGCTGTGGAACAATCTTCCACAAGAAATCAAAGACATCACCAATCCCTATTCATATAATCGCAAATTATTCGAACACTATCTCAGTACGGATTACCTTCCCCCTTAATAATAGAGATAATAATAATAATAACAAAACCCTAGTATAACAGCCAGTCCCCTTTTGGTAGGCCAGTATATTCCACATGGCTAATAACAAGTGTCAGACCATTATCTAATATTACTGAGTCGTGTAGTTTTGATGTTCGCATTTTGCCCATGCCTTTATAATGCATATCTTTTATATTGTTGCTGTTCTCTGTTAGCCTTGAATGATGTGTGAATGAAATAATGTATGAAAGAGAGTGATAGAAGGGCAGAATGTTAGACGGGCCTGCGTGCCCAATTCTTAACCCTTTGAATATAAAATTTGTTCGTTCGTTCGTTCGTTCTAACTATCTATCTATCTATCTATCTATCTATCTATCTATCTATCTATCTATCTATCTATCTATCTATCTATCTATCTATCTCTATCTATCTATCTATCTATCTATCTATCTGTCTGTCTGTCTGTCTATCCATCCATCCATCCATCCATAACTCCCTCCATCCATCCATCCCTCCATCCATCCATCCATCCATCCATCCATCCATCCATCCACCTACCTACCAACCTTTCTACCTACCTAACTACCTACATTTCTGTCTGTCTGTCTGTATGTCTGTATGTCTGTCTGTCTGTCTGTCTGTCAACCAGTCCGCGCTAATAAATATTGATAAAAGTTACTGGAACAAATGTGAGGACCATGTGTTGAAAGAGGAAGAGGACTATTGGAGAAAGGATGGATTGAATTTTATGCAAAAGAGAGCAATCATCAACCTACTGGAATCGTCCGACACTGATTAAGGTCTCAGCAGATCGCAGAGCTTAATCTACGTACACACTTACTGGGAAATTTTGCTCCAACTATTCAGACGAATTGCAGGCCCTAAACATTACAGCATCAGCATATGTCAATGGCAACAGTTTGTATTCCACAGGGATGAATTTTCAATTCCGCAAGCCCTCAGCGGTCACAAACAACTGTATTGAAAAAAAAAAGAAAACACACACACACACACACACACACACACACACACACACACACTAAATGCATTGAATACCAACAGAAGTGTAATATTGCGGTGAAAACTGACATATTGTGGCATAACAAGAAATGTGAGAGCAAAAGTGTTGTCAAATTAGGGGACAACACACGTGCATACGAATCAATCTATAAACTTCAATGAAAAGAGGACCAACATCTTGGTCGTTAAGATGAAAGCCCACTACAGAGACACTGACAACTATTTTCATAGTGCAAAACAGGTAATCATGTTCCGGTTCTGTCACCCATGTGTACGTGTGAAGAAACTGCACAGAAAGCTGAAAAGATCCTTACAAATGGAAACATGTTGACTAAATTGCGGTATCATTTCTGGTCACTCCATATGCACATTAACGCACAGCTATTTGGAAGCTTTCACGAACTCAATATAAAAAGCTAAAATGAATACGTGTGTACACTTTATTAACCAGCAGCTGAAGAAACAAGAAGGAAATGAAAAATAAGGTAAGAAATACATTCCTTCTACTTTCCTGTTAATTTACAAATTATTTACCCCATGCCTCTGTAAATTCTCTGTCTTTACTAATATTACACATTGCACCCCTCTCGGGATTCTCCGTGGTGAAGTAGTCAAGCCGTCTGGCTCGGGCTCCGAAGGTTGTATGTTCGATTCCGGCCGCGTCCTTCATTTCACGAGTGCATTTTTTCGGAGACTCCCGAGGGTCGTCGCTGGAGCTACGGAGTTCGTGCTTTGTGCGACGCTTTCCGCGCTGCGGAAAGAAACTGAGCCATATGGGATAAAAACCCGGTGCAATGCAGCCGACCCTGTAGACTTTTAAGCTACTTCTTTCATTGCACCCACTCCCATACGAATCCGGTTACGCCTTGTGTGTCATCTGAATTGGAGGATCGTCCATTACTGTAAACACAAATTTGTTAGCGAGAAATCACTAGTTTTTCAGCAAAACATCAAAGAAATGTCGCCGCTTTCGATGATTTAAGTTGCTTTTGGACCTATCAAAGACATATTTCTTGGGTGGGGGTAAATATAAGACGGCAGGAAAAATTTCATAACGATGCAACAGACAGTTTTCAAAATAATTGATCGTGAATGAAGGCATTCTTTTCGGGACATACTATAGATGTTGGTGAAACGCTTCGTTGTGCTTTTTCCTTTCTTTATACTCAGATTACAGAGGAGTGGTGGCACATTGTCACATGTTTTTATTTTTTAAATGAGTATAAGAGAACAGGGCGTTAGAAACACAAGTCACGGAGATAGCACAGTAGCACCTGGGAAGCTTGATAAACCTCACGATAAAGCTGATCAATGTTCATACTGAATGGTAAGGTACAAGGGTAGATCTACAGAAATAAAAGCAGTGAGATTGTGCGCATGCTTATTGGTTATGACATGCCCATTTAATAAGTGTGTTGGTTATTATGATGGCTGGTTATGTCTAGATTTGATTTCTTGCTTGGTTAATGTTGGTTGTGCGTTGTGAAGTGGTCAAAGAAGACTAATTTTAATTACCCTAACTAGATGTTAACTTTCAGAGAGATTGTTAATGAGATGAGAACATACATTGATATACGGTTTTGTCGAGGACAACAAACAAACTAAAGGGACAGAGATTAAATAGTACCAAAATGACTCGTCATATGTGGCTGGTTATAGTAGAAAAACCCTGGCCAAGACTCGGGAGATCTAAATAAAGCGGTCTTTCATTTCTGTCAGTGTGTTTTAGTTGGTCCATCTAGATCGCTCCTACTGGAGTTGATGAAGTTCTGCCCTGTGTAATTAGTTGATTTGTGGGCAGGACTTCGATGTACGAAACCACAAGTTAAATATCATTAATTTACTATTTAAGTTGTCTCAATTCTAGCGCAGTGCCAAGATACTGGCTCGAAACAATGTTCGTGTAGTGGACACAGCGTGGTTGAATACAACAACTAGTTGAGATTGTTGTTGTTTTTTTTGCATATCCTTTACAGGACATCATCTTTCAGCTGTATGTTGATTTCTTGGCAAGATTACACTCAGTAGTTTGCAATTGCTTTCTGAGCGCCCGGCTCACATACCCCGTAAGATACCGATGCGATTCGAACCACTGCTGATTCTCATCGTCATCACGTCACCGACGAGAGTATACGAGATTACGGAGAAAAGTCATAACCTCTAAGCCACGAAGCCGGCTAGTTGAGATTGTAGGGACAAATAATAGAAATCATCATCATAATCATCTTCCACTTCTGCCGTCAAGCGCCGTGGGAGGAATAATTTTCGCTCCAGCTCCTGGTGGGCGGCACTGGATATTGTCATTCCGTGTGATTGTACAATGACTTTGATGTAATAATAATATAAATAAACGATATAAATAAACGATATAAATAAATATTAATGTAATGACATTTGATACAGATTGATTTAGTGTTGATACTGATTGCTCTTTATGTATGTACACGGATAACATAATATACATAGACAATCAAAACAATGTTTTCCCATTGTGAATTTGAATAACGAAGACATAAACCAAATAGCCTCCCTATTCACCAACGTTCCATTAGATGAGACAGTGGAAAAATATAAGTGAACGCATTAGAGACAAAGAACTAAAATTAGGTATACCAACATCTATTCAGTAGAGGCTATTATTACATTGTACTGCCAATATAAAATTCAATTTTCTGAATAAGTCATACGGCCAAATTGACGGAGTGGTCATGGGGAGTCCTCTTGGTCCTATTCTAGCGGAAATCTTCATGGCAAAGTTAGAAGAAAAGAGATCCCCAGACATTAACAACCTGTTCTGTTACCGTCATTATGTGGACGATATATTAATTATCACCAAATACGAGCAACAAGCAACATCGTTCCAGGCCACAATGAACGTGACGCATAATAACATCTATTTATCTATGGAACACGAACATAACGAAGCATTGCAGTTCCTGGGTATCCTAATGAGTCGAAGAACAGACGCCACAATTCAAATAACGGTGTACCGAAAAGAAACATGGACTGGCCAATACTTAAATTTTCATAGCTTCGCATATGTCCAGTACAAACGGGGCTTAGTGAGGACCCTGTTTGACCGTGCTAGGAAGATATATACCCAGGATGCACTGACAGGAATTTGAAACCCTGAAGAATGTCTTACACCCGAATGGGTACTCCACAGGATTTATAAAGCGCCACTGCCAACAACCAAAACGTAAATCAGACGTAACTACATTCCCTAAGCTCAAGGTTTGTATACAGCTAACCTTTCGAGGGTATGACGTAATGCAAAGTCTACAGGACCGGCTCATTACAGTAGTCGTCTAACCATTGTGTGCTGCAACTCCAGCTATTAGGTACAGAACCACAACTATTCCCACCCCATCATTAAAAGAATCTACCACTGTACGCCACATCAAATTGCATTTACCAGTACACATGCAGGTGCGAGTCCACCTACATCGGCACAACAGAGCGGCAGCTACACAGCAGGGTTGATGAACACATACCAAACTGGGTTGATAAGATATTACACACAGGCGATGGGATCACAGGAAGGCTGACACACAACAACTATAAACTTCCGGCGTCGTCCAATGCACATCATGTTTTGGAAAGCGGTCATTTAATTGATAGAGTCAGCGATTTTCGCGTATTGTTTCATACACAAAATAGTCGTTTGTTACAGTTTGCAGAAGCCCTACTGATTCATCTGCATAGGCCAATTTTGTGCAAACAGAAAGGCATGGTAGTCAATTTAAAATTACCATGGTAAACAATGTGCGAACATGTGTATATTTCAGTTTGGACGATGTATCTAGTTATTTTACTCTATGTTGTGTGACATGTGCAGTATAGACCTGAGAGATGCAGCGAAATATGCCAGGTATTAAATCGTACATTCTATGGTTTGTGTCTTCGTTATTCAAATACATAGATAAATTAGCAATCAAGTATGACAGTGGTTCTCAACCTTTTATGGCCCATGCCCCCTTCACCATATTTTCAGAACGTCACCCCCCCCCCCCTTTTCGTATTTCCTACCTTAAAATGTGGCCTATGCCCCCCGCACCATATTTTCAGAACGTCATTCCCCCCCCCCCCTTTTCTTATTTCCTACCTAAAAATTCCCCCTCCCCCGCCGCCGCCTCTACACAATATACGTAATAATGAAAGCTAAATTTAATAGCACATACTAAAACAAGTCTAGACGTCCAAATAAAACGTGATTTGTGGGTCTACTTACTTTATAAAATGAATTTTAGAAGGGTAAGACGTACAGAACCGTAAAGTATGAAGGGAAAAACAATACCAAGTAATCGGTTCTTGTATTAACGCGATCTTGAAATAATCTTAATTCCCCCTCCCCCCTGGAAACCCTAAAATTCCCTCCAGGGGAGCGGGGGAGGGGGGGGGGAATTCCCTACCGGTTGAGAACCACTGAAGTATGATGACATAATGTGTACATATAATAAATTATCAAGTGCGTTTGTGATGTTGAAATCAATTAATCAATGTGATAAGTGGTTTTGTAGTTTCCCCAAGGTTAATAGCTTAAGCTAGCAGTCATGTAGGTTGTGAGTTATGAAATAAGTCATAAATTATTAAATGTACTAAAAACCTAAATCATGCTAGACCAGATGGTGTCATACCACCATAGTGGTACACGACTGAATGTTTTGTTATTGATTGCTGAGAATGAATACTCATAAGTAACAGTGGGTCATGAAAATCATGATCACGTATTTACTATTTATAGTATGTAAGCAGCAGGAAGATATGTTACATGATTTTTCTGTAGCAATAATGTGGTAATGGCTAAATATAATTTTTCTGTAACAATAATGTGGTAATGGCTAAATAGAATTTGGTTAAGCCATATGAGTTGCAACAGGAGAGAAATAACTAAAATTGTGTATGTTGCTTAGAAGTAGGTACCCAGAAAGTAAGGATAGCCTAGATGAATCATCATGCAGAGCCATAAGGCAGATTAACCAAGATGGTCACACATTAAAGGAATATGTTATTATGCATTATTTGAAGTCTGGATCACATCCGAGACAAGGATGCAGTGGTGTTTGTACTAGAAGAGGTAAAAGATAGTTAGTGAGATCATTGTGACTGAAATCATTGTGACTGAGATTCGATCTGAATTAAGATAGAGCGCTTGCCATATTATGAAAAGTGTGTGATGCTACACTACGCACACGTATTGTGAAGATGTTTTTTGCGTATGCGTTACTTCACATGAAGCGTAATAAAGGGAGATTTATAATCGGTGCACAACAGAGGGGATGAAGAAGGTAGCTGGACATTTGCTGTTCTGTCGCAAAGGATTGTGGTTGGCCTTAGATTACACTGGTTGACATTAGTTTGTAATAATAATATCAGATGTGGTAAGCTGTATTGTGCTATATTGGAGGTGTTGATATGCAGCAGACTTATTCAGCCATTAACATTTCAGGAGTAGATAGTTGATCCTAGGCCACATGGAAATTCACACAAGTTGAAGTCTTTAGAAGTAGAAGAGAGTTACGTATATCCACTCTCTGATCTACATGACATGTGGATGTGGCTATGTTCCATTTTATTGTTAAATGTGCTTATAACTGGGCAAGTCAGATCTAATATATCATCACTGGTGTGTAGGATCTGTATGTGATAGTTTCACTTAATTGAAGGCATTTTGTACGTGAATACTGTGCTCTATGGAAAGGTCAGAACAGGCTGAAAATATTACAGTAGAAAGTGGTCAGTTCAAACAACTTCAATTGTTATTTTGTGACAGAAGTGGTACAACTGGGGAGGATGGTAAGTTGATTGTTGCATGTAACAAGTGACTATTTAATAGCCATGAAGTATGAAAGTAGGGAAATGAACATTATTTATTACTCGTGTATACATTATAATTCACTTATGTATTGATTCTATAACACAGATAATCATCTGTTGCTTTTATATTGCAGGGAGTTGTTATTGAGTGGAGTGTATGAGCTCTCAAGGTTTTATGCTTGTGTTGCAACGTATTTCTTTTAGGTGTCACAACTGTTGCAAAGTCTCGCCTGTAAGATGACTTATGTTTATATGTTCCTGTCTCACATGTTAAAGTGTCTTATTTTTGTCAGTTTCAAATTTGTTCCAATAAAGGTGTCACATCTTTTATTAAAGTTTCTCGCTTTTGTCAAATGTCACATTCTACTCTGCTACCTTAGGTATTTAAGCATTCGGCTGTGGTACATGGTGCGCCTTATAGACTTGCCTTAGAGATCACCCGTTGTTAAAATTTATTTAGACCTTATGTGTCTTTAGTTTTGGATATTATGTTTCCATATTTATATGGACGTCAGATATCCCCGAAGCTGTAGCATGTGATCAATAAAGAGCTTTTAATGTTGCTCCTGACGTGTTTGTTTAGTCTGTATAAGTTTAGTTTGCGCATTCACTGTTGTTGTTGCAGCCGAATAGTTCAATCCATTGTCTGTGCTTGATTATAATTAATAGTTCTTTTCCCCTGTCTCTGGAATCCTGGAAAATCTTCTTCCCATTTACGTTCTCTTTCCTTGTAATTTGGGAGAGTGAGAGTTTATCACTCAGTTTCTTCTTTCTTTCCTCTTTGGTCAGAACGTGGTCAGAGTTGCGCTCTCTACCTAACATCACCGTACCGTGTATATGATAGTAATTAACCACTCAACTATTTGTTTAAATTCTAATTTCCCATTGAATTCATATATATATATATATATATATATATATATATATATATATATATATATATATATATATATATATATATATATATATATATATAAAACAGAGTGTATGTTTGTGTGTGTGGGGGAATTTTTGTATTGGATGCGTTCGATAACGGTACATCCGATTGAGATGAAATTTTCTACACGTCTTCCTTTCATTCATTTGCAACCGACTATAATAATTTCTTAATGTAAAATCTTCGACTTATTTAATAACATTTACTTTTCCATTTTCATTATATAATGTCTATATAGCAGGGGCACTTCACTCTAGAAAAGTTATTTCAAGGGGCATAACTTTTAATAACATTTCTATATACTTTATAGTCATATTGTTGGACTTACTTGCACTATTGTTAAACTCTTTGTCTATAGTTATTTTTAGGCATATGAGTTATAATAAATAATGATATAATCTTTAAGGCATTTTCAAAGTTTTCATAAAAATAATGCATAATGCATAACATTGTAACCCATCTTTTTCTACAGTTTTCATTGAATGGTGTGTGGAAGGACATTCTTTTAAGTTACTGTGCGCCAAGAGCTGGGCGAAACCACGCCGGTCAGACAGATAGACAGACAGACAGTCGGGAACGGGAGAGCTTATATGACTACTTATATGAATTAAATTAGATGCTCCCCACCAGGGACTGGGTGAAGCCGGGCCGGGACAGACAGACAGACAGACAGACAGTCGGGAACGGGAGAGCTTATATGACTACGTATATGAATTAAATTAGATGCTCCCCACCAGGGACTGGGTGAAGCCGGGCCGGGACAGAGAGACAAACAGATAGTCGGGAACGGGAGAGCTTATATGACTACGTATATGAATTAAATTAGATGCTCCCCACCAGGGACTGGGTGAAGCCGGGCCCGGTCAGATAGACAGACAGACAGATAGTCGGGAACGGGAGAGCTTATATGACTACTTATATGAATTAAATGAGATGCTCCCCACCAGGGACTGGGTGAAGCCGGGCCCGGTCAGATAGACAGACAGACAGATAGTCGCGAACGGGAGAGCTTATATGACTACTTATATGAATTAAATTAGATGCTCCCCACCAGGGACTGGGTGAAGCCGGGCCCGGTCAGATAGACAGACAGACAGATAGTCGCGAACGGGAGAGCTTATATGACTACTTATATGAATTAAATGAGATGCTCCCCACCAGGGACTGGGTGAAGCCGGGCCGGGTCAGCCAGCCAGACAGACAAACAAGCAGACAGACAGACTGATAGATAGATAGATCCCCTCCAGGGCCTGGGCGAAGCCGGGCCGGGTCAGCTAGTGTATATATATATATATATATATATATATATATATATATATATATATATATATATATATATATATATATATAGTATATATATATATAGAGTATATACCGCCTGCTATATATATAATATATATATATATATATATATATATATATATATATATATATATATATATATATATATATATATATATATATATATATATATATATATATATAGCAGGCGGTATATACTCTATATAGTTTTAATACTTGTTAAAGATGTTGTAACAAATATAAGTATTCAATTACATGTGGGACATTGCTGTGGTTTTCAATCAATTCTACGAATTTTCTGGGAACTGACTAGGAAACTCGACATAGGGGAGTGGCAATAATTTTGGACCGGAAAACATCAACGTCTGTTCAGGGATATTGGGCCGTGTCGGAGACAGAGTACTACTAGTTAAATTGAGTGGCAGACCTTTTAACATAAATGTTATTCAAGTATATGCCCCAACAGGAGAGTCCAGTGAAGATAGTGTAGAGGAATTTTATAATGACATAGATTCTGCCTTAAAGAAATGTAAAAATTCAGAAATAAACATCATAATAGGGGACTTCAATGCAAAAGTAGGAATTCAAGGGGATAGATACACAGTAGGAAACTATGGTTTAGGAGAGAGAAATGAAAGAGGATACAGACTAGTAGAGTGGGCAAAAGAACAGGAAATGATTGTAGGAAACAAATGGTTCAAGCAACACCCTAGAAGATTATGGACCTGGAGGAGTCCTGATAGCAGGATTAGAAACCAGATTGACTACATTCTCATTAGCAGAAGATTTAGAAACGCCTAACAGTAGCAAAAACAGTTCCCAGTGCTGATTGTTATAGTGACCACAGATTACTTCACAGGAACATTGAGGATAAAGTTGAAGAAAGTCAAGTATATAACAGGGAAACACTAAATATGATTTGTGTACATTGAGTAATGACAAGGAAATACAAAACAAATTCAGCATAGAAATACTGAACAGATTTGAGATATTGTCTGATCTAGAGATCCTATTCCAGGATGTTGATGATCAGTGGGAAATGTTGAAGAATTCAATCAGTTTGGCTGCAGAAACAACTATTCCAAAATTAAAGAAGGTGGGTCGTAAGAAATGGATGACTGAAGAAATTTTACACCTAATGGAAACAAGAAGACTCAACAAAAATAATTCTGCCAAATATGAAGAAATTCACAGACAAGTCAGAATATTATGTAAGGAGGCAAAAGAAGCATGGCTTGAGGAAAAGTGCTTAGAAATTGAAATACAACACAACAGTCAAAATACCAAATTAGTGCACAAAAGAATTCAGGAACTTACTAATAAAAGAACAAGTACATCAACAGGCTGTCTAAAAACTAAAGATGGCAAAATCATAATAGAAAAAGATCAGATTCTACATGTATGGACAGATTATGTGAAAAACCTGTATAATGATAACAGAGAGGAACAGTATGATATTAGATTTAATAATGAAGGACCAGCCAATTTTGAAGATGGAGGTTCGAAATGTTCTTAAGCATATGAAAGCTGGCAAGGCCCCCGGTGCAGGTAACATCACAACAGAAATGATTAAAGCTTTAGAAGAATTTGGACTAGAGCAAGTCACCTAGACTGCTGAACACATTATATGATACTGGAGATATACCTTCTGAATTATGTAACTTCTGTATTTATTGCAATCCCAAAGAAATCAGGAACCTTGGAATGTGATCAACATAGAACAATTAGTATAATGAGTCACATCACAAAGATTTTGCTACGAATTATCATGCAAAGAGTGAGGAAGAAAATACAACCTGAAATAGGGGAAGAACAATGTGGGTTTGTAGAAGGAAAGGGTACAGTAAATGCTGTGTATATGCTGCGAACAGTTATTGAACGTGCTATAGAAGTAAACAAGGATATACATCTTTGCTTTATTGACTACACAAAGGCTTTTGATAGAGTTAGACATGTCAACATGGTGGATATGCTTGCAGATCTACAAATTGATGGGAAAGACATTAGACTTATAAAAAACATATATTGGAAACAACAAGCTGCCATAAGGATTGATAATGAAGTAGGGACAATATCAACCTATTAAGAGAGGTGTTAGGCAGCGATGTGTAATGTCTCCAGATCTTGTTTCCCTATACAGTGAAAATATTTTCAGAAATGTAGAAGACCTAAATGGAATCAGCATTGGAGGACGAAACATAAATAACATTAGATATGCAGATGATACAGTATTGATTGCAGACAATGCACAGGATCTGCAACAATTAGTAGACGCTGTGGTTGTACACAGTGAGCAGCTGGGGTTGGAATTAAATTGTAGGAAGACACAGGTTATGGTCGTCACTAGGAAGAACGAAGTACCACAATGTAATATACAAGTAAATGGGAATATTCTTCAACAAGTGAATCGGTTCAATTATCTCGGAACAGTCATAACATCTGATGGCAGATGCCTTGAAGAGATTAGAACAAGAATCGTCATGGCGAAAGTAGCCTTTAGCAAGATGAAAAACATTCTGACCAATAAAAATGATGTCAATTGAAACGAGAAAAAGAGTGTTGAGGGGATACATAGAGCCTGTTCTTTTGTATGGATGTGAAACTTGGACAATGTGCAGTCAAGCTGAAAAACATCTGATGGCTGCAGAAATGTGGTTTCTGAGGAAAATGCAAAGAATACCATGGACAGATAGAAAAACCAATGACCAAGTACTACAAGAGACAAATGAAAATCGTAGATTGATTAGAGAAATTAGACGTAGACAGTCAACATTTTTTGGACTTGTTATGAGAAGAAATGGACTGGAGAACTTAGTGACAGCTGGCAAGATCGAAGGGAACAGACTAAGAGGAAGACCGAGAGGAAAATACCTGGATGGCTTGGCCACATGGCATGGACGAGACAGGAACACTGAGCTGATCCACGACTCTGGTGATCGAGTGAAATGGCGAATCATGACCGCCCACGCTTTCCGGCATGGCACATGATTGATTGACTAGGAAAGAAAGACGACGTGGAAGGGAACTCGTCCTTTCACCTCATATATCGTTGTCTAAAGTGCGAGCTTTAACAATTCGCACCACAAAGGCAGTATCATCTTCACAACAAGTTGTGTATACACACAAACGTGATTTAGACTTAGCCCACTTATTGGCAATGTTGTGTGTAATACTTGTTCGACATATTATAACCAAAATAACTATTATATGTAGGACACTGTTTTAGTTTTCAATCAATCTCCGAATTTTCTGGGAAAGAAAGACTATAGCATGCACTGTGCAACGGGGTTACGAACGGATATCCCCGATATGCCTTAAAGATTCGTAAGGGCTCGTCATTTTACTTACTTACTACTGTATGAAATACACGATTGCTTAGTAATTAGGCACTGTCTGCCGAGCAAAATGTCACTGTGTTTGAATGCGCATAGAGGCAGTCTTTTTTAAATTAACTGGGCTGACTGTGGGTCATACTAAAATGAGTACTAAATCACGTCTTGATAAAGTGCAGGCAGCGGGTGTTATATTGACCACATTAGCCCTCGAGTGCCAAATGGTCTATAAATAAATGCGAACTATTTCAATTTCCTTAATTCGTTTATCTTTTCAAGAGACATTAGACGTTGACAATTAAAATTGTTTGGGCATGTTATGAGGAGAAATGAATTGGAGAACTTGGTGACAACTGGCAAGATCGAAGGGAAGATACCAAGGGGAAGACCGAGAAGTAACTACATGGATGGCTTTGCCATGTGGCATGGTCGAGACAGGAACACGGAGCTGATCCACGACTCTGATGATCGAGTGAGATGGCGAAACATTACCGCGAATCGGCATGGTACATGATGGAAGGATTTGTTTATCTTAGTAATCAAAGGATTTGTTTATCTTAGTAATCAATCTTCTTCAATATTCACTACTTGATAGAGTGATCATTTAACATCTTTATGAGACTGCTCATGACAGGTGTCAGTGTATGTGTGTGAGTAAAGTGTGGGAGTTTGTTCATACTAGTTACAATGCTAACGTAAGACATTTTGTATGTGTCTAGATGTGAGGAGGTGTGAGTGTGTGTGGAGGATGTGTGTTAGTGTGGGGATATGTGTGGGTGGGGGATGTGTGGGTGGGGGTATGCGTTTGGATGGGTTGGGGTGTGTGGGTTTTGGTGGGTAGTGATATTTGTGGGTGTTGGTGGGATGTGTGGATGGATGTGTGGGGGTGAAAGTAGGGGTGTGGGAATGGGTGTGGGGGATGTGTATATGGGTGGAGGATATGTGTATGGGACGGATGCGGGGGATGTGTGTTTATGTGGGTGGAGATGTGTGGATGGTTTGAGGAAGTATGTGTGGGTGGCGGGGTTGTGTGGGTAGGGGATTGTGTTGGGTGGATTGGGGATGCAAGGGCGGGTGGGGAGAAGTGTATGGTGTGTGGGTTCGAGATATGTATGCGGTGTGTTGGTGGGGGATGTGTGCATGATGTGTGGGTGGAGGGTATGTTTGTGGTGGTATGGGTGAGGATATGTGTGTGGGTGGAGGATAGTGGGTGGTGTGGGGGATGTGTGTGATGGGTGCGGGGAATGTGTGTATGGTGGGTATGGGGGTGAGTAGGGGATGTGTGGTGGTTGGGGGAAGTATGTGGGGGTGTGTGGGTGGGAGATGTGTGCGTGGATGGGGAATGAGTGGGTGAGGGTGTGTGAGTGGCTTAGGGATGTGTAGGTGGGTGAGGGAGTTGTATGTGTCGGGTGGGATGTGTGAGTGGGTGGAGGATGTGTGTGGGTAGGGGTATTGTGATCGAGAGATGTTTGGTTGGGGTGGGTGGGTGGGGGTGTGGGTGCGTAGTGGAGGATGTATGCGTGAGTGAGTGTGTGTTGGTGGACGGGTAGGGAATGCGTGTGTGGGTGGGGAGAGGTGTGTGGTGTGTTGGTTGGGGATATTGTGTGGGTGAGGTATGTGTGTGTTTTGTGGTGTGTGAGTGGGGGTATGTGGGGTGGATGGGTAAGGGTATCTGTGTGGGTGTGGGTGGGAATATTGTGTGGTATCTGGGTGGGGGATATGTGTGTGGTGTGTAAGTGGGGATGTGTTGGTGAGGGATATGTGTGTGTGTGTGTGGTGCGTGGGTTGGGAATATTGCGTGGTAGGGGGTGTATGTGATGTGCGGGTGGGGGATTGTGTGGTGGGGGATTGGGTTAAGGCATGTGTGGGTGGGTGGAAGTTGTATGTGTGGGTGGTGGGGTGTGTGTGAGTGGTTTGGGGATGTATGGGTGGTTAGAGAGATGTGTGTGTGTGTGGGGGGGGGGGGGGGTAGGGACATGTCAGTTGGTGGGGATGTGTGTGTATGGTTTGGGGATGTGTGAGTGGATGTGCGATGTGTGGGTTGGTGGGGGATTGTGTGCGTGGGTGGGGAATATGTAGTCGATGGAGATGTGGCTGGGGGATGGGTGGTTTGAGGTGTGGGTGGGGAGAGGATGTGTGGGTTAGGATGTGGATGGGCGTGGGATGTGTGGGTTAGTGGGGGAATGTTTGTGGGTGGCGAGTGTGTTTTGGTTGGGGGATCAGATGAGGGCAGTGTGTGTGGGTGGGGGATGTGCGCGAGGGGGATGGGTCGGTTGGTGGGGTATGTATGTGTCCCTGGTGTGCGTGTGTGTGGGTAGGTGGGGGTGTGTGTGTGGGTGGGGTGATGTATGGATAAGTGGGAGATGGGCCTCATAACATGGTAATAAGCCTTGTTTATGTTTACAACATTCATTTCACAATGTTTATTTTTCTTCCTATGTAAATGTATAATGCTCTTGATGAATGAAAGACGAGTGATTGGAAGGGCCGAATGTAAGACGGGCCTGCGCGCCCAATTTGTGACCCTAATAAAGTTGATTTGATTTGATTTGATTTGATTTGATCCGTTTGATCGGTTTTTTTTTTTTTTTTTTTGTCCAGTGCATTATCAGTACGCTTCTGTAGCAATTATATTCAAAGAAAAATATATCATTCTCTGCTGATTTATTCAACATCCCAAAATAACGCCTATGACCTCATGTAACACGTGTTCCAGCTTCTCAAGCTGGCTGTGCGATATTGTCAGCAGTATTGGACCTTAGTCAATCACTGGAATAACTGATTGTTGGTAGAGTTGGCATTTTCCCCACTTGCCCGTAGCTGCCATCATCTTCGTTACCTTGAAACCCTTCCTAAACTTTCCAATCACCTCTTCCACACTGTCGTAAAGGACAATCCCAAAATAACGCCTATGACCTCATGTAACACGTGTTCCAGCTTCTCAAGCTGGCTGTGCGATATTGTCAGCAGTATTGGACCTTAGTCAATCACTGGAATAACTGATTGTTGGTAGAGTTGGTAATTACACATTTTCCCCAAATTGCCCGTAGCTGCCATCATCTTCGTTACCTTGAAACCCTTCCTAAACTTTCCAATCACCTCTTCCACACTGTCGTAAAGGACAAACTTCTGTAAAATATTACTCCTGCTTCTTGAATAGTGTTCTCTTTCTTGATCGGTCTCCTATTGACAGTGATGTCAGATACCTCATCCTTACCAATGTCATTATTTAAAGAGCACTACAACCCAGCTGTTCTGTCAGGGTTGATGACTGAACCCGTTGCTGTGCAGCAGTCAATCACTGTACCCAGCACAGCCTGCATTCCTCCAGATGTTACCACCCTGTTTTTCCTCTGTTGAGACAGCATCATGGATCGCAAAAGCTAATAAGTGACAACTCAAGCCAAAATATATGTGATAACTTATAAGAAATGGTCTGAGGTGCCAGTGATATATGTTGGTAGGGCTTCATTGCAAACGATAAATGACTCTGTGATAAAAGTAAAAGTGAAATATAATACCACGTCTTCCAGCATTAAAATGAAGTTGGAGGATGTAACGGCGGAGTCATGATGGCTGAAGAGTAGTACAGAACAACATGTTGTCTTTGTGACAAACCTGCAAGTCGCCCTACATAAATTAGAATCTGGCGTGGCGTGGGGTAGCTACAATTGCCCAAAACGAAAAATATCAAGAGCATGCCATGAATTATCGTTCAATTGCAAGTTGGTGTGCCATGACATGAACAGACTGACAGACGCAGGTGGACCGTCCATGAAATGAACAGGACTGATAGACGCAGGTGGATCGGTTCTGATTGAGCAGCTTCACCAAGTCTTTACAAACATATGGGTGAACGAGGCCATGCCACAAGATTTCAAGGAAGTCTTCAATAGTCCACCTATACAAAAGTAAAGGAAACCGACAATCCTGAGACAACAACCGACGCATCTTCTTCCTATCAATTGCTGGAAAGATACTCGCCAGAATTCTTCTCAATCACCTCACATCCAATCTCGACTAAGGTCTTCTTCCTGAGAGTCAATGTGGCTTTAGAAATGAATGAGGAACTGTTGGCATGATTTTCGCCGTAAGGCAGTTGCAAGAGTTGAGTTGAGTTGAGTTAAGAACCGACATCACTGCACTCAGGACATTCTCATACGTGCTCCGTCTCCTCGTTCAACAGCCAGCGAAGAGGCATATTACTAATCGTTCCCACCGCTATCTGATTAAAAGTTCTCCTGGTCTTCTCTCTCAGTTTTGAGATTCTTCTAGAACCCCTGCCGATCCCCCGCAATCTCATTCTTTCCACATATGGGTTCTCAATCTGTTCCTCCGCCCTCTCCACCTGGTCCCACAAGCGCACGACCACCTCCCCCTTGTCCATAGGCAAAATACCACCAAGAGGTGCATTCCCTGCCAGCCTATCAACCTGTTCATGCCCTCGTACACCATCATGGTCACGGCAAAATATCCATACAATTCTCACGATCTGTGACCTCTGAAAGTTGCAAGAGAAATGTCAGGAATAGAACTCCAAAATATTTCCCTCGTGCATTGATCCTGCCAAGGCTTTAGATACAGTCAGCGGAGAAGGACTGCGGAAGATTATGGCTAAATATGGCTGTCCACGAATGTGTGTCCAAATTGTGCGGCTATTTCATGATGGTATGCTTGCAAAAGTCCAGGAAAATAGCGAATTGTCTTAGCTCTTTCCTGTCACCAATGGGGTGAAGCAAGGATGTGTCCTGGCACCATCACCGTTTAGCTTTATGTTTTCAGCTATTCTGACGAATGCCTTCGTAAAAGACATTGGAATAGACATGAAATACCGCATGGATGGAAAGTTGTTCAGTCTCAGAAGGCTGAAAGCTAAAACCAAAACTACTAGCGACACAATCAGAGAGCTCCTGTTTGCTGACCATTGCGCTCTATATGCCAACTCAGAGGCAGACATGCCATTCAACATTTCAAGTTTCTCATATGCCTGTGCCAGCTTTGCGTTCAATATTAACTTGGAGAAGATTGTAGCTATTCACTAGCCAGCTACAGGGATCAATCACACTGAGCTGAATATCAAAGTGAATGGTCATAGATAAAGTGTTGTGGACAAATTAACATATTTTGGCAGCACTGTGTCGAGGGGGGGGGGGGCGGCAAGGGGGTGTGTGTGTGTGTGTGTGTGCATGTGCGTGTTTGTGTGTGTGTTAGGATCAATCGACACATGGGGAGTCCGGTGTGTCATGCTAGAGGACATTAACGATTGGCAGCAGCAGTACCTAAGTAGTGAGGTATGTCTTCAAGTAGATATGAAGGCTACTGTATACCATCGTTTGGTACCGCAATAGGATTCGACAGAGAAAAAGAGAGAGATTGAAATGGTAGTGTGTCAAAAGCATACCATTTTGTCATTTGTTTCTGGTGTGGAAACTATCATTCCCAGCTTAAATATGCATATCAACTACAACATGAACATACAATTCAGATATACTTCGTCTGCTGTTTAAAATATGGAAAACAAAAGACAAGTACAGTGATACTTTTAAAGTATACATAACTTTTATTTTTCATGTTGATGAAATCATTCGTCACCAAGAGCAGACACATATTTAGTATTAAATAAATGATTAATGTACTCTGTTTTTGTTTCACGGTGCTGAAAGTGCATATATTTGTTGTATGTAAATTGTTATTCTGTTTATTAAAAGCTGGGTGTGTGATAGGTGCCAGTAGGTAAACAAGAAACTGCAACAGGTATATATGATAGTATGTCAGAAAATAGCATGCTCTTGCTCACGTGGGTTCTCACTACTTTATGTTTACTCAAATCTGTGCATATCAAGGAAAGATGCATAACCGCATCATTTGTCGAAAGATTGACCTTGTGTTTTAAAACAGTAGTCCAAGCAGAATGTTTATGAATTCAAGCACTCTGAGGTGAATGCTTTGATCAGGGGTTAGTGTCACAAAATAAAACCGTGTGTTTAACCGGTTGATTATTATAGAGGATTTTCTGATTAAACGGACTATCTGCCAGCGACTACTATTTTACTAACAGTAAAAACAAATCAGATGTCAAAATCCCAGGACAATATTTGTAGTTGCACGTGTACATCTCTAACGGATTGGGAACATTCGGTGGTGATGAAGACAGGTCCCGGCATCGCTTGACAGTTTGTCAACAGTCAGAGACAAACCGGAATTAGCAGCGAGAGACAGGAAACAGTACATCTGTCTAGTCTTAGTTCCGGAACATCAAGAAGATTGACGGCTGGTTACTGGCAACTGTGTTGAGAGTATACAGGAACTCGCTGGCTTGTTTTGAGAATCTAAACAATTAATGACAACGTTGACAAGGACTAAAGCCAGGAAAATAGATTCTTGACAATGGCTGATATGTCTAAATAACACCTGTGTGGACAGGAAGAATACAGTCACGTGACCAATTAGAGGTTTTGCCATAAACCATGATTGGAGATGGGGAGTTGACAAAAACCGTGGATTATGATGGACGTGTTTGTGGGAGAGCTCTACAGTGCTAGATAAATTTAACATTAACTAGCATGTGTCGTTATGGCAAAGTGTAGTAGCCATCCCGGGAATGAGGCGGTTGTGCATAAGGTAGTCAATATAGTCAATTAGTTCTAATTAATATGGGCTGTAGGCTTGTAAAAACTATAGTGTGATGATTAGCACTTTTAGTGGAAAACTAACTAGAGTAGGGAAGTGATACTTGGCTCTGTTAGTTGAAAATAGATTAGTGAAGTGTTGATAAGCTTTACTAGTTGAGAATTGAGTAATGAGGGATAATTGGGATCTTCCCGTAAGTGTCCCTGGTGGGCGGGGTTCCGCATTCTGTTTGCTGATATTTTTTGTCTTGGCCTGATGATAACCTATGTGGTCAGTTCATATGTCCCTGATGGGTTCATTATATTTTCTGAGTGAGGCTGATGGCCCACGATCATCTAATAGAGATCAGTGACGGGGAGGCTATCACCAGTTGTATGATTTATTTTACAGGTTCCTCGGGTTGGAATGAAGAACCCGGACCCAAGGTAACATCCGATCCCGGATAAATTATGATGTGGAGAGATGGGCCAGCAACTTTCGCAATGGAAGAAGTTAAGACACATTGCTCGGTGGAGTCTAATGGTATATGTATCCTACATGAGTGAATACCAATCGTTAACACACCTGAAGTGATGGAGGTTCAGCCCATGTGGAACTAGATCAGTAGGGACTGATGTTCACAGTAGATGAAACCAAACATTGAAGTGTAGTTGTTCCACGTATCAAGGAAATCAGAACTTTCAGACTATATCTAGTGAATAAAGCAAGCCATTTTATTCTAGATACATTAACTGTTTAATAGTGAGAACTAGTGAACATTTATCAAGAGACAAAAAGACTTGTTAGTAGGACAGTGTTCCATGTTTGTTTTCACTGCGCCGGACTTATGAAGCCGGAGTTTCTATAAACTATTAGGAACAGTTGCGTTAGGAAATATACTAGTATTTTCCACGGATTATATTTACATGAGATTCATATCTCATAGTCATCAGAAGTTCCTGGAGGAGGACATGTCTGGAGAGAAGGATACGACTTCGGTGAGGTTTTTCGTACTGACTTGAATGATGTCGTGTGATCCTTGCCATGATGTGTACACTATGATCCTGAACTTTGAAGGCTGACACATACATTTATGTTATAATACACGACACACTTTTTCTTCGCATACACGTCTCATATACGTTACACTTTTCTTTTAATAAATTAGTCTTTATTAATTTTTAGAAGCAAGATTTGTTGAGTATGTTGCGTTGGGGAAGTATGAGGGGGGCATAGTACGACAGTGAGAGAGTGATAGGAAAAGGTGTCCATAGGCTGATGGAGTGTGTTGGACGGAAGCTGGTGGATTCTCCAGAATATTGAGAGGGGAGAAAAATATTATAATGTGAGTGTCGACTCTCTTCACTCCAGGGACGACACTGTAAAGGAGGACACGACATTATTGGCGGCTCGTCCGGGATCTTTGGACAGCGGGATCTCTCGTAAACGTGATCTTTGGACAGCGGGATCTCTCGTAAACGTGATCTTTGGACAGCGAGATCTCCTGCAAGCAGGAACCTTTGACAGTGGGATCTTCCGACAACGGGGTCTTTTGACACGGGATCCTTAGTTATAAGAGGGAGATATCATTTTGGAGAATCCAGCTAGAGTGAATGTGGATAGGGGTTAGGACTATTATCTTACCTGTTCACACTTCACACGTCTGCATAGGTCCGTGGTCCTGATTCTACTCTTGTCACTAAGTGAATGTGCTGTGTGTGGTAATATCTAGATTTATAGTACTTGTTCATATATCTGTATAGTAATTTGCAGTTATATTGTACTAGACCGGCTAGCTTACCTCTCTGTATAATGGCCACCCCTAAACTAACCACGTTAGAATTAAAGGCAAAGGGGGAAGAAATGGGATTGGGGGGTTCTGCTCTAACGGATTACATACAGGAAGTGGAGAGAGAGTATCGTCAATCAGAACGGGAGGATCGAAAGGCCGAGTTGGAATTGAGAAGGATGGAGTTGGAACAAGCAGCTAGGAAACTTGAAGTTGAGGAAACGGCTAGGAAACGGGAAGCGGAGCAGGAGGCTCAGAAAAGGGAGCACGAGTACCGGATGAGGGAACTCGAGTTGAAGAGTCAATCTAATGGAGAAACTGAGGGAGCAGTTGGAGGTTCCTCCATCCCAGGCTCAACACCAGTAGGTGGACATGGGTACCATGCTATGAAGTTTCCTTTAGCGGTCTACGAGGAGGACAAAGAGAAGATTGACCAGTACCTTCAACGCTTCGAGGCTATGTCAGTTGCTATGGGTCTGGAGCGTAACAAATGGAATCTTAAGCTATCCCAGGGATTACGCGGGACCGGATACGAGGTTTATACTCGCCTGCCACCAGGACATGAGAACAATTATGACGAGTTAAAGACGGCTCTGCTGAAACGATTCGAGGTTACGTCACATACCTACCGGAAAAAATTTCGAGCAGCGAAACGAGAACCGGGGAAGTTGTTTGCCGCCTACAGTTTGCGTCTTAAATCTTATCTCCATAAGTGGATGGATTTGGCTGGGTTCGCACATGACTATGAGAGTCTGGAAGAGCTCATGGTGGTCGACCAGCTGAAGAAGCAAATGTCTAAACCTCTCAGGACGTTCCTGGGAGAACAAGGAGCGGAACGTATTGACCTCGTGAATAAATTAGCAGAACGGTTCGTCGAGGTACATGGAGAGGCAGGGGAAAACCTTTCCACCAACTTCAAAAGTCAAGAGAAACATGACAAGAAGAAAGCCAAAAACTCAGGAACAAAAAAGTGGGAACCTTATGTGCAAAAATCAGAGGATAGTTCAGAGAAGAAGAAGGAGGGAAGCAAGAGCACTTCAAGCTCTACACCTAAACGACCGTGGTCGGAGAAGTGGTGTTCAATTTGTAAGTCACCCTCTCACAATACGAGGGACTGCAAATCGAAGGCTAAGAACCCTCACTTTGCAGCATGTCAAGTGACTTCCAAGGAGGTTGTCACGGAAAATGTCAAGGTCAACAAGGAAGCTCGCCACCAGGAGAGCTCACTCAAGTCTGGCAATAGAAAATCTAGGACAGGAAAATGGTGCAACCAATGCCAGTCGAATACGCACAATGCTATTGACTGCAGAGGAGAGTCAGGAGACACTCAATTCGTCGTGTGCCCCGGGAAACCTAAGGTGGAGCCCACCGAACAGGTCGAGGCCGAGGAAGAGACTCCAGACCAGGAAAAACCACCTGTAGTGGAATTGGTAGAGGTTAACGGTCGTCAAGTGGAGTGTTTATACGACACAGGACTGGACGGGGAGGCCGTGATTTCTGCGGATCTGGTACATCCAGAACAATTCACATGTGAAACCTTGGATATACAGCCTGCACAGAAGAGTGCTGTAACCATGAAGTTGCCCATTGCTAATGTGGAGATTCGCTCAAGGTACGTCACCGGCACCATCAAGGCCGCTGTATTGACCGATCCCATTTTTCCAGTCATCCTAGGTTGCCGGTATGTCTTTCTGGGAATGCCCAGGGAGCCAATTCATATGGGAGCAATGCAGACTCGCTCTCAGACGAAAACGGAAGAGGCAGACGCAATTGTGACTAACCCAATGCCGGGGGAGCTACGAACTGCCCAGAGTGAGGATGATACTTTACGTCCTTGCTACAAAAAGCTGCAGAAAAGTGCTGATCCACCAGGACGGGGCAGTACTACATGAAGAATAGGATACTCTACAGGAGAGCAGGAAGGGGAGACAACCTATTACGGTCAGTTGGTCGTCCCGAAAGCTCACCGGTCCCAGATTCTTCATATGGGGCATACCATCTCCTTTAGTGGACACATGGGTATTGCCGCCACCATGCAGCGGATTCCCTGCCACTACTATTGGCCGGGAATGACAGATGATGTGCGTCGGTATGTGAAGTCATGCCCTGAGTGCCAGAGGGTGGCACCGAAACACTGGACAGCACCGGTGGTGTTGGGTGAGATGCCCATCATGAACTCTCCTTTCAAGAGGGTAGCCATCGATATCGTGGGTCCACTTCCCAGGACTAGGAAGAGGAACATGTATATACTCACAATGGTGGATTGCTGTACAATGTGGGGTGAAGCCATACCCTTGACCACGATTGACTCGAAAAGAGTGGCGGACGCACTGATGGAGGCCTTTACCAGATTAGGCTTTCCGGATCAAATTCTGACGGACAATGGATCTCAGTTTTGTGGAAAACTCATGGAGGAGGTATTTAGGGTGTTTCACTCTAACCACATACATACCAGCCCTTACCACCCTCAAGCCAATGGACAAGTAGAGCGTTTCAACGGCACGTTGATGACAATACTCAGGAAACTAGCGCAGGAAAAACCTGATAGGTGGGATGAATATATCCCAGCAGCACTCTTTGCCTATCGGGAAGTTCCTCATGGCTCAACAGGACTACCACCCGCTACGTTGCTGTTTGGTCGTCCAATCAAAGGACCGTTGGAAGCCATGTTGAGGAGTTGGACTGAAGAGGGGACGTCAGAAGAAGTGATCTCATCCTATCAATACGTGGAGGAACTGAAAGAAAAACTCCACAAGGGATGGACTCTGGCAAATCAAAACTTGAAAAGGCCAGGAAAAGACATGCGGATTACTACAACCGTAGGTCTAAAGAAAGATCTCTAGAGGTGGGAGACAAAGTCTTGTTGCTACTCCCAACGGGAAACAACAAACTGGAGATAGGTTGGCAAGGACCATTTCCCGTGGAAAGGGTAATATCCAGAACCAACTATCAGATCCGGATCCGGGGAAAGTCGAAGATTTTCCATATCAATCTCTTGCGGAAATACGAAGAGAGACCCGGAGACAAGACAGCTCACCTCATGGCAATGGCAGTTGCAGTGGAGACGGAAGCGGGAACCAACGAGGGCAGGGAATATCCCTTGGTACACCAGGAAACCTATAGGGATGTACAAGTGAACCCTGATCTGACCTCACAGGAGAGGGAAAAGATAACCCAGGTTCTCAAGTCTCATAAGGAGATACTGACTGATAAACCAGGACGAACGAGGTTGGTGGAGTTCGAGATGACTTTGACCACACAGGAGCCGGTTCGTCAGAAGGTTTACCCAGTGCCATTCTCTAAAGAAAAGGCCCTGGAGGAGGAAATACAAAAACTGCTGGAGGATGACGTGATTGCGCCAGCCACATCCCCATACAATGCGGGGGTAGTTTTGTTACGCAAACCAAGTGGAGAACACCGGTTGTGTATAGACTACCGACTTCTGAACAGTCATACACAATTTCAGGTGGAACCTTTGCCGAATCCAACTCAGTTATTCGCTAGGCTCCATAAGGCTCGGTACTTTTCAAAGGTGGATCTGAGTCGGGGGTACTATCAGATACCAGTCAAACCGGAGATTCGACCACTGTTGGCTTTCAGTACACCCAGTGGACACTACGAATTCAAGGTCATGCCCTTTGGACTCAGCAATGCACCTAGTGTGTTTACACGCATGATGAGGATTTTACTAGATCCGTTACAGGATCCGTCCATCATCTCATTCATGGATGATATTCTGATTTCCAGTGACAGCTTGGATGACCACTTACAATCCTTGGAGAGAGTGTTTAATAGACTCAAGGAAGCAGGGCTTACTGCTCGTCCAACCAAGTGCATGATTGGTTACCAGACTCTGGAATTTCTAGGTCACACCATCACTCCAGGACACATTGTCCCAGAAGAGAAGAACCTGGAGAAAATCAGAAATGCACCAAGGCCAAAAACGAAGAAGGATGTGCGATCTTTTCTCTCGTTGTGTGGGTTCTACCACAAATTTATCCCACATTTCACTGAACTGGGAGCTCCGTTGACGGAAACCTTGAAAAAGGGATTACCGGATCAAATCATTTGGACACCAGAATGTGAGAATGCCTATAGTCAGTTAAAGGAGGCCTTGGTCAGCAAACCTGTATTACAGCTCCCTGACCTTTCCAAACCATTTGTGTTGAGAACGGATGCGAGTGCGATTGGAATTGGAGCCGCTTTGTTACAGGAAGGAAAAGACGATGCTTCGGTTTTGAAACCTGTGGCATACGCAAGTAAGAAACTTCTACAGGCGGAGAGGAATTATTCAACCGTCGAGAGAGAGTGCTTGTCCCTCGTATGGGCAGTGCAAAAATTTCAGCCATATTTGTATGGAGTTAAGTTTCGAGTCCAGTCGGATCATCAACCCCTGATGTTCTTGGCTACTTCTCAGAAGCTCAACGCCCGTTTGATGCGATGGTCGTTGCTACTTCAACCTTATAATTTCACAGTAGAGTACATTCCTGGGAAGGAAAATGTTGGAGCGGATTTCTTGTCAAGACACCCAGCTCCTGAAGAAGAAGAATGAATCATCTGGATTAAACTCACGGTGGAGAAGAGTGAGATGGACTACTCTCTTAGGAGGGGGCCTATGTCACAAAATAAAACCGTGTGTTTAACCGGTTGATTATTATAGAGGATTTTCTGATTAAACGGACTATCTGCCAGCGACTACTATTTTACTAACAGTAAAGACAAATCGGATGTCAAAATCCCAGGACAATATTTGTAGTTGCACGTGTACATCTCTAACGGATTGGGAACATTCGGTGGTGATGAAGACAGGTCCCGGCATCGCTTGATAGTTTGTCAACAGTCAGAGACAAACCGGAATTAGCAGCGAGAGACAGGAAACAGTACATCTGTCTAGTCTTAGTTCCGGAACATCAAGAAGATTGACGGCTGGTTACTGGCAACTGTGTTGAGAGTATACAGGAACTCGCTGGCTTGTTTTGAGAATCTAAACAATTAATGACAACGTTGACAAGGACTAAAGCCAGGAAAATAGATTCTTGACAATGGCTGATATGTCCAAATAACACCTGTGTGGACAAGAAGAATACAGTCACGTGACCAATTAGAGGTTTTGCCATAAACCATGATTGGAGATGGGGAGTTGACAAAAACCGTGGATTATGATGGACGTGTTTGTGGGAGAGCTCTACAGTGCTAGATAAATTTAACATTAACTAGCATGTGTCGTTATGGCAAAGTGTAGTAGCCATCCCGGGAATGAGGCGGTTGTGCATAAGGTAGTCAATATAGTCAATTAGTTCTAATTAATATGGGCTGTAGGCTTGTAAAAACTATAGTGTGATGATTAGCACTTTTAGTGGAAAACTAACTAGAGTAGGGAAGTGATACTTGGCTCTGTTAGTTGAAAATAGATTAGTGAAGTGTTGATAAGCTTTACTAGTTGAGAATTGAGTAATGAGGGATAATTGGGATCTTCCCGTAAGTGTCCCTGGTGGGCGGGGTTCCGCATTCTGTTTGCTGATATTTTTTGTCTTGGCCTGATGATAACCTATGTGGTCAGTTCATATGTCCCTGATGGGTTCATTATATTTTCTGAGTGAGGCCGATGGCCCACGATCATCTAATAGAGATCAGTGACGGGGAGGCTATCACCAGTTGTATGATTTATTTTACAGGTTCCTCGGGTTGGAATGAAGAACCCGGACCCAAGGTAACATCCGATCCCGGATAAATTATGATGTGGAGAGATGGTCCAGCAACTTTCGCAATGGAAGAAGTTAAGACACATTGCTCGGTGGAGTCTAATGGTATATGTATCCTTCATGAGTGAATACCAATCGTTAACACACCTGAAGTGATGGAGGTTCAGCCCATGTGGAACTAGATCAGTAGGGACTGATGTTCACAGTAGATGAAACCAAACATTGAAGTGTAGTTGTTCCACGTATCAACGAAATCAGAACTTTCAGACTATATCTAGTGAATAAAGCAAGCCATTTTATTCTAGATACATTAACTGTTTAATAGTGAGAACTAGTGAACATTTATCAAGAGACAAAAAGACTTGTTAGTAGGACAGTGTTCCATGTTTGTTTTCACTGCGCCGGACTTATGAAGCCGGAGTTTCTATAAACTATTAGGAACAGTTGCGTTAGGAAATATACTAGTATTTTCCACGGATTATATTTACATGAGATTCAGATCTCATAGTCATCAGAAGTTCCTGGAGGAGGACATGTCTGGAGAGAAGGATACGACTTCGGTGAGGTTTTTCGTACTGACTTGAATGATGTCGTGTGATCCTTGCCATGATGTGTACACTATGATCCTGAACTTTGAAGGATGACACATACATTTATGTTATAATACACGACACACTTTTTCTTCGCATACACGTCTCATATACGTTACACTTTTCTTTTAATAAATTAGTCTTTATTAATTTTTAGAAGCAAGATTTGTTGAGTATGTTGCGTTAAGGAAGTATGAGGGGGGGGGGGGGGGGGCATAGTACGACAGTGAGAGAGTGATAGGAAAAGGTGTCCATAGGCTGATGGAGTGTGTTGGACGGAAGCTGGTGGATTCTCCAGAATATTGAGAGGGAAAAAAAATATTATAATGTGAGTGTCGACTCTCTTCACTCCAGGGACGACACTGTAAAGGAGGACACGACAGTTAGGGCTTCTGCTGCATGATCAGATCACAGAACATCCCATTAAAACAAAGGGAACACCAGTTATGTTTCAGGAAACCATTCGCTCCCCTACATTCTAGACACATGAGATCTGATACTCAGCCTTCTCGAATACGGACGAACAAAATGAGGCTCCGTGTGAAAGCTAAACATCCTACAGCAGATTGGAATCAATCGTAAAGGGTGTACCTCAAGTCCCCCGGCCTGGCAAAGTTATTATAGCGAAGACCTGTCCACTGTTAGATTCAGCCCGTGACCTGGGACGGAATCTATCTATATGAAGCAAACCCGACACACATGTATCCTTACCTCGAACATACTGACATTTTGGGGTAAGTAACTAGGGCAGAGAAGTGAATACCTGGATGGCTTGGTCACGTGGTATCGTCGAGACTAGAAAGCTGAAAGCTAAAACCAAAACTACCAGCGACAACGTCAGAGAGCTCCTGTTTTCTGATGATTGCGCTCTATACGCTAACTCAGAGGCTGACAGGCAACATAATGTTTCAGCTTTCGTATATGCCTGTGCCAACCTTGGGCTCAATAGCAACTTGGAGAAGACTGTAGTTATTACCAGCCAGCGCCAGGGAATAATCACACCGTGCCAAATATCAAAGTGAATTATCATAGACTAAGTGTTGTGGACAAATTCACCTATCTTGGCAGCACTGTGTCACAAGCTGCCACAATTGATGACGAAGTGAATGCAAGAATCTCCAAGGCCAACCCGGCCTTTGGCAGACTGTACAAGAATGTGTGGGACAGAAATGGTATAAGCCTGCAGACAAAGCTAAAAGTCTACAAAGCAACGGTATTATCCACACTGCGATGCGCTTGTGAAACCTGGATTGTTTACCAGCGACACGCTAGGAAATTAAACCACTTCCACATAGCCTGCCTTATGAAGCTATTGAAGATTAAATTGCAAGATAAGATCCCAGACACTGAAGTCCTAGAAATACGTCCATGACCAGCATCCAAACTCTACTAATGACGAATGAGATTCTCTGGGCTGGTCACTTGACTCGCATGCCAGATCACAGGCTCCCTAAACGAATGTTTGTTTTTGTTTTTGTTTTTTTTTACTACGTGCTGGGTTGTGGTATGTGCTCCCAAAGCGGTAAGATGACACACTTTAAAGACACTTCGAAGATCTCACTGAAAGATTTTTGGAATTCATCACGACAATTGGGAGACTGTTGCCAAAGACCGATATTCGCGGCTTACATCATTACGCAAGGGTGCAGTCACTTGTGGAGCAAACAGAACTGCAGGCGCTGTGAAAAAATGGCTGGACAAAACAACCACTGCAGGAGATCCGCCTCCTGGAACGTCAAGCATTCTTTGCCCACATTGTCAAAGAACATTTCGAACCACACTAGCCCTTCCCGGGCAACTCAGAACTCGCGGATCCATACTTTCAAGCCCACTGGATGAAGTGAATGGTCATCATTATTCTTGATGGACAAACAACAATACATGGCTCTTTAACACTAATATATAATACGTTATACGAATGAAGATAAGTAAGACAGAGAACAAATACAGTCCAACTAAAGATGCAGGAGATAAAAGAAGGAAGACGGGGATCACGATGAGGTATGAGTATGGTGGAAAGACGCTGGACAAGGAGGACAACGATCCAATTTAGATTG
This sequence comes from Cepaea nemoralis, assembly GCA_014155875.1. NCBI lineage: Eukaryota > Metazoa > Mollusca > Gastropoda > Stylommatophora > Helicidae > Cepaea > Cepaea nemoralis. The sequence continues at coordinate 6,411 of JACEFZ010007331.1, read as the reverse complement.
TGAAGTAAGACAGAGATTGAATCTATGGGCTCATAGCGTATGTATTAATTCGGTCATCATGAGCCATGCCGATACGCTTGGGCGATCATGTTTCACCATCTCAGGCGATCACCAGAATCGTGGATCAGCGCAGTGTTCTTGTATTCATAATGTGTCAATGAAACATTAGGACAGCTGGTTCGTTTAATGCAAGAGGTCCGTGGGATAACATTCCCTTACGTGTAGGAGTGCAGCGGTGAGTAACATTAAATTAAAGAATATGGATGAATTACACTGTATAAATGAAAGAAACTGCAGAAAGGGTTTAATGCAACTGTCATGTATTTACTAATAATAAACAAACATGTTGAACATATCATCATGTGCACATCTTTTCGTGCGTTTTGAAACAAACAATAACAATGCAGTGTTGTCTTCTTGTTCGTGTAACTCACGAACACAGATACATCCAAGAACGGGAAGACGCTAACAGTCTTAATGAGGCAGATGCTGCTATAGTGGCATGATCTTCGATTACACCATTCAATAGATGCGCTGAACATTTTGACCACAAATTGTGTCCGAGAAGAAAAGGTTTTCAAGAAGAGCATCAATCTAGGAAACAAAGGTACGGTGTCCATACTGCTTAAGTGAGATTAGTGATAACAGGTAAAGTATACAGGAGAAGAGACTGGATTCGACCAAATATACTGCACTTGAGATGGAAAACACCAATGGGATGACAGAGCATAAGGCACAGGAACTGGCAAAAGGCCTTTTCCAAGGGATGTGATAAGAGCGGCGTTTTCCAAAGCTCGGGTTACCTTATGGATAAAGGCAGCTTGCTTAAAAAATATTATAAACATGCAAATGAAAAACCTTGTGAACCCTAGACCCGCCATACAGTAAATAACCCAAGTGTACCGGTCATAAGCCGGTCTCTCTGGTCTAGAGGTTACACGACATTCTCCGTAATCTCGTATACTCTCGTAAGTAACGTGACGTTGTGCGAGAATTGTTAGCGGTTCTCTCTGCATCTGTAACTTACGGGGTATTGAGCCGGTCGCTCAGAAAGAAATGGCAAACTACTGAGCGTAATCTTGCCAAGAAATCAACAATCAGCTGAAAGATGCTGATGTTGACAGCGATGTCCTGTAAATGATTTGCGAAAAAAGAAATAACCGGTCATAAGACACATAAGGCTATGGGTACAGAAACCCATGTACTAGTCATACGATGCATATGCTATATGGCTATAGGTCTACATTGTTTGCTGACCCAATGTCACAATAGTTGTCGAAAAGTCAGCATTGGTTACTTCTGTGTACTTTACTGAACATTTCTATCACCCCCAGTATGTATTGGATGTGTGACTTACTAGGTAATTTTAGTTTGGAAATCGGTCACGAGATTGATAGGGACAATGCGTTTCGTGTGTGGTTCAACACACATAACGGTCGCATGTTAAAGCTGGCTTCGGCAATTGCCATTCATTTACAAAAGGCCACTTTGTGCAAACAAAAATCTATAGTAATCAGTATAAAATTACCTTGGTAACATTTCAAATCACTGTGTGAATAAGTGTGTTGTATATTTTAGGTTTAAGGATATTTCTTTTTCTTTTAGTTTATGTTGTTTGATTTCTGGTGTATACACCTGACGCGTTGCAGCGAAATATGTCAGGCAGTAAATCGTGCAATCTATTGTTTGATATTGGTTCTGGAATTTTAGTTCCGTAGTCTGTCATTGCTTTATGAACGGCTGACGCCTCATGATACCGGCATCAACGCACAACGCCCAAAAAGTAAGCGGCTGAATTCGGACCTTGGACTCCATATGTCGGGCAATTGTCAAACTCCTTGCCACCATCTCATAAAGTCACTGAGGCAGGAAAAAGGCAGCCGGTTCACATGTACTGTCGCAGAGTTCTGGTAGCAGTTTGTTCTACTGGTGGTTGACATGTAATGTCGCAGAGTTCTGGTAGCAGTTTGTTCTACTGGTGGTTGACATGTAATGTCGCAGAGTTCTGGTAGCAGTTTGTTCTACTGGTGGTTGACATGTACTGTCGCAGAGTTCTGGTAGCAGTTTATTCTACTGGTGGTTGACATGTACTGTCGCAGAGTTCTGGTCAGCCGTCTGTTCTGTTGGATCGACATCAGAGCCTGATTTTAAAATTTAACTTTACTTCAACGTGGGATGAAACCAACGAGCACTGTGATGATGAGCGATATCACACACCTGATTCCACCATTGATCTATTAGATTGTTGGATGTGAATGTTGATTGGTTGGGGTTTTGGTGAACACCCTTCACACCCTTAGCTCCGGAAAATCCGCCTTTTATTGACAATTGGACCCTGAAATTACTCAGGAATACTCAGATGGGCGAGTATGTGGGCTATTTCTTTTTCAGTGACACTCTGAGAGCGCCAGAGGGAATCTACCATAACCAAACAGAACCACGTAATACCACAACAATATAATACTACCACTTAACACACGCAAATTCCCCCAAATTCAACATATGAATTGGAAAAGTGCAATAACAGTGCACCGGTAATTGCATGTAAACATTGAATCACGTTGTGGAAACCGCACATTACACACTTAATGCTAGACTTACGTGCGTCTTCTTGTACTGATGCCTGTGTTTAATGTTTACTGGTGAGTTTTCATGGCATGAAACTGATTTTACTGGACGCGTGATAAAGAAACACAGAGTGATGTTAATAATTAATATCCGCATGGCTTGACCATGTAAAATACTACACTTCTGAGTTCATGTGCGTGGCATATACGTTTAGAATAATCGGTACTCGATGGGTGATGTCAGTACCACACCGGCTGCCCTTAAGAACATGTTCTAGAACTCATTTTAGAATGAGTGGATCTGGGAGGTCAGGTCAGCTGTACATAAACCCAGGTCTTGATGGACATTCAAACACAAGGGACAGCTGTAGTCATGGTATATTAAACGTGTGTTCCCACGGCACATATCCTGGAGGCTCAGATGGTCACGTGTCTGACACAGTCAGTGGGTATTGCTACTATTGTCAGCCTCTGTGGCTTAGGGCTATTGAACTAGGTTTCACAATCCAGTCACATCGGGCTCTAAATCAGCCCTAGGTGATTTGAGAGCAGCTGGCTTGTCGTTGATTTCACAATGATGTCAAAATCGGTCGGACATTCAGATAGCAATAGTTAACTGCTGAGCATGAAATGTCCTGGAAAGACACTAATATGCTGGGGTTGATTGTGGGCCGGGTTACAGGACATGTTACTATCGTGTTTTGTTACTATTTATTCTAACAATATGACACTTTTGTTTAAATGATTACAAACAGTGTCACAATTATCCCCTTTCTTTCCATGAAACGCATGTTAAACTAATTCACATCAAGAAGACATATACTGATAAATTTGTTTTAATAGGACATGCAATCAGAAAAACACACTTGCTAACTTGGTCAACGCGTTACAACAAGTTAAGTTACAAACGTGTTATTTATAGTCCTGGAGGTGACAGGTTTGAATCCCGGTCGGTAACTATAACTTTCAAATGTTATGTTGTCTAATGCGTCCTCTAGTCTCTACTTCCTTCTTCTCCTTCTGTGACCGCCAAACAATACTATGTGTGTTTATTTCTGTAACTGTTTCAGTGGCCTCAACGGGTTCCCCCATTGATTTCCTTTGTAATACGTGTACAGCATTAGAACCGACCAATCATTTCTCTTCTTTAAATGTTTGTTAATATACTCGACACAGCATTACTGTCCGATGTGTTTGTGTGTTTGTTATTTGACCTATGCTGGTTTAATATAAATTATGAGACCTATGGTGCTATCTCAATGGTTTGATACAAATTCTGTCCGTATTCCATAGTTGTAGGTTCATGTGTATGATAGACATGACTAATGAAGACACTTTTTTGAAGTTTCTAGTTCAGTGTTTCCCAACGTGGGGCCCACGCCCCACAGGGGGGATATTCGATTGTTAAGGGGGGCAATTCGAAAATGGAAGAAATCGGCTGGATATAACACAACGGGGAGACTTGAGACTGAAGTTAATTAGCTAAATTGGAACCTTACATAAAATCTCTTCGCAGCAAGCATCAAGCACAAGGATCTCACCACATGTAAATAATTACTAATAATTAAAATATTATAGAAACATCTTCATTAAAATTATTTTGTACTTGAATTTCAGTTCTCCATTATATGTTTTGAAAATTTACTTACTGTGTTTGCTCAATAATTTCCTAGTGATTTATTCCTAAAACCTATCGGTCCTTTGGCTAGGATCAGGTGCATTTGCTGCTCTCCCCCCCAGTAGTGCGCCTGGTCTGGTCGGGGGCCGGGATGATCAAATAAAAACCCATCACATATCTTCACCTTAGATGTGGGCCTGGTGGACCACTGTGGGCAATAGCTCACAGTGAGACTAAGGGTCCACACAAAAAAAGGGGGAGGCGGGGAGAACCAGCTTGTCTGTGGGTAACCAGCCAAACCACAAAAAATAAAATAAAAATTCACCCAACACACCCGACACACAGGGACGCGGGCCGTGGGGGGGGGGGGTGGGGAGCGGGCGCTCTGGCCCCTCTGGGAACCGTGAGCACTTCTAAAAATAGAAATTCAAGTTTCTTTAGTGAACATTTCAATTTTTGAATATTACGAATGATGCATATGTTGGTGGGGGGGGCGGGGGGGGGGGGGAGGCATTAAGAATTTTAGAAAAGGCTTAGGTGGGGCATAGCACAAAAAAGGTTGGGAAACACTGGTCTAGTTGGTTCATGCGTCCGAAGTACTACTTGTTCATGTCAACGCTCGAGCGCTGAGTTGATCATTTGGAGGTGACATGGTCCGAATCTCCTAGGTCGGTAACTACAGAGCTTTCCAAATTGTATGTTGTTTAGGTGCGTCCTCTAGTCTCTACTTCCTTCTTCTCCTTCTGTGAGCGCCAAACAATACTGTGTGTGTTTATTTATGTAAATGTTGGGCTGTGCACACCAATCCCGATACCTCACATTGTGCCGATGACTTCGGATGGTGGAGCGCATTTGGGCGGGTACCAGCCAACCTCAGTGCGAGGAAATACAATCCAAAGACTACATGTCATGATAGGGCAGACCAGCTCTTAGCCTTGGTCGTTATCTGGTTTAGGATGGAACCTCCGAAAGGCGGACAATTATAGGATTGCTTTGCAAAATATTTTTCCAATATGACCTAACAGGGAAATGCCTTCGTTTTTCCAAATTGGAATAGTTATGGCGTTTCCCCAGTCTCGTGGTGTCCCATGTTCTACCCATACATGGTTAAATAGTCTATGTAGCCACTCTGTTCCTACAAATGAGGTAACACTTAATAAGACTGCCGCCTACCATGCATGTACCAAGAGACGACAAAGGAGGGTTCTGTCTGGGGCTGGCTTGCAAACACTTTCGAAAACTCTTGCTGGAACATGTAATAAACCTTAATGTGTATAGGATTAGTAGTTTGGGAATGTGCGAAATAACGTGGAACGAAGTCGGTGTTATCCAATGATGATATCAATCATGTCAATCATGAGTATTGTAATTGTTCTGAATGTTGCTGTTGTTATTGTTCAACCCAGAGGTCCCTACTCGTTTAGTGCTTCCTGGGCTGTGGTAGATAGTATTATGACCACTCCCACATTTTTGGGGGAGTTGTTTGTGTCTGTGAGGTCAGAGAATAGTGCTGCTGTACCTGAGCTTATAAGCTTGTCTGCTTTGTTCCGCAATGTGTTTTGTTGCTTTAAAATAGTCATTTAATTCCCCTATGGCATTCTTTCATTAGGCCTCACTGGTTGGCTCAGAGCTTAGTGTAGACAGTATGTAGCATCAGCGAGATCCCCTATGTATGTCTATCATAGTCACAGGTGACTGTAATGTTCTATTGCAGGTTTTCGGAAATAGTGTTTGGTGGATAGAGTGTGTAATGGTAAGCGAGTGGGAGATACTGAGTGGGTGAGTGCGCAAATATAAGAGAGTGGGGGATAGTGAATGGGAGAGTGTCTGGTTGTATGAGAGTGGGGGTTAATAAATGGGTGAGTGCGTACCTGTAATAAAGCCTGTGATAGTGAAAGGGAGAAAGTGAGGCTGTATGAGGGTGGGTGAATGTGAATGGGAGTGTGTGTGGCTGTAGGAGAGTACGGAATAATGATTGAGAGAGTACATACCTGTAAGAGAGCAGACAATAGTGAATGGGAGAGTGTATGACTGTATGAGTGTGAGGGATCTTTAACGGGTGAGTCTGCAGCTGTAAGCGAATGGGCGATATTGGGTGTGAATGTGTTTGACTTAAAGAGATTGGAGAACGTGATTTAAAAACACTGCGTGAAAACTGGGTGAGAGAAAAAAAAAGACCGTACTGCATCTCTCGCTCCTTCGAGCCTGGAGGGTTCGGAATTAAGT